>OY740768.1:130884446-131476095 GCA_963513935.1 Aphrophora alni | reverse complement strand
ATTACGATGTCTCGAATATCCCTATTGCTGATAAATAATATTAATTTGTTGTCCCAAATCAAGTAATTCGCTCTCTTAAAACAGCAATACAGTGTTAAGTCATGCTCGGTATAAATTAAAATTATGTTTCAATCAATTATTATTGCCTGGTAAAATGAAACCGTTTTCCACGGGTTTTCCGTGGAATATATGCATAGGCATCTTATTAAAAACACTTGAATTTTGAAAATGTTATCTGTGCACCTCAATATCTCTCAGCCGAATAAAAAGACATCTCGTTGATAGACAATAAATATATGCAATTTATATATCAGAATAATAATTATTAATTCTGTAACTTGAACTTCTTATAACAATTTGTATATATATATATATATATATATATATATATATATATATATATATATATATATATATATATATAAATTACATTTCAAGTTTAATTTGGAGATTTCTAATATAACAGTTTTCTATAAGTAAATTTAAAACACAAATGAAACTTACTGATTGATTATTAGAACAGCGATATCTCAAAACCAACGATAAGGGATAAATTATATCAAATTAAATTTACTGAGCTTTTAATATTACCTTAACTGATTTTCAATAAACTTATTATCAAAGAATCACGTTACAAAATTGAATGATTGATATATAATGTCGTACACATTTTTTTGGTATGTTATAATTGATACATATCACAAATTTCACTTTATTTAAACAATGTAAACAAAAAGTGGTATAATCGTTAAATTAAATTGGTCAATGTCATGTTCAGAAATATTTAAAAATTGAATATTAAAATAGCTATAACTTTAATTAATAAAATGGAGGAATTTTTATTTTTTTAATGAAGGTTGCAATTAATATTTGTTATGCTATATAATTCCAAAATGAAACATTAGTTCTCCATGCAATGTTATATTGCTTTTTATATAATGCATCTCTGGCATGAGGTTGTATACATTTTAGTTAAATAATTACCCTGCATTGTATAAATTATCATCTCTATAAGCAATATACATATGTGAAATATACACTCAAAAATTAATTGTTTTACGTAATATTTGTATAATTTATTTTATACAATCACGTTAGTTGTGAATAATACTAGTATTGGCAAGTATTAAAGTCATACTAGTATTAATACTGTGTCATTTCACACAATTATTTCTTTCTTACATATTTAGTTTATATGAAATAAACATGATTACAACGACGGGAGTCAACATTTACTATACAGATTAAACCAGATATTTTCATGAATATTACAATTTCATTCAAAACGTACACAAAATGGAAGTTCAAAAAATACGTCTATAATACCACGTAACAAGTTCTTACATATAAAATGTGGAATTATACATGAAAGCAATATGAATCCTTCCTTCATTTTAAGTGTAGTAAATATTTTAAATGCCCTGAAATTGATGTCATCAACTTACACTTTGTAATTTATAAAGCCTCTGTACGAAGCTTTCACATTGATGTGTTAAAAGAGGATTTTCATGTTTTTTTGTGAAACTGCTTTTTGGAATACATCATCCATGTCATTATAATATTGTTAAAATCGCCAATCTGCCATAAAGGAAATATTAAGTTCGAAGTCTAATAGGTCATTTAAATTATCTAAATAAATACGTTATTTAAATTGTATCAGTTTTGTAATTATTCCGTGAGTATAATAAATGAAAAATAACTATATACCGAGCGAGCCTGTCTCTTATTTAATCATGAGATCAATAGGCCTACTGCAAGAGAAAATTACAATATTAGGAAACTCCCAGTTAAACTTGTCTCGTAATTATACAAAACAGTTATAATTCCTATAACAAGTCCACCTCTCAGAATAATTCATTATTCCGATACAGAAATACACACTGCGGAGGTAAAGTTTTGCAAAGGTATAGTGGATCTGCTTTACTATGCGTTGCCGAGTCATCAGATCGCTTGCTAAAATTATTATAGTACATTGGGCGAATTCAGGATAGCCATTTTTGACGATGTAATCCTAAAAAACTAATTTATTAAAACTAACCAATGTACACTAACACCAATATTAATATTAACTATATTCTATTTCCACAACCTGTCGGACTAACACAAAAGGCCTATCTGGCCGTGTGTTAGTTCAACTAATATTATTACGTTTACAAAAACGCGATGCTCCCAAATAAAAAACACCGGCCCTATTCCTTTGAGTTTAACAAGGCATACTTAAATATCAAGGCACTCAAGGCAGAGTGACACCTCAGTCGTCTGTGGACATTTGTGCTTAAAGTCTCTACTATCATGAGTATTGTTTTAAACGGAAATAGTTATACACTTTGGTGTGATTTCTTTCCACCGGGTGATCTAACCGATGGAGTGGGAAATCGGTCTCCTCGATCTTGCTGTGTAGTCAGAAGAAACTGGACAACATGGGGAGAGAATAATTATAACTGCATGTCATAGCATGAGGAGGCTGAAAAAGAAATACAAGAGAATGGGTTATAATAAATTTTAAATATACCAAGACTTTATTGAAGGTGTTTTACTGATAATAATTTTTTTTTATTTATAAATAATATTTATAAATTTATAAAAAATATTGAACATCGTAATTTATGTTTTATACGTTATTTTATTATGTTTTGCGAGTTAAAATTAAGTGTTCTTTAAAGCTAAGTTTAAAAACAAATGTGGAAAATTATAATTATCACATAGTTTGATATCTATAACCATAAGATTAAAACAATTTCAGTTCATCTGCCTTAAATGCTAGATCCTGTCTATCGTTAAAACTGATAAGAAAAGTTTTATATCAGGAATAAAATAATGTTCATAAACTTATCTAATTTCATTCAAAGGATTGAAAAAAGTTCCATTGCATACTGTGCAACAAAAAATATCCAACCGTTTTTATTAGACAAAGGTCATTTCAGTAAAATATTATTATTGGCTTGATACAATTAATTGTTCCAATGTAATTATTATTTACGTTGTATGTATTTACATACGTTATTAAAAAAAATTAATAACAAATAAATTTAAAAAACATAAGTAATTAAATTATAAGTTTAAATCAGTTTGTTAATTCAAAAATATATAAAAATAAAATAATTCATGTAAATTTAAAAAAAAAACGCAATTCTAGTTGGATGTTAAGATTTTTTTATTTATTTTATACAACTGTAAAATGTTATTTTTCTACTATCTCTGTAGATTCCAATAGATTGGGAACCATTTTAAAATTTAAGTTCCAAAATTGCAGATTCATACTCAGGATTGTATTTTGCTGAAATTCTTTTTGGGTTGATAAAAAGTGTAATAAATGGTAATTCTTTCCCTTTTCCCAATTTTAGGTCTTAATTATTATAAAACGTTTGTAGTTTCTCTTATAAAAGGACATAAATCCAGTTACAGTGTAAAATATAGTTGTCCTAATAAATATACATTTTTTATTTAAATTCTAATGTGTCATATTTTGACATTATAATAACAAAGTTTCATGATTTTGTTTCACAGTAATAACATTATGTGTATTAAATACATTAATCTTTAATAATATTTAAATAAGTAAGTGATATTTAACTTTAAAAAAACAATTCAAGGTTGGATTTAATTCTAAAAATATTGTTAGCTTGTTAGTTTTTCATTGTAATTATCCTTATGAATTCAGCTCATGAGAAATAACAAATGTTTTACTAGTTTCAGGTTAAAATTCTATCAACGTAGTTCGAAAAATATATCATAACCCATTTTAAAGCATTTATTTTACTTTTGAATCAAAATTACACTACGCTATTATAACAAAATATCCGTATTACCTCAATAAAGAAATATATATTGGAATCATTCCATGCTGTGCCTAACATATTCCCTTGCGGTCCGCATGATACATAAATACTGAAACACATACATGGCGTTTGTGAGTTTATTTATTGAAAATATGTGGGTAAAATTTAAAGTATTAGGCTTAGCTAACGATTTGTATAAACCAATATTAATGATTTCTTAACATTTTGCCTATTAAAAAGTTTGAGATTATAAGTGCTATTTTTAGTTATGAATCCAATATTGGTTACTCTCCTCATGATGAAACCGCTGACGATTTCGGCTCTTGCTTTTGTAATAATTAGTGTTGATTGTTAAACACTAAAACTTATTAGTCATTACACAGTCTGCTACCTATATAACACAGTTTATCTAGTTACATCAGTTAAGTTAGGAACAATAGAGAATAAAAGCAATTAATTTTAGGAAATCGATATTTTAAATGAAATTTTATTTCACATTTATTTGTTATTTCAATGTATTTAATAATGAAGCTAAAATATTAAATTTAGAGAAGAATTATATAAATTACGTTTAAAGTGATTTTAAAATGACTGTATCATATTTAACAGTTGCCATTTCAAGTCAATAGTGTAATTTGTTATCACATTCACTCCCATACCTTGTGATATAAATATATGTTTAATGATTTTAAAAGTAAAATGATCACTCTTATAAAATTAGAGGATCCTAAATTTTTAAGAACCCGTTCCTTCAAACAAACCGTCTTCTTGTTGTGCATGAACTACCCTAACAGTTTGCAATCAAAATCGGTCCTGCCTAAACTGAGACCATTATGAATATATATCAAGATTATGGAGAAAAAAAAATAAAATTAAAAAAAAATAAAATTAAAAAAAAATAATAAAAATAAAAATACTCATAATTTCCTCTTTTAAGTTTATTCTTTAAGATAAGGCACAATGTCTTTTTCCAAGCAGTATTTAAAATTAAAACGATGATTCTTATTTCTCTTGAAGATATGAGTTGTTTGTAGACAAGGTGCGACACGGCATGAAAAATGTTCTGTGAGAATGATTAATGTCTGTGTTGGGACATGTGAAGGAAAATGTTTGTTTGGTTGTAATATTCATGCATTTATGAACATGATTAGGCAGTTACTCTTAGTCATGACTTATTTCTGCTTTTTAATTTGTATTAGATGATTTTATGTTGGGTTATTTCTTTGTAAATATTATATCAATTTGGTAATTGTTACTAATTAAAAAATATAAACAAATGTTTTATTTTGATTATTATTAACCCTAGATTACTACTCTTAGTTCATTGTTACGTGATCACTATTCATTCGTAAATTTTACTACTTTCTGTTTTTATTTTTATTGTTTTTTTTTTTTTTAAACTTTACTTTAGTGTTGACTATTTTTTATATTAAATCCTTTATTGTTTTTAAGTATTTTTAAAAAAATTTAACAATAAACTCCTACATATTTTAACTGTAAATAAATGTCTTCTAATACCACTACTAGTAAAAAAAAAATAAAAATTCTTGGAAAAAAATCGAAAAAAATATAAATATTATTTTATTGGAAAAATTAATCGGATATTTATAAATACATCTTTTATAAGTGTTTAATTTATATAAAAAGATAAAAATGATTTACAATAAGTTCATTAGGTAGAATGCCAAAAATGCCAAAATTAGAGTCCTGTCTTTACTGAGAATCACATTCCTTGCAGAGAATAATATACACTTAGTAGCTAAATCAAACACTCTGAACTCTAAAATCACTATTTACACAATAAAGTATTTCCAACACTAAAAACTAACAATATAAAAACAATAATTTACAAAAAAATATTCAAACACTTAATAGTTAAAACTTTCGCAAACACTATTCTTTCGTAAAATATACGACGCGAGTTTGAGTACTGTAATAACGGTTCAACTTTGAGCTTAGCCGAAGAGACAGTGGCCTCTATTCACAATGGCAGGAAGGTAAACAAAAAGACAGAGCGTGTCCGTCTTTTATCAACTAGTTCTCCGAATTTTACAAAGGGCGGGTCGTAATTTTTAGGAATGAGTAGGGTTCTAGGGTTAATAATGTAGAACAATATTATCTACCATATTGGTAATAAATAAATATTGACCTCCCTAGACCTGTATTTCTTTAACTAGGCCTGGTTAGGTAGTTTGAAAAATCTCTTAACAGACCTATTTACTCAATGAACACACACATCAAGGGATTGGACATACAATAGATTCACAAGTTGTCATAAGTAGTAAAGTCAACAGCCAAACTAACCTCAAAACTCAGGATACCGTCATTTTAAAAAGCTTGTTAATTACAGATATAATGGATTTAGGTAATCCAAAATGAAATGCGTAATGAAGGATGATCTAATCGATGTAAAAGGAGGTAGGTAGAACACGAATTACATAAATTTCGCTAGTAAATCCAAACGATAGAAACACTACATATTTACCAAAACTTGTAACATGTTTACAGCAAATTATATGGATCGCAAAATTTTTGGTTTAAATAGTTTTGTAAAATATATATACAACTAGTAATGATCATTTATTAATTAACAAAAAAGTGAAATATTAAAAATAATATTAAACAAATAACATTAATAGATGCTATAATACACAATATAAACTCAACTTGATTGACGATGCCAATTTAAATATAATGTCATGAATATAATGTCAAGTTAAATATAATGTTTGTGAATTAATAAATACATTGGTTGCAAATAAATAAGCCATGTTGGCGTTTTTCAAAAGTAGTATATTCCATACATAAAACCTATGCGATCACAGTACTATACTACAAGTTGTATACTTACCGTGGGCGATCAGAGGGTGTTGTTAGTTGTTAAACATATATTTTATGTTGGTAGCACTTCTTACTTCCAGATATATATGGCAAAGTTTTATTACAGTTTTTAGCCTACCTGGCCTGAATATTATGGCTAAAGTTTCCAATGTTAATTCTTGTAAACAACTTTTGGTTTGGTAATAACTTAATTGTAGGCTACTTGTATATTGTTTATATTGGATTCCCGCCATCAGTAAAGTGTTTAGATCCCTTACATATATAGGAAAAAGTGAAGAAGTTCCTTGTCTTTATATTAGTATTCGTGGTCCCGCTCAACTGTCCTATTACCAATGGACAAATGATCGATAGCTACAAGACTGGCGTTTGACTATACAATATATTTGGCGCTAAAATATACTGTTATAAGTTCGGTCAGGATAGCTTTGGATCTATATTAATATATGTTTCCCATAAAAAAAGAATTGATATGTTTTACTCAATAGTACACGCAAGAGTATAAACATAATAGTCAAACATAAAATTATTGCGTTCTAAGTGAACGGTTTTCATTTATCTGCATTTATTAGATTTAAATAAGTTCAATGAAAAGATAACCTTGACCAACTGGTCAAAGTATGTTTTTAAAGTCAAATATGAAGTGAATTTTTGTGCTGAAATATGAGCAGTTGTCCTATACAATATACGTGTATATAAATCGTTATAAGGATTGACTGGGATTATAGTAAAGGGGTAATTGCCATTAACCTGGTGCCGCATAATTATTAGTTAATATTTGTAAAAATTAATATTTAATTACTATTTAAATGCAATGGATTATTGATAATTAATTAATTATTCACATTTTTATCCATAGTTAGTTGCAGTAACCACATTAAACTTGGCTCAGCATTGTGGGTTATTCTAGAGTAAATTTATGTAGGTTCATAACGATCTTCGAAAATAATCTATACTCTCATTTTCATATGAAACAGCGTCGTAAGACTTTTTAGCTGTTTTTGTGACGATATTTGATTACGGTAACAATCACATTATATTTAAGTGTTTACAAATAATTCTCAACCTTTATCATTCTTTATACCAGGTCATGAAAACTCCATTGTGAGATTATTATTATATAACAATCAATTTGTAAGTCAAAATAGTTTCTTGTTCTTTATTCTTTGCCATTCAAAGCGTCCATATCAGTCATGGCAGCCGGTAAAGACGTTGTTTTATTCTATGTTTCTCAAGTTATCCTAATAAAGCAATAATATATTCAGTAGTTGAATAAACAAAACCAAAATAATATACATCATAACAATATACATATAATTTTTCTCCCACATTACTAATCAAGCCTCTTTTCATCCTTGGTGTAAAATAATACCAAGTTATATACTCAATATTTATCAAATCCATTCTAACTAATGGTTTTTATAGGATTTTATATCAATTTTATAGCACAAATTGAATATTAGAAAATGTTAATCAACGAAGTCGTGAAATTACATAAAAACATATATTTAATGATAGAGGTTTATAATTTGCTACATAATATGTTACATGAACTATATAAACATTCTCTTTTTTTATTTATATTTATCGCGTAATTATTGTATTATGGAACTTACATGATCCGTTAGATTCTGATTATACTTGTTCAATTGCACATTTACCACTGCACGTGTTAGATGTTTATTAACAAGGATAATACAAGATGTTATATTTAAACAACAATAGTTTATAAAGTTGTGTATTTTGTAGATTACTTTTTTATCATGTCATTCTTCAAGTTGTAATGATATCCAATTTTAATTGATTTTAAAAATTTAAGAGTAGTTAACTAAATTCCTATGTAACTGGAAATTGATTAAAGTTTTTCTTTTTTCTCAGATGTTAAAAATAAGAAATCAGGCAGTAAACAGAGATCAATATTTAATTTATTATTTACTAAAAATAGTTATTCATAATTTTACAATAGAATCTTAAAATTACTTTTGTATTTTTTTATTTTTATTTTTTTTAATTTTTTTTTTTTTTTTTAATTAGAACAGAAATGGACATTTATTAGTTTGTCCATGTCAAAAAACAAAGGTTGCAAATTCATGTGAGTTTATTTGCAAAGATTATTCTAGAAACGTTGAAGTGAACGGAAACCGCTGCACGGTCTGTTGAGAAGAAATTGGACCCTATTAGGTTACTTCGATTCGGCAGAAGGTTGTTTCATGTTTAGTATTTTGTGTAGTCTCGATTCGTTTCTTTGAAAAAAGAAGAAAACTGACACAACAATCCCCCATATAACGAGATATCCTTCGAGGCACTGAATATTACGTTTATAAATAAGTTTTTCACCATCTATGTCGTTCAACTAACACGGTAACAAGCTTTGAAAATAAATGTGAAGATAATAATAAGTAGACTTATTTACATTTAAACGAAACAGATAAAACATCCAAACACCTACAATAATATAGTGTGATTATATTAACATTCTTTCACTTGCGACTTATCTAAAATGTGATTCACAATATTCTAGTTCAAACTCTAATTATAATTATGCTGCTCAAAAATACCTAGATATGCTGAATATTCTAGAATACAAGACAATTATAAATTGAAATAAATTATGAATGAAATGAAACGATATAACTAATAAAACTAAAGTTCCAAGTAATAAAACGTATTGTTGTTACTAACTGTTTCTTTCAACTTTGAGTAAAATTTAAGAAGCTATGTTTTGAAAAAAATTAATAAATAAAATCTAAACAAGACTATTGTCAAATACTAATATCAAGTCAGGAAAAATGTGTTACCTATGCAAAACATTATCATAAAGTAATAAAAACAATTATTTAAAATACAAACTAAAAAACAGCAGAGAAAGAAATTCTGTCAGGGAATCAATCACAAACGATATTATATTTTCATGTAGTTTGTTATTCCAAACAATTATCTAAATCTATAAAAAAATATATTTTAGAAAAAGAGTTTATAATCCCAGTTGGTGTCCCTATATGAGAAAACCTAAATCCAGTAAAAATGTACGTTTAAAATCATTAAACAAATTCTAATATGTGACCTCAATGATTTATAAACGACTGTCAAATTTAGAATGTATTCATTTGATTTATGTTAAATTATTTAATTTTAATTGCCTG
Organism: Aphrophora alni; assembly: GCA_963513935.1. Taxonomy (NCBI): domain Eukaryota; kingdom Metazoa; phylum Arthropoda; class Insecta; order Hemiptera; family Aphrophoridae; genus Aphrophora; species Aphrophora alni. Next base: position 131,466,335 of record OY740768.1, on the reverse strand, counting down.
ATCAGAGTTGCTGATGATCCATTAGTAACATCTTAATCATGTTTAGATTCCAGCTCTTCATTTTTCTGTCAAGAAACTTTGTATTTTTAACATTCTACGTTCTGAACTTTTGGTAAATATATTTATTTCTATTACTCTGGGAAGGTAACTATCAATTTTATAACGTCTAATCTTATTGTAATACAATATTTAAACAGTACTAAAAGTTTATTATTGTTGAACTAAAACGGCACATTCATAAATGAAAATATTTTCATAAAATAATGAACCCACAAAGATAAACACAAGTTACCAATATTCCATATACAACCTGAAGAGAAAAACAAAATAAAATAATTAATGTTATCTTGTGTACAATTTCATTTATAATAAATTTATTTGTGTATATATTAAAAAAGAGTTATTATATAACATAAAATAACTCTGATGAAAATGACTGATTAGTTTCTAGAACAGTAATACACCGAAAGTAAGGATCACAGGAATATAAAAAAGAAATACATATATGTTTTTTGAAAAATCTAGTTAAAAAACCCAATGATTAAACTACTACTTACGTTATCATTGCAAGCCAATCCAAATTTTACTAGCAAACATTTGTTATATTTGTGAAAATAACAGGAAGTGCTATACATTTTAAGTCAATTGACTATATTTGTACAAATTACATTGTTATCCATATGATGTATATTATATAAATTTTAAACAAATAGGAAATAGAGTCTGAGTATTTTCAATGCTGATATTAGTATACTGGCATTCATTATTTTGTCAGTGTAATGCCCAACTGTTTACAAATTTAAACCTATTTGTATGATGTAAGTAGTTGTTGCTATTGTTAGTAAAATGTTTCTCATACATTTAAATAAAGTTAGTAATCCTTTTTTTTTGTTTATAATAATAATAAGTTATAAATTACTTTCTATTGAGATAAGGTGCATATCCTCATCTAATATTGTTCTGCTTTCACCAAATTAAATTAAATCTTGTTCATATGGATGTATCAAACGTGAATACATATTGATACTAGCCAATATTTATTATAACAATTCATTAAGATATTTGCATAGATTTGAGAATTCTCATTCAAAACATACTACAAATAAAGTTCAAACATTAATTATATCCAATATTGTTATAAGGTCTCGCATTTATAAATGGACTTTATTATTTATGAAACAATTTTTATTTATTTAAACCAAAAAAATTAATTTCTTCTTGATTAATTTTACCTATCTCGGGTAGAACTTAATACTGTCACAAATGATTTTTTTCATAAGCTAAATATTGTATTATTTTACTAATTTGTCAACAAATTGACAAGACAGTTAAATTTGTTACGTTGTTTGTATTTATTATCTCAACCGAATTAACTCTCTGGGATTCCATAGACATACATATATAACGTTCCTTAATCTCATTAAAACATACTGACAACTAACTCATCAGTTTAAAACGAAAATTGCCAGTTTAATACATGCCACATAAATACATTTACTGTGGCTACATACGTATTTTACAGCTATAATTGCAATAATTGCTAGCATAGTATGACAGTAATTTAGAAGGAAACAAAAATACATATTATTCCACCTCCCTTACTTATTCACGAATATAACATTTTGAAATTCGTGACACGTAATAATTTGATGGGCACATTATCTACTTCAGATAATCCCATAAATAATATTTAAAACTCTCATTGTGGTTATATTTATCGTTATGTTTCAATTACACTTTGTTTAGCCTAAATTATCTACATCCACAACCTGTTAATATTACAAAGTAAGGTATTTACAATTAGTATGATGTTATATTAATAACAGTAATCATAATAAATATAAAAAAAAAATTAACTGTTTAGAAATTTACATCAATTATCATGTCCACGTCTCACCTCGTTAGAAAGAATAAGTGTTATTACTTTGTGGTAATTATGTTAATAATTCCATATGAAACACACAAAATATATATCCTCCTACATTTTATGCATATGGTATGTAAGAGTGATAGTCTTATGTTAAGGACATATTGTCTTATGTTAAGGATAGTAAATGTTATGAGCACTCCAGTACTCTGCAAATGATATTATCAACGGTCCATTACAATTTGCATTGACTAGCTTAGTAGTTTATACATTTATGTAATTTAAACGGAGTTTTTGTAGTTTTGTGTAAACGCTTCTTCTCTTACCTCATCCTTGTATATTTTACTGTACACTTATTTTACATTTATTATATTTTACAAATCACTAAACTATAGAGAATAAGACGATTAGTAATTTGTCTAAGAGGACATATAATATACATTATTTACGTTAAATAGTTATCTTTGTTTAAGCCATAGAACTACTTATAAATTTATTACAAAATATGTTGTAGTTCTTTTAAAAATGTATTTAAAACTTTTTTCATATCACTAACAAATATTATTTAAAACATACTAAAAATATATATCTTACGTGTGAACACTACACGAAAGTAAATATAAAGTTTTACTAATGTGTCCACATGTTACTGGCCAGATTCACTTATCAATTTTAAAAAAGATCCCAACTGAAGCAAATATAAAAATATTGAAAAACGATGGCATTACTTCACATTTGAAATAAGTCGAATTTAATTGTAATAGGAGTTTTTAAAGTAACAGTAATGATTATTTGCTCCTTGAAGAATAATACCTCGAAAGTATAGATGTGACTTTAAAATTTGAAATATTTTTTGACTGAGAGAATAGTCGTGACTGGGAGAAATAATTTATTGTACTTCAGATATTCTCAACGATAAAAAGTAAGAAAGTTTCCATTCTTAAAGTTTGTGACAGGAAACAACAATTTACACAGTTTCCGACACAACTTTATACTTAATTACTGCTTTCCCTAAATTTCTTCTCCATCCATCCTCTGTTGGGATTATATTTGCGATTATATTCCATAATTTAATAATTATAATTTATTAAAAGCTTTAACAAAGTAGATTTATAATCTCCATTTCGCAGAATAAGGAAAAAGACATAACTGTTAGTTATGTAAATATTTGAACTGTAAGGTTTTTCTTTTTAAAAATTTTAATTTAGGTTTTGAGTGCTTACACCTTTTTAAGTTTTTGGCTTATTTTTAATTATGTAAACTTTTAGAATTTAAACTTATATTTAGACTTTACCTTTATCCTTGGGGGCTCCACCAGTGAGGCACTCCTAAAGAACTACTAGGTTTTCAATAATTACAGAAATATGCTATGTGAAATATTTGAGTATATTTAAAATTAATAAATCATTTAAATTTTGCTTTATACTACTTTTCCTACAATGCAATAAACACATTCAACATCTACCCTAAAATTAAATTACAAAACGTCTAGTTATAATCTTACATATTATCTATTTTACACTCTTTAAATACAGCCTTTAACAACTTATCTGCATACATAATATAGTATTAATTACCTTTCACACCAGGAAATATCTACTATCTGGTAAATATGTTTATGTGATGCTATTGTCTCATTGATTAGATAGAACACAATCCTACAATATTCACAACAGAAGTTTATTTTAACTTGGTGTATAATTAAATATTTCTTTATATTTTGACATAATTTACAAATTTCCATTAATTACAGTTGTAATTTTCAATGAAGTGAAAAGAAAATTGGTTTAACTTTCTTTACGATTAACCTTTGTAGATATTACGTTAAATAAATCTCTTTAATATACCAAAATAAAAGCAAAATCTAAGCTCAACCTAAACTTTAATTTCAAAATTAGACTTTCTCAAATAGCCAAATACATAGTTTTTATCACCAATTGTTTACAGATAGTTTAGAGTTTATTTAAAATAAAAGTTTTGATCGAGTAATTGATCTATTAAGTTTTGACCATAATCGACATATTTTAGCTCCAAAATGTTTTTCTCGTGTATGAAGTTATAAATGTGTTTTTCTCACGTTTTATAGAAACAAAAGGTAGTATTGTAAAATATCGACCACACCAAGTGAGAACTTCTTTATGTTTTACGGGAGGAATATCTTAAACAAGATACCTAATACGGGATTTCGCTTGGTTGAGTGGTCTTCAGGCTAAAATGATTAACCAATTTAATAGAAACAAAATCGAAAATAATGTCGTCGCTTCATTATTGCACAAAAGTTTGTGAACATTTATTGTTATGTATACATAATATATTTGATTGATTTCAATGATTGTTAGTGTAAATTATTTGACAATAATTACTTGGAATACTCTGAATGTTAAGAATATTTCTACAATTTCTGTACAAATGGTCATGTCATATGGTAATTTAGTCCCTAACTTGAATTGAAATTTGTAGGTGTGCTACAACTATGATAATATTAAAAATGGATTATTTATTTTTTTCTTAGTTCCTAATAGTTTCAAGTTGTCAATAATTCTCAAAATTTGCATTCATCAAGCGCGAGTCCCTATTGTAGAAAAAATGACGTAAAATATTGCACTCTCTCTTATGACGCTTCTAACCGGATGACATATGGTTTGATTGAATATTTTATAAAAACTTTGTTGGATCATATGTGATGTTACATGTTTTTATAAGAATGACAAACAGTTAATTTTAAATTTTTTGAAATAAAATCGTCCTTCTTTACATATTTGTCAGTAAAAGTTTACTATAATTATAATAATGCATCATTAATATTTTATGTAATATATAATTCCAAAAGGGAAGTGTAATAAACGAAACTGACTTACGTGACTGTGTGCGTGTAAACTTAAGTACATAGGTATACATATGTATTATAGATACATAGCCTATAGAATCTAGCACTTTTTTAGATAAGGTACAAAGAATAATTTAAAAGGTAAATCACATACAATATACTTATTAGTTACTTGGAAACTGACACAACTTTAAATATGGTATGTAAATTTGGACGGTATGTAAATTTATACGCGATACTATTGTATTATGGATCTTATCTTTGTTCAAACCAAGTACGAGTATCATGTCATGACAATTAATTATATGAAAGCGATTTAACCATTTCGAAGAAGTATTTATTATATCAGTAAAACTGAAAGTGATATGACGTAATCACCTTCGCTTAAAATATTTCATGTAGGGAAGAAATAATTGTGTTTTTACGTTACCATTTGGTATTAAAATGGTGTACAGTGATAAATAACAGTTATTTTAATTGAAAATAAGCACTGTGAGAACAAGCATTTGGAAACTAACTAAAGCCGATTACAAGTGAATTTATTACAACAAATTGGTAACGAGAATTAATATTATTATTATTATTATTTTCATAATCTTGTGGAAATTACATATATGATTTATTTTGATAATCATAGAGATTTCATAAAATAATAAAAACACAACAATGCAGCATAGCATACCGAGTGATGTGATAATTAGTGTGAGTGGATCTCATTGACGGTGTGATTCCGGATAAACACTTTACACGTTTAATACTTTCATTAAGGATGTTTTTTTCAATTTTATTAGCCAAACCTGCATTAAGCAACGTTGACAAAATGAAATGTATAAAATTACAATTTTAAGAAGTGTACACTTATTTAACTATAACACTGATAAATTATAGAGATTGATTCAAAATTGTACACTAAGGGTTCATCTTTAAACCCAAATCATTTCCATTCAGAGCATTTTATTTATGTTCCCTTCTCAAACATTAGTATAAGGTGGAAAATACTGAAACATTTTAAGTCTGAGTAAATTAAAACGTAGGCTATATTGACTTGTAATTTAAGATCAATGCAAAAAAATTCAGTTTGGCAGTCGAGCAATCCACGTATTAAATCAAGGGTAATCATAATGTATAATTAACTTGTAATGCCTTATATTGTCATTATAATATAGTTGTTTACATAATTGTGACAAAAGTAATACTTTTCGACACTTGATTGAAAAAAAAACCAAACTTCAATAAAATTGACATGAAATGCCTTAGAGTCATAAATATCAAAATAATATTGTATGTAGATTTGGTTGAAGTTTACATTGAGCGATGATACAATTCAAATATTCATGGATCGAAACCAAATTGTTACCTTACAACGATTCGCTCAACAAACATTATTGGATTGCTTGATTGATAATTTTAAAATTCTAAGACGTTTCAAGGGTATCAATCAACATTATTTATCAAGTGATTAACCTTATATATGTTAAAGTGACAACATATCTATATTAGCCTAGTAATGAATTGTTATAATTTTAATTTTGTACCAAAATAGTACTAAACGTTACGCTATGTTGAAATTCATTCACTGTTTTCAAGTTCTAAGTTCATTAGAACTTCAAGTTCTTAGTTGTAATCTTAATAATGGTAGTTTATATATACTCTCGAAACATTGATTAGTTGTTATGATATACTTATGGTTGCAAATGATCCAATAAACCATATCAATAATAGTTGATTTATTTCATCTGTTTACAATTAAAGTGATATTTACCATATTATTGAAATAAGTAAGCTAAATATACTTCATTACCATAAATATATAACCATGTGGAATAGAGTTTTAATGCATAATCAGTCTATGCATAATTGTTAAAACATGATAATTTATATTTTATAATATTTTAATATTGTTTTCTTTTAATATATTGAATAAACTCATAATAAATTGAAATAAAATAAATGTGTTAAATATTCCTTATAAACAGTATAAATTCGATACTTGCAATTACATATGAATATGTACGAATTTATGGTTATATAACTGTAGTTGTAAAAAGATTTCAATTTCTACATGCTTAGAGAAATTATTGATTGGGTCAAAATAAACAATAATTTTTTAATTTGTTTAGATAACTTTGCCTTATTAAAAATTATACTTTTATTATTATTATATTGTATACTCCATCTTAAAAATAATTGTCAAAATATTAACAGTTGAACGAAACCAAGTACAGAATAATATTTGTTTTTAAGAAATAAAAAAAAAATTGAAGAAACTAATTATGAATGTAATAACTTATAACTTTTATTTCAATCCAATAATAAAAACAGTTTAATATAAAATACCTGTATACTAGTATTTGCTTTACATAACTAATAGAAATTTACCCAAGTGTATAGAATATATAAGCGCAACTCACGAATGAGGTATTTACAATAATATGGGATGCAGTTGTATGTTTTATTTTTTACAAAATGTTGCATTACGGCACTTTCTGTTATTATTTTAAACATAACATAAACCACGAAGCTCTAAGATTACAGTTTGTCACTTGTTATTTAGTGAACAGTTTATTTGTTTAAAACTAATACCTAAATATAAAAATAAAAACCCAAAGACAGTCTCTATAACTCAGGGAAATTTGGGATTTTGAGTATATCTCGAAACATCCTGCGTTAGAATTACATGAATGACTTAAAACTTGAAATAAATTATTATAATATTACATAACATATTAAATAAATAAATTTGACGATCTTTTCATCTATGTGTTTAATATTTCACTAAATTATGTTCCTGTTTAATCAGGTTTATTTACATATTCAGTTCATAAGCAAATCCTACTTCTATAAATGTTGCTCCGTGATGATTCTTATTCCACTAATTAGCGTTATTTTCCTCAATCGACGAACACTTTAAACTAATTCATTAAGTTTAAATATTATTTAGTAAGTACATACCATTTTTTTTTAAATTATACTTTAAATTTTCCTTTTTTACTGTTCATTTAATTTCATAGATTAACACAATTTATTTTTAAAACATAATCCAAAATAAAAAGTAGTAAACTAACATTAGTGATTGGTTAAAGTTTAAAACCTTAATTCCAACTAATAATGAAGGCGAAGTATAAAAAACGGGTACATAACCCTGTGAACTGTTACAAACTATATTATTTATTACAAAAGTTAACTGTATTTAGACTTTGTAGTCGTCTTTGTGACAAGACTGGGGGTTTTGAGAAATATAATCACATACTTGAATGTCTTTTATTACATATTATTGTGTAATTAAAATTTATTGTTAGTTATTGTATAAGCAATAACTTCAATAAATATTGCAATTTGAAAACAATTAGATGAAGTTTTGCTTTTTAAATTTTGTTGTTGAAGCTCGTTATTTAAAAAATAGTAAATTTTTTTTTTTTTTTTTTCGTCGAGTTCAACCCATTTTAATATGTGAATATATGATGTTGTAGCGTACTCCTGTTGTTTAAATTAAAAAATATTAGGAAGTTATGTATGGTCCGTAATAGCGAAGTTTAAAATTCTGATGAGCAATTATTTACATAAAGAGAAACACCAGATATTATCATTAATTCAATTGATAAAGGAAACGAGTCTAACAGATTGTAATCAAGCTGAAAACCAACAAATGGAATAGCTCTTAACAGGTGAAAGAAATATTAATATTTAAAACTATATATATATATATATATATATATATATATATATATATATATATATATATATATATATATATATATATATACAGGTATTCAAATGATCCAAAATGTATATATTAAACATTAGATTATTAGTACATATTATTATAAAAAAATAGAAGTCAATTTTGTTTATTATGTATCCAGATATAAGTTTATAGATAATACTCATTACTAATTACAAATAATTACAGAGTTAGACAAAGCTAAGTTATACACAAGATTTACAATTTATTATTCTTTTAGATTTAGTTTAGCAGCGGTTAATTAATATTCAATGATAATTAAACAGTTAAAATAAGCAGTCATGAATTCACTCGTTTAAGAATATGCAGGATCAAAAAATGACCATTTCATATAATGCAATTTGTGTAGTTGTATAAGTTATTTATCTTTTCTTACCTGTACAGTAATATTGTAATTTTATAGTGGAACATTCAACTAAAATAAGTTAATTACTAATTAAATATGATTTGCGTTGGTTACATGGACTATATAGTTGTAATGAAGAAGAACGTAGTTGATTCATCACGGAAACGCCAGATGTTAAAATTTGTAAAACACAACGTAAGATAAACGTAATCACCGACTTTCTAACTACTAAGATTGAAAGAAATTTTTTAGTTACCTTTTTATTTTAAACTGATTTGTACAATTTATTACATTAACTAACTGAGAATTAGTTGAGTCATGATTATTTTCCCCTACTAATAAAATCTTGTCGCACTCGTCAAAGCAGCTGATTATGATCTTCATTTAGTTTTGGCTACATTTTGTGAGTCACTTATCTCTTTATTTTGAGGTTTCACCCCTAAGGGACTGGCCTCTACCGGATTATTTCGGCAACTAATTTTTTCCAGTAGACAGGTGGTTTTTAGTGAATAAGAAACTCATACTATTGGGAATATCGGATGTTTCTCTTTGTCTTTTGAAGATTTTCCACCTCTCCTACGAAAAAAAAAAAAAACTAATTGGGCATTGGTGTAGAAAGGGTTGTGTAAAGGATCTTATTTGTGTAGGGGGTTTACGGTCGCCAGATTGTAATCAACATTAAGAATAGTTCATAGAAAAACATATTTTCAATTTACAATTAGCCTAGTAAATCCAAGTATCACAATTTATTGTAAAAAATAGAATATTTTGATTACTAAGTCATCTACTTGTTCACAAACGTCCATGTAGTGAACTACAACAGAAAAGGCGATGACACCACACTTAGTGCATTCAATATAAACAAGTTGCTATACAGGTCAAGATCTGCATTCCTACAATTTATTCAATGGCTTAATTAAGTATAAAAAACCATAGAGATATCAATCTTAACAAACAACACTAGATCAGAAAACGGTACTGGGAAAACCTAAAATAAATACAGTTGAAGTGCAAAACTAATACCTTTGATGGTAAAGACTTGGTCATAAAAATCTGTTTTCAAAATAAGTCTTTATAGCTGGAAAGTTGTTTATTTATAGCATTTTATTAAACTTGTAGAATATTGAATATTTTACATATTGCTTGAATGAAGGATATTTTTATATTACAAAAATGTATTAAAACATTTACAATAGAGACAATTATTACAAAATAATATATATATATATATATATATATATACTATTTTGTAATAATTTTCTCTATTGTAAATGTTTAAATACATTTTTGTATTATAATAAAATCATAGAAATAATCGTTAACGTACATTAGCTATATATAGGTAATGTACGTTAACGATTATTTATAATATTTTATTTTTGCATTTCTAATTAAATACAATATTCTAGTATAATTTACAATATCACGTTAATAAATATTCTAGAGAACATCAAGCTAATAAAGGGTGCACAGTTAATATATAGTAAACATTTATCTAAACTCTAACTATTTAACTACTTGTGCCAAAACATTATAGAATTATGTTAGCGAATAACTAAATATTATCAGATATTACGCAAAGAAAAAAATTACACGAATTAATGGTGTTTGTTTTGTTTTTATGAAGAAGGTTAAATCAATTCCATCGTGAATGTTTAAATAAAAGAAGGTTGTATTTTAGTGGATTTTATGTTATAATGTGAAAAAATAACCTAGATATATTTACATAAGCTACGCATTTTGAAACATTTATTGGTAAAGTTCAGAGGTGATTTACATTTTTTGATCGCGGCATAAACTTATTTGTCTTTGATAACCTACAGTTTTCGAAGAACAAAGCTGCAGTGGAAGTTTAATAAGAAAGTTAGTTCTCCCAATAACTTATTTCAAATCAGAATAAATTTATATATATAGAAGACTATATTTTATTAAAAATCAAATTATAAATATTATACGTAAAAAAATAAAATTGAATAATTTTATTTATTGAAGTAGTAGCCTAATCGTGTAAGTGAATCCTCGAATACATAATACTTTATGCATATATTGCATAAACAAAGAATTCATTGATAATTACCCGATCATATGCCTTAAAGGCGATCTGTAGGGATACTTCATATAATTTTATGAATGTAATTGCCTTCTCTAAATATATAATATTAAACTTACAAGATTATCTCGGTACGTTGTATCCTATAATCTTGATGTTTTGTCAATATTTAAATATTTGATTTCCCATTCCAAAAGATAGATTATACAGTTGCGTCTCACACGTAGACTACATTTTATTTGTCGAAATAAAATGATTAGAAAAACTTGAACTAAAAAAATGTTCGATTTTATTGACGCAATTACATGTATATATAACAACAAATCCTTACTTTGAATAATTGTATGGATTGAAATAGTTTTAAGAATTGTAATAGTTGAATTTTGTAATGGGACATGATTACCTTATGAGGAACAGTAAGGTTTGGTTAAAACAATAAGAAATTTCAAATTTAGTAAGCACGACTATGACTTATTCTAATTGCATTATATTTAAATAATAATATCATAAAAAAATAATGATATTCAAAAGGTTTTTATTTTTTTTCAATTCTCCTTGGTGCCTTTACTACTAATGTTATTCTTTATGGACATTCATAACAACCTTTTGAATGCATTTTCGAAACCGTTGGAGATGAAGTCAAAGTTTAAATGAAGAAAATGATTGTTTTTTTAAAGATCATTTTAATTAAGTGCAACTAAATCTACGTAGCTAATTGAGTTTTTTCACTTTCAATCTCTTACATTTTCCAAAAATATATGTATTATTTAAATGTGTAAATTTTTCAGTAGTGGGGCATTAGAGGATATTTTTGGAAAGGGCGTGCTTTCATTAATCTTTGGTAAAAATTGTTTTCCTCTACATTATTTTAGGTGGTGGCAATACAAATAACTGTAAACCCCTGAATTTTAGAACTTTGGGACTACCTTGTACATGAGCAACAAGATAAGTAAAAACTGTTCTTAATAAAATGATCGGTGAACAAATACCTTTAAAATGGGGTATCACTTAACCTACCCTTACATTTAAAAATTTTCCCAAAACTACTCTTTTGTCGAGTTTGGTGGATTTCAAAATAATTTATTAAATTTCTTGGGGTATAATAAGGCGGGTTTCTTTTGTTACGAAGGATTTACCTTATTTAGTTTACCCATTACACATTGTGTACGGGTATTGTGCCTCACCCTGTATATGCTCTCTGTATTGATTACATATATTTACAATGTCTTTAAAAGTATCAATTCAATGACTGTAACAATATATTGTCTGAATTTAACTTTATTTGTATAATAACTGAAAGGAAAACATATTTAACATCTGTGGATATTGTTCCAAATACGTTTTGCAATATGTAGAAGGGTTGATGACAGGAGGAATGATGATGTAGCTTGATAAAGTTTACATCACCCATCAATTACCAAACAATGTGCATTACTAGACAGCTAAGATTGTTTACAGAGATAGCTTACTAATTGTATCTCATCAAATTATAATCTGAATGTCCCAGCATATGCGTACACAACATATGTGTTGATATTGAAGTTCTATATCCCATATTGGAGGAAGGGTTTATATATTTAAAGCGTGTTTGGATTTTTCAACTGTCTATCATGATTACATATAGGTAACAATATAATATGTGTTATTCATAAATTTCTGTGATCAATACACATACATTATTGCACAGATATTAATAAAAATGTGTCTTTATTCTAAAAGTTAGTGTAAATAGATAAAAAAATTTGAAAATACTTCACATTAAGTGTTATTTAAAGTAATCATTGTTTTTATTTGTACAGAGTCAACATTTCTAATTCAATACATAAAGTTTTTATACTTTTAACTCAAATTGTTATCTCTCTTATGTAAAGAATAGTGACATATATATTTACGGTGTTGAGCAAAATTCGGCATGTATTGTAATTGCTCAGCTTAAAGTTGGAGTGGAGATATTATAGACACGTCAATTGAAAGGTCTTGATTGTGGCTATCTCTAAGGATGAGAAGAACTTAGGTTCCATTACAGGGTGTTTCGATTAAATACAAAACTTATTGATTCGGTCTTTTTAAATCTAAATATATCAATGATTTTACCCTCTCAGTTACTCTTAAATAGTCCTTTTATTTTAGTAAAAAATATTGTTTTATTTTATTTGTATAATACGCTATGGGAAATCAAATTCCAGGTCTTGTTTCATATTTATTTGGTAATCACGAAATAAAAACAGGTATGAAAAAAATCAATGGATTGTTGTTAACATTGACCTCCTGATAACGTAACAAAATATTTTCATTTCACAAGTTCTTCAAAAAATGTTGTATTTTAACTCATGTGAAATACAAACTAACACATACAAACAATTGTAAACTCTACTGAATGTTTATCTGAACAATTCAAGTCTTGATTTCACACTTTATAAAATTAATCTATTATATACGTTAGACCTCATGGAAGGTCGATATTTTTGCGGAAGACGTTATAAGATGTTAGTTCTAGTTTTTAAGCATTACTAACCTACGAAATAAATATTTTTGTCATACTTGAAGAGAATGTAAAAATCACAATTTGATACATGTTTATAGTGACAAATACCTATACCATTTATAAAGTATGTTATTTCTACTGCATATTAATTTATCTATTTAACGTAGTCAGGCAAAAGTCTAACTAATATTACTTTGAAGAAATGTTGCTTAGAGAAATAAGAATGTAATGGTGTGTGTGTGTGTGAGAGAGAGAGAGAGAGAGAGAGAGAGAGAGAGAGAGAGAGAGAGAGAGAGAGAGAGAGAGAGAGAGAGAGAGAGAGAGAGAGAGAGAGAGAGAGAGAGGAGAGAGAGAGAGAGAGAGAGAGAGAGAGAGAGAGAGAGAGAGAGAGAGAGAGAGAGAGAGAGAGAGAGAGAGAGAGAGAGAGAGAGAGAGAGAGAGAGAGAGAGAGAGAGAGAGAGAGAGAGAGAGAGAGAGAGAGAGAGAGAGAGAGAGAGAGAGAGAGAGAGAGCAAGAGAGAGAGAGAGAGAGAGAGAGAGAGAGAGAGAGAAGCTCCCTAGTATTTAAGGACGTTAGATAGTGTGATAGTAAAGTCCCACACCTCCCACCTCCCAACTCCCACATTAACTATTGTATGAACTTAAATAGAGCAAGGCTTTTTTGGACTGTTGAATAGATCATGTAAAGTCTCTTTTATGATAGTTTGGAATTGTGGGATCTATGGTAGAATTTCGGCAAAAAAAAGAAAATAATAAAGCTTATGAAAATATTATTTGGATTATCATAAATATAAAAGGGGGCACAATAAATATTTAACATTTTAAAAATTATAACTTGGCTGAACATGTGAAATCAGAACATTAAACTGTTTTTAAAATATTTGCAAGATAATATGAGAAAAAGCTTTCCAAGATGAACTGAGTTGTACCCCTCCCCGAAATGTTTGATACATTTGGGTACCCTCTAATAGAATAAACGAATCACATCATGTAAGATATCATGCTAAATTAATTTTTCAGGCAAAACTAATAGAAAAAAACTATTTTAAGACATAATTTAAATAATCACAACAAACCAACAGTGAATACGAAAATTACCTCTCTACTAAATGTAAACATAAATTTTCTTTTTTTAAATCATCCCAATTTTGAAATAAATTTTTATAATTGTAAAAATTAGAAGTCGTTTTGCCGAACAATTTTGCCTTTACATCCTATTTTTTAACTTTTATTTATTTTTTGAGTGCCGGTAGTTTAGCACATTTATGGGAGATGTAAAATTATGTTGAACGTCTAATGATTCTCTCGGATTAATCTAGGGAAAATTTTATAAATTGTTTAATGCTCTGATTTCAAATGATTACGGACTATATAATTAAAATATTTCAAATACATTTTGGGCCGCTATTTTGGTTACGGTCATCTAACAAATATTTTGTGAGCGCAATTAATTATGTTTTTATATGCAATTTAATGAAGATTTCAGAAGATACAGGCTTCAATTGCAATATATTTCAATTGTAAATATTCTAGCACCCCATAATTCCCTCTTTTAGAGGGAGTTATTAAATTCCTCACTATAATAAAATAAACATCCGAAGACATAGTTAATTGTACCAAAAGTGTTTGGCTCTATTTAAGTTCAATCTTATCACTAAGTTTCGTCGAGGGACTTTATAAACACACTGTAGATTTAATAAGTATATTTATTTATTACGTAGTAAATTATGAACTAGTTACGAAAATCATTATTTAATAATTGAGATAAAATTACTTTGTTGAAAAAATAAATTAGAGGGGACAAGTATACGTCAATGACCCCAGTTTAGGAATGGAAAAAGAGCTTCTACGCATACGGAAATTCTCTCTGCAACCGACTTTCAGACCAAAATCTTGTACAGATAATCATGAACAATTATGTACATTTTGTTTGAGGGGTTGAATTAGTTTAGCTCCGGACCACTTGAGAGAGCCTGCAATTCGACAACGGGTTGTGATTCGCCGATTACACTCCGATAATTTATAGAATTGGTTGTTGTGTAATATGGTTAATATTTTATTCATTGAAATAATACAAAAGGTTCATTTATAAAAACATTTTATAAGCCCTTTGTTTATTTGTTTTTCTGGATCTTTTATTTAATTGTAAAAATTAACATTGAAAATTAATTAAAATATTGGTTGTTTATGACGCAACACCGGGAGCATTTTAATTAGTGCAAGTGGTGTATATGAAATTGTTTAAAGCTCTAGTGAAAATATAGTTGAAATAGGAAATACTCCGGTAATCACATTCCTCTGTCACTTTAGTACATTTTCCAAAATTGTATTACTTAGTATTAATACTATATAAACTTTTATTTTACTATAATAAATTACAAAAAAAATGTGGAAATGAACTTTAAACTTGAAATGACTCAAATGAAATGAACTAGCCGTCATTTGGAATTAATGAATTTAAATCATTCAGTAAATTTTTAATTTCCTAAACTTAGAAAAATATTTTATACTGGTGAGTCTTACAATAATATTTTATAACTTAAGAAGATTTTGCATAGCATAGAGTTATTAAAAGAAATATATTTATTCCATTTTTATCGAGATTAAATAATTTAGTAAGAGAAAATTATTTTATTGTCAGAAAAAGTTAGAATTAGTTAATAAGCTAATGAATGAAAAATAGTTAATTTGTTTTACTTAACAGTTCTTAACGGTTATCGAATTATTTTAAGCATTCGAAAATAGTTTACATCTTCACAAGCCATACCAATTTCTTAGTACATAAAGCAATATATATATATATATATATATATATATATATATATATATATATATATATATAATATTGCATACTACTTTTGTATGTGTCAAATACTTTTTTTAATTTCGTAGGGGCATCACCAAAAAAAAAAATTAATATATTTTTTTGTATTGATATAATTATAATAAAAGTCCAACATTAGAGTGTTATTTATAAAGACCTTGGGATATTTAAGGAGCAAAAATTATCAACTTGAAATATATATCATTGAAATATTATATGACCGGTATAACTACAAGTTATTATTATTTAGAAAATGTATGTTCGTTTGACGAATTAAATTTATGTTTTTGGGTTAACCCGCTTACTATATTTTGATATTATAAAAATAGTGTCCCTATATTCCTACGGACCATAAGTAGTGTGATTTTAGCGAAAACATTATCCTTTTATTTGCTAATCTTAAGTGCATTCCTTATTTCTTCCTTTTTTTTCTTGATTTTAATCACTCGTAAATATTCAGATATAACACAACATAGCTAAAAATGTTTATAAATTCGTTGCTAATGCTTTGGATATAAGATAATCAATCTTATATGCCCCCCACAGCCACCAGTACGGATAATGTGTGTGAGCCTTTAAAATTCAGTAACATTATATTCTCTCTTCTAACAATATAATTTTTTTACTTAGGATTATAATATTGGTCTTGAGAGTGAATTATTAATTTTGGTATACTAAAGTAACAACCAAAAAGAATTTCAAAAAGTTATTATAATATAAAGTTTTCTATAGTTATATTTTTTAACATAGACCGCTGAAATATGGTTCTCTGTGATTTAGATTATTTATTTTTATATTCGACATAGAGTAATATGGAGTCTCACTAGATCTGTCTATTAAATGTAGTTTAATAGCAATAGTTGTTGAAATTATCATATAAACGTTATCAAGTGTGTGTCTAGGATATTAGACGTAAAGCTAGATTTTAGAACTAAAGAATTATTTTTAACTTTGACAGACTACGAAGGATTAGTATGATTAGTATGAATAATTGTTTTCTTGTACTTCCTAACTTAGTTTTCTTTACTAGATTTCGTTTTTTAATATTTAAATAGTTCATTAATTTTGAATTCTTAATATCCTTCGATCTATGATTATGGATAATTTTAGTTCAGGATTTTTAATTTTGAACTTATTTGATAGCTTAGTATGTAGTCGGGGAACAAAAAGCGAGAAGATTCTATTTCCTTATTGTTCATTGGCAATAAGACAGCCCCTGTAATTTTTCTTTTCTGTTAAATGTACCACATTTACAGTTCTGTCTCTTGAACATGATTTCACACAAGACGTATCTTACAAATTTATTGTATTAAAGAATTAATTAACATTTCTTCTAAGTAGCTAGCTCAACTGTAACGATGATTCCAAATAATATTTTTACACTAAGTATATCACGTAATAACCTTTTTATCAAAATATATTATATAAAATGTATATGAAGTATGTCATTATTATTATTGTTGACTGTTATAGATTGCAACTTACTTTTGGATCCTCTATCATGAAATAATGTTAATAAAAAATAACCTATATTCTATTTTACTGCGGAAGATTATAATCCCCTTTCAAAATAGAGTGCTATTTAATTTAGGCTATGTCTTCATAGGCTTGCAATCGTACATATATCAGTAATAAGTTGGGTGTATATTCTGTACAAGAGTCACAGTCAGGCTAATATATTTTTCCATTGTAATATTTTAGGTAATAGTTCAAATCAGCCCAGTTATTTCCAAAATCAATGCATTCTCGTTGTCAAAAATATTAACGGTAACTTTATTACAAGTGGTATTTCAAAATTGTACTTTCTACATTATGACATATTCTCCTTACTGGTGTTTGCATACTGTGTGCGATGTTGATAGGATTTGAGGTACTATTGGATAAGGTATTTTTTAAAGTTGTATCTTCTTATTACTATTTATTTTTAGCTCCCTGTCACGAGTTTTGCAACATTATAATAATACAAACTAATATAATATTAAAAATTATTTAGATTTCTTATAGCTTATTTATGTAATAATTTTGTTGGTTAGAACAACGTTTTTTGTTCTACACTTGCGATTTTTTTATTTACAATTGACTGCCAATATTAATTATTTGTGTTTATTATCCATTGTTCAATCAAATAAAACTGTCCTTACTGATAATCAGCCATATACTACACAATTCTCATCTTCAGGTTAATAAAAACTAACGTGGAGTAAATGAGTTTTTCTAAGCTTTAATGGTGGCATTAACTTGTAAAAAATTAGATTTTTGATTATTAAAACTGATCTGCCATCTGGAGTGGTATAATAATACCAATTTTCAATTTTCATGTTCTTAATCTACCCCCATCCTCCCCTCTACTGTCAATCACACTCTTTCCATAACAACCCCTAATGAGCCAAGGCCGGTTAGTGAGTTTTTCAGTAATGAAAGTTTAGATTAACACACAAATTAAACTTCCCGTCGCCGTTGTTTTAACCGTCTCAACCAAAGTACGCTACTACTACTTAATTGTGACTTTCAATTTTCTTTATGAAGCTGTCTCAACTCCTTAAAGGTTGATAAACACTGATCCTCTCACTCGTGAACCGTAAGTGTTAATTACAAGACCAGCAAGGAACTAATGACTAAAATAACATTTAGAATAAATGATGCAATTTTTTGTAACACAGAAAAAGAAGTGATGTCAATGTGACGAAAATATCACATGAATCGAATGCACAAAACTACCTGATTTCATTGGTCATCAACTTCTCAGAAGTCCTCGGATTTCGAATAATATAAACAAAGACATATTTTAATTCTATTATTTATATAAGAGCCATTATATTGCTTATTGGCAATTCACTATATTTAACCAACTAGTAAAAAAATATTACTATCTATAGTAATAATAAATTATAATTAATAAGAATAAAGACACACATATAAACAGATAATGTGATATAACTCGTTCTACTTCTAACCGAGATTATTATATTATAGTATCTCATTCCTTACCCTGGGAAGCATAATTATTTCAGCATTATATTAATTTTTTATTTAGATAAATGCACAGTTGTGTTTATGTTCAGTTTGGTTACGATTATATTTTATTGTTTTAAATAGAACATTTTGATTTCTATTTAAGTAATGAAATAAATATACCTATTACAAAAAAGTGATATTATATTAAATTGGTCTTTCAAATTGGAAAATAATTACTTGAGGGATCTGTTACACATTGCATAATTTGTGATACGATTTACTAACTACTGATAATATTTGTTCATATTGCTAGGTCTTTCTTTCTAATCAATTACAGTAAACATATGAAGTACTCCTTCCGACCATTGACCGTCGGAATTTATGAAACACATTAAATATAATAAGGCTTTAGCTGCCTACTTTCATGTAAAGGATCTTAAAATAGACACTCAACAGTGGTAATAAAAACAGATTCATTTTTTGGAAATAATCGAGATCGTAATATACTTATACAATTTATTATATATATTACTTAGGCAAGTAATTATTGTCTAAAATCGCCTTATTCTTCCTCTAAGGTATTTTTCAGCTGTATTTAAATATTCTCCACTTACAAAAACCTAAATATCGGGTTTTACAAATACTAATACTGTTTTACTGTTTTACAAATTATTTATACTGTTCTACAAATGATTTATTAACCATTAAGAAGATGCTAAGTAACGGCAAACAGAAAATGTTTTTAGTAAACGTTGATGAGCTTTCATCATTAATACACAGTAGATCTGTAAACATGTAACTAACTATTCACAGTAGCGGTTTATATGAATTGACAATAATATTTCTACTTATGGCGTATCACATATTCTGTAAACATGTGCGTTTTTCGAAGTAACTAATCTAGGTTCTTTGTTACAACTTGTACGTTCTGTAAAATAGTGGTAGTTTAACAACATCTTTACAGAGTTTGCATTGCACCTAATTGTCAGCCAGGTTAAACCACTTACTTCTAAGGCATATGTAATTTTTTTTTTTTCGAATGACCACAATCATAATTAATACTAAATGTACAGTATATAAATAAAGACAATGAATCAATTTGTTTAGTGAATTTCAATTCTGCCTAATTTGAATGTTTCTTTAATCTCGCCTCTCCTAATCCTGGCAACAAATTTTGCTAAAATTATTACATCTTGATAATAGCGTACGTAGAGTGATTTTTTATTTAAGAGAGACACGATAATATAAAACAATAGGATAATTTCACTTTTAATTAATTGGCAGGCATGATTGAAGAATGGTGGTACATTGTGTTACAATGGCTCCCTAGCCATGTCAGCATTGAGGAAAATAAACGCGCAGACCAACTATCGAAAAAAGGCAACACTTGCCACAGTCTGCTAATCCCATATCCCTATTGACAGCCATAATCCTGATTGAGTCAGCTATCAATGAGAAAACAAGGGAGAGCCAAAAAGAAACGAGTGCCGGAAAGATATGGGATGGCCTGGCGTACGCAGTGCTGATACCACATATCCTACCAAGAGTGGAAGCTGTTGCAAATTCAGAATGCTTACGGGCCATGACTACATGGAAGCCCACTTACGTAAAATAGGATTAGCCGCTTCAGAAGTTTGCCCTATGTGCAACCGTCACGATATGGATGGCCCACACCTTCAGAACTGCAGAGCCCTGCAAGACGTGGAAGAACGAGGTCAGCATTGTCTCTACTGGGAGGCTATGCGGAGAATGGCAGAGATGCCAAGATATGGGGCATTGGATAAAGTAAAGTAAAATACTTTTAATTAATTTGTATAACAAACTCTGACATCATTTCCCGACGTTTAGGAAAAAATTCAGAACTAGGGATTAGTTATTAAAAATTACAAACCAAAATTGTGTCATGTGATAACTAATTAGTGTGTAGGACAGATTAAATTATATTATATGGTAGCAGAAACTAAATAATAATCCTGAATTGCAATGTCAATAAGTAAATTGTAAGATTGTCTGTAATATATCATTATTATGAAATGCATAAAAATAAATAAAATACCAGGCACACAAAATAAATTAGAATTTCGTAACTACGTAATTTAACATATGACGATAATTTACTTTTTAAATAAACTTTAATACAGTACCAATTTTATAAACATGTGTTTAGGCTTTTATTGGTAATTTGAACCTGTTGTTAATCTTGTGGTTTCGTGATTAACAATAAAATATATAAGTTTACTATATCGTTTAATTAATACTTATAACGATATTCTCTAAATATTCCTTTCTCAAATAGGAGAAAATATTACAACATCTGTTAAAGTTTAGAGATGTTGTTTAGAGTGCAGAATTATAAAGCGATAAATTTGCTCGCTTTTATTTTGCCGTATTAACCGTAATCAGAAAATGTTACTATTCCGTCAATACTTTGCAAATTAGAGTGGACTTTACAGTAACTGTGAAGTATATAGACAGACAAATGACAACCAAATAATAAGAGAATGTGCATTTAAAATTACATGAAAGATATTTAGTTTTCTTACTTATATTTCTTCGTTCCTTCCATTCGATCTATACCGCCCATTTAAATAACTTTACAAACTGGAGATTGTTTTCTGTCCAATAATTTATCGACTGAGGGAGTAATAAAACTTACACATAAGCTATTCTGTGTGTGTTAAATGCTCCTAAAAACGACTGACATTTATACAAATATTAAAAACTTGATATTACCGTTATTTATTAAGGAAACAATAAATATGACCGAATGTGTAATATGCATTACACAAAAGCTATTCTGTAGTCCTTTCCTCTATCATATTCATGCATTCATTCACACTAATATTTAAAACTGGATATTAATGACGGTTAATAGTGAAACAATATGTTAATAAGAATTTGTTGAACGATTGTGTAATTAACATTACACAGAAGCTAATATGTGCTTCTTCAGTCCTAATAATACACGATGGCCATTGAAAAACCAATAAATACGGGAGATTGCTTATTTGTGTTACTTTGTGTTACTGAAACCATTTAGTGATCATATTTGTAATAATATTGGACAGAAACTATTCTGTTGTCCATTTCTCTATCCGATTCTTGACAGCTATTTTCGCAACTATTAAAAAGAGGATATAACAGATAGTGCTATATGCACTATTATCTGTGCTATATATATATATATATATATATATATATATATATATATATATATAGTGCTATATGCACATATATTAGTGAAACAATATGCTATGTGAAAAGTTGACTGTCTAATAAATATTACACAGAAACTACATGTGTTTGTTTAGTCCTGCCAAGTCATGACCGTTATTCAATTAAATATTTAAAAAAAACTAGAGATTACTTATTAATAACAACAGTATCGGCTGCTTCGGTAATAAACATTACTCAGAAATCATTCTCTACTTCGTTCCTCTATCAGATTCAAATAAGACATTCTAACAAATATTACAAACAATATATTTCTGGTTATTGGTATCGTTGTTGACCGGATGTGTGATAATACATAGTTGATTGAATACTTATTATATTATTATGAACCACGTGGCATGGTTTACAATTAACCACATTACATATGTAACCATACTTACAATAACAATTGGTTCACCTTACAGAGACTTTACTTTGTACCTTTACAATTTATTCCTTTCTTCATATACATATTTTTAATTAGGTAAATTCAACCCATTGCAGATTTATTTATATAGGTAAATAACGTAATTCCCTTATATGGTATTAATTTATTTACATTAAAAAGAAAACGTAAACAACAAATAGAATTGAAAGATTAACGTAACATAACAATTAAAATATTATCCACTAATAATCTAGGTAATGTGTAATTTAAAAGATATGGATGGATATAGTTGCGTTTTGCACATTAATTTTTTTTCAAAATTGTAGACATTTTGATTTGATATTAAAGTGTATTACCTAAATTCTTGAATTACCTTGTTAAAATATCAATAAATAGTTGTTTTTAAATATTAACACAATATTGAATATCACTCACTTTTTCGTAACTTTTAATACTTTCCATGTCATTATAGGAAGTTGTCATTTTTTTAAAAATTTTCGTGATCACAATTTCCGTCTTTATGTCACAAAATGATAATATGTTTTTTTATTCACTAAAGGAATATCTTAATACACAGAGAGTTTATGATATAGTATTCTTTTTCCCATAAGGTCACGGTAGAATTCTCTTTTACTCTTAGAAGGAATCACCTTAGAGAGAATGTCAGTAGGGAAACCAAAGTGGTCCAAGTCCAGAAGACCAGCTGGCTTCCCGCGCCTCGCTATCCATGCTGCATAGCTGCTGGGTGCTCACCTGACAAAGGAAACGAAATTGCTTCAAAAGGTTATAATAAATTTCAACTCATGAATGATATTACAACTGACATGTTTCAATGGAATTAATATACATATTTGCAACTGTAAATCAAAATTGAGATAACTCTTTAAAGAAATTATTAATTTCACGATATTCTAAAAGTGAAAATACTAGTAAACAATATAATTATTTATTACAAAAAATGTTTACATATCTTATAAACATAATAATTGAATACTGTAGTGTTTCCCACACCAATAATACCTGTACGAAGTCAACAATATAATTCATCAATAAATGTAGAGGTTTTAGTAAAGATATTTGCACAAAATTTAAATAATTAAACAATAACCAATTCAGGTTCAACCACCAAAACGGTTTAAAAAAGTTTAAAAATAATGGGTATTATAAAAATTCTAATAACCGATACAATTTTATCAATATTATATAAAAACGTGGTAGAATAATCAGATATTTCAATAATTTACTATTTTTGACATATTACAAATACTCGAAATGAATTTGAATACTTTTAAAAGACTATTTACCAATGATGTTGCTAAGTTTATCATGCACATTAAATACAGTGCACATTTTTCGTTAATATGATTGGGGATGAGTGAAAACAGTTTTTTACAGCTTTTTATATTTTAACTCTTTGCAACAATAATATTAAGATGATTCATACATATATCATACAACATTGTTGCATAAACATTAACAGTTTATAACCCCAAATTAGAAAGATTTATTATTTTATAGATTAGATACATGCCTAAAAATAAATAAAAATACATGGCCCACTTTATTCCCTCATACAAACTCGCTAGTATATAAATAATATAAATGTATATAAATATATATAGTAAATCTGTTAAAGTAAACATAGACGTAGGAGAGAAGCACAAATATACAAGGAAAGAATTAGTTAGACCTGCACTATGTGCAAGTATCTTCACTGCATTCAAAGTTTGTTCAAGCTTTTCAAAATTAAGAACCATCTCTGTAAATGTCTTTATGTGTGTATATTATACAAACCAACTAATGAGTTATTATTTTACATCCCAGAGGAGGTTGAATTTTCTATGTGTTTTTTAACCAATCGATCACATACTACTTAATGCAGTGTTTCGAAATTGGGAGTTTGTTTGCTGCTTCTATTTGCCCACACAATTAACTTTGTATGGATTACATATCATGTGAATATTTTAATTTAATTTAAAGTTGTTCCAAATACATTTCTTATTTAAATTCAAATGTGAACTAACTAGTTATCGTATATTTATTAACCTAATGTTATAGCAGTACGTAGGATGGTTTGGATATTGGATTTTTATTTAAAAAAGCCTGAGATAGGGTATTTAAACCTAATGAGTGTTCAGATTAATGCGTCGCAAAGTATATATTTGTCGGATTAGTTATTATTAAAATATTCTACTAGACGTAAATTAGTGGAGTTAAAACAAATAAGTTAGTAACAAATGAAATTAACTACTATACATAATACTTTATACATTGTACGACCACGTGATTGAATATATATCTACGATATTCTCTATTGTTGCAAGTCTTAAAATTAAATAAATAAAAATAATGTAAAAGGTAAAATCGATTGTGGTTAAAGTTGTAGACACTGAGATGATTGTATAAATTTTAAAATATTGCTGGGTTTAATTTGGAGGTGTTTCTTTTATTTGTATGGTAGAATTATAATTGTGTTTTGTGCATTTAATATTTGCTTATAGCTAATAAGTAGATACCTTATCTTAAAATACGTATACTATTTATTTAACACAAAATACAAAATAATCCTAATGTTATTTCAAATTTTTTTAATAATTATCAAAATAAAATGTCTTGGATTAATTAATTATCATGCAATGTCATTAAAAGATTCAGTGTATCATATTATATTTTTAACACATAAACAAATACCAAAAAAAAATATTTAACACTTATAATTTAATTATATGTTTTGATGTCCACTCAAATCTGGATATCTTAACAACACCACTGAGGAGGATGTTCAATAATAAAAATGCATGCTGCATTCATTTAACCAATATATGGTTAATTATTTTATTTTTTTAGTTTCAGTGATAATCATTACCCTCAAACGATAAATAGTTATCACATTACCTTCATATTTTTACTTAGTAATTGATGTTTAGGTACGGTTTTTTATATCTTACAACTTCTTATATAAACATTATTTTTAAATTTATATATTGTTTGTTATAAATATTTCTGCAATAATTGCTATAATAATACTGTTCATTTTACGCTCTCTACTAAAATAGAATCGATATAAATGCAAACAATTTTTATTATAATTGAATTCTTATTCCAACTTATTATACACTGGATTATAACATTGCTATTTTAAACCTATTTTGCCGCATACATGAAATAAATATTAAACATTGTTTTAACTAATAACTGAAATTAGAATTTTAGACGCTTCCCTTCTCCTCGTATTGAGATGTTATTTAAATATATGATTATTATGTATCTAATCTAATATGATTATTATTATATTATGAAGTTCTAGACGCAACGGCTGAGAAAACAATAATAATATAAAAATTAGTAGTTGTTATCTAATATTTCTGATTGATGAATATCATATATTGTATTTTAGTTTTAAAAGGAATACGTAATGTAAAATAAATATAAATATTAGAATTAAAAAAAAATTATTATCTGATATATCAAAATATTTTCTTTGTTTAATGCAAAAATACAATAAAATGTTACGCTCAGTTTAAAATTGTATTTTCCTTATACTGTATGAAACATGGTATCAATACTACTGTTGTATCTTTTCTCTGGCTCATGATACATGAATATCTTAAAAAAATTACATGGTTTTTATGTGTTTTAATGCCATATATTGTATATACAAATAGAAGACGAATTCATGATATTAATCAGCTCTCGATAAAAGAGAGTTAGACTATACTTTAAAATCGAATTTTTGTTTGTTACAGAGTTATGAATTCATATTTTATTTGGGCTATACAATGAATATATTTGGTAGACAATTGATAATAACATTGCATTTTCAATAAATAAATGATTTTAAAACATGAAGGGGTTTGTGGTTAGTTAATGTAAAAAAAATGTATATCCTGATAAAAAAAATTATATGGTGTGTTGATTTCCAAGCACGGATGCAAAAAATTACCAATAATTCATAATAGCACATACCATTCAATACATGGACGTATACGCTTGCTGGATTAGCATTCGATGGTAGACATGTATAGTTGCCGGAGTCTTGTAGTACTGCTTTTGTTACTAGAAGCTTACTTGTAGTTCCCGAATCTGTCTTCTCAGTCTCTAATGATATCCCTCCCCTTGAAGAATCAAAGTCGACAATATTCGCACCCAAGTACCACATGACAGAACCAGGTGGGGTTGAATGTACGTTCACTGTACATGTAAGACTGATCGTACTTCCTTTCTTAACGTACACATCCTCAGGGCCCCAAATACTAGCTTGAGCGGCTACATCACAAAAGAAATTACTTTAGTGTACAAAGTATAAGTGTCACATGTATGCGTATGTATGTTACGAATTTATATATTTTTTTAAAAATATAACTTTAGTTTAAATTAGTCTTTATCTTAATTAGAATTTTAGATAGCATGTTCAAGATATATAAAATATGTCATATTTTAGAGGAATGTATTTTTTCGTAAGCAAAATAAGAATAAAATTAAGATCCTGAGAAAAAGATAAGAAAATATTAGTCTAAATCATGCAAACATTTACAATTATAAGACTAATTTAAAATTCGAATATATTGGTTATTTTTAAATGTGCATTATTTATACCAACACTTTACTAAAAGTAAATATATGTTAATTATATTCTCTTACAAAATAATTAGAACGATTGGAAATTTGCGTAACTTAATATTTGGTGGATAGACCTCCATCATGTTTAGATAAAATATTAAATATTTATTTAAGTTATAATCGATTATATGACCTTATTATACAAAAACGTTATTGAAATATTTGTAAATAATTTGATTTACATATTTATTTTAATAGGGTACAAAAGTTAAATTCTATAAATGTTAACTCTTTAAATTGTGTTTAGGTTATGGAAATTATTTTACTATATATATATATATATATATATATATATATATATATATATATATATATATATATATATATATATATATATATATATATATATTTCATAAATCAAATTACAATAAAATATAACACATTAATTTGTTTAAACTGGTGTTATTTTTGCTTGATCCATGAATGGCTTGACTCGTGAGGAAAAGTAAAGTCAAAATGGAACACAATTTCTCACAAATAATGTGTTCTTAACTGACACTCCCTTAAACGGTAATGTAGCTATATCTAGTAATGTATGAACTTTAATAATGGGATTATAGCTAACCTAGTACTGTGGAATTTTAGTATTTATATAGAATGGGGGAGAGGAGACCTGACCTAAACTTTATCACAACTTTCCAAATAGTATAATGATCACAAAAGCTGTACATATTTCTAAGTTCACTATGTAACTAATACGCTGTTACATATATTATTTTATATTTATAATATACGCTTTATTTTAAAATTCATTAATGCCTTCAGAATGCTTTATTACAATTAAGTGTTTATAAATAGTTTATTAGTCCTCTTTATATATGATGCGACTAGTTTAACTGATATACAGACGCCATCTTCAGGCTGACATTCTTCATTATACATTATATATATATATATATATATATATATATATATATATATATATATATATATATATATAATAGTATCATTATCTTATTTACAAACACAATTATAGTCTATAATATAGTTATATTTATAGGTCCAATTAAAAAAAAAATACAATTGTAATAAACAATGTGTTCATATAGTGCTGACACATACTCAAATGTAAGCAGTATTTATATAATTGTAAAACTATATGGTTACAAATATTGTACATATGTTTAAATAAATGTGTCTATTATTTAAATTATATTCATTAATAATACATGTTTAGGCAACTTAATTTTCGACTTTTATTGAAATATGTCTGCCTGAAAATTGAATCCTAGTAATGGTTTCACTTTTCGCATTATATCTAATGAGGACCGTTGTAGACGTAAAATAAGAAATAAACATTTATACCTTTTTTTACAATTATTTATGAAAAATGTATGTTATAATAATAATAATAATAATAATAATAATAATAATAATAATTTAAAATTACTTTAAAATTTTATTAAAGAGATATGTTTCTTAATCATATTGAATATTCAATTTCGTAAAAATATTCAAAATTTATCAATAATCACTTTCTTTTTTTTAAAGTTTACCTATGCCTCATGTATGGGAAATTTTTTATTTATTTAGTTCTTTCTGCAACATAAATTTACCAATTTGTATAATATTTATATTGTTGTAGAATGATTATAATATTTTTTTAATTGCTGATATTTTAACAATATTATTATTTAAATAAAAATCTAAGTTAATTTTGAAATTTTTTTATTTTTTATTTAATCCAAATTCGATTTACCTATCGATTTTTAGGTTTCCTGTTTACAATATTATATTTAGATTCATTATATTTTTGAAATTTATCATTAATTATTATATTATCTCTTTTATATCCGTTACATATTGCTGTATCAAAGATGTATTGCATTCTTTTCCCATGATGATAGCGACTTATATGATTCTTTTCAAAATTTAACCTAAAGAAAGAAAGTATTGTTTATGTTTTAGTAAATTATTACGTTTAGTAAGACAATAATTTAGTAGGATGTGTAGTATTTAAAAAGCATTAAAATAAGAATAATAAAAAATTAAGAGATACAAACTACAATTAATTAACAAATACAAAAATTCAATTACTATGAAAGTAAAAATATATTATTTCAAGATTATTGTTTAACTACAAGATATGAGTTGACATAAAATATGAATTACTAAAAACAAAAAAACACGATCCTCACACATGAAACATGCAAGTTAATTTGAATACAGCTGAGGACAATAAAATAAAGCCATGCTACTAAAATAAAGATTATAGTTAGAAAATAAAGATACAAACAGAAATTGAACTGTGTAAATGAGTGAACTTGTGATTGAATAACAGAGAGGATAACCTTTCTTGGAGTTGACAGGGCCTGGTACCGGTGCTGAGGGTCCAGGGTTTAAGTCTGAACAGACGGAGAAAAATTAGTAAATATATAGGCAAAAATAAAAGTATAAATTGTGTTGAAATATAGTTTATAAATAAGAAGGTATTTCAAAGTTAAATTATATTATCAATTAATAAATAAACAGTTGCATTGTTTCCAAGATGAACCAATACTGGATAATATCATTGCTAAAGAGACTAGACATATTTTGTATATGTATGTCATATGTCATATTCATATGATTAGTACAATATACTTTAGTAAAAGAAGCAGATGTTATTAACTTCAATAAATGTTTACAATGCAATATGTGTAATATCGTATACCCACCTTCTACGTTTAGCATGACAGCTAAATTTATCTTTGGCTCAGTATTTACTTGACATTCATATATTCCTGAGTCACGGGGCTGCACGTATTCGACCCTTAGATTCCATTCTTCACTTGATTCAGGATGAATAACCCCAAATCTGCCGTCGCCTGTATACGTAAATATGCTGCTTGTTAAAATGTGAAGATCTCTTTTTCGCATCCATGACACCTGTGAAAAACAGAAATTTACAGATTTATAAAGTAATAACACCAAATTGAAGAATCATTGAAAGTCAAAATTTGATACATTCACCGGAATTCAATGAATTGCAACACTTGAATATTACTCTTAAGATGGTTTTTCGTCTTCAAAGCTGTTAATTTTATCAGCTAAGTTAACAATATATGATTATCCTTGTGGACTACAAGTTTAGACGGTATAAACAACCGAAAACAAAAATTATACACCTTCAAACACTGAACAGATGGAAAATATAAAATATGTATCAATATCTTACGAAAGAAGATTAGAATTCCTACTAAAAAAAGTAACTATTTAAACATCATATGTTATCTCTGTTTACGAAACATCCAACAACCTCACTATCTTTTTGAAAAGTTAAAGAACCAATCCATAAAAAAAAAAAAAAAAAAAAAAATCATATTGAATAGTTTGCATAATTACAGGACCGATTGTAATAAATTTTATAAAGTTCAGACTGGACTGTTATTTTTGAAACAGTTTTAAATAACTCTTACTGATACCCTATATAAACAAAGACTTTTTTTGCGTAGTACCTCATGGATTGCGATAACTCTTGTACACATTTGTAAGAAAGGCAGCCTACTCTCTTTTCTGGAATAATCTGCAATATACGCCGACATACTCGATCAAAACATTTTAGAAAGTGATAAACTAAATTATTCATCTAGAGAAATGTATACGTCTTAGTAAATGACTACAGCAAGGGATACAACTGCCTGATAGCAATACTTCGACCTTAATCACCAACCAACACTAAAGTAGAACTCACATTTACGCCTAGGGTAGTTTTCTACAGAATATAATATGATACTTCTAATTTTGAGTAAATGGTTTTTATATATGTTATGTTCATTTTACAAAATTTATGTGAGTAGTATTAGTTGTGTATAAAGGACGGTTTAAATTTTATATTTGTATTTTTAATGAAATCAAAAAGTATAAAATTATACCATTTATGTGAATTTTAATTAATTAACAACTTCCACAAAAGAATGAAATAAAAAATATATATTTCGTGGATTTATATAATAATTTCGTGACGGTATTTAGCAGGATCCGGTGGTCGTCCAGAATATACAAAGATTGCTTACGTTCAGGTAATTAACAAATTATAGATTATTTTATTTTACAAACCGAATATTGTGTTACAGTTTGAAGTTATGTGAAATATGTACTTACAGTATAGAAGTTAATAATTTTATAGGAAGTAAATTTATCAAACTATTAAATAGAGTTTACAAACTGACATTAAATCGATGAAAGTGATTACAGTATAATTATCCGTTAACAATTACATCCTGTTACTCCTATAAAAACAAATTATCATTAGTAAGAAACAAACACACGCACAAACAGAATAACAACGTGGCATCTGTTGAATGAATATAGAACCATCCATCATAGATAGTAGATTTATTTGGAAAATTTAAGCAAAACGTTATAGTAATCGGCCTAAGCACTCAAATAATTGAACTCAAACTCTACTCAAATAATTGAAAAGTGGTTTCTAATCCTATTTTGTAAATTTACATTTGTTTTTATGTTTCTTTAAATTCTATATAAATAGTGACTTATCCCAAGATATCATAATGCTGAAACTCTTATGTTGGTATAAAAATGTATATATTGCAGACTGAACAATATATGATCTTTAATACGCTATTATAATAAAATAATAAGGATGGGTTTCATATACAAATATTCATGTAATAGATAGTAAAAGATAAGCAAGAGTTTTTATTATTACGACATAGATACATAGCTTGGAATATAAAATGTTTCCCTGCGTCATACAAGGGTTTGTCCATCAAGTGCTAAATTACAACTGTACTTGCTTTACAGTTCACGTTTGTAAATAAACAATTTAATTTTTACTCAATGTTCATTTATATAAGTTTTTACTCTTTCAACTAATGGACAAACAGATATAAAAAAATTAATAATAAGTTGTTTTTTTTAATAAAGAACAAAACAAAAATAATGGTGATATATTTAATTGTAAAATAGTTCTAATTCAGTCAAACTAACGGACTGTTTATGTCAACAGGAATACAAATATCAAAAGACAGAACCATGTGTATTGTTTTTAAATTGTTTTCAACGTAAATTCATATAATCCTGATACTAAAATTAATAGATTTTTTAATGATATACAAAATTCTATTTTACAATGAGTAAGAGAAAAGTTGTTTCCTTACTAATTATGTTTCAGTAATCTCGTGAAATCACTAAATAAATTCAAAAAAAAGAATTCTTATTAAGATATTCATCTATAATGTAAGTATATTTTAGTTAAAATATGCGTATTAATTAGTTATAATATTAAAAATAATATATTTTAGTAGTATTGTATACTTAGTATTATATACACGAGGTATTGTTAGAAGAATACATCCCTTTTAAGACAATGATCTCGAGTTTATTTATTCGTTAATTGTAATTTAACAGATCTAAATAGAATTAAATTATTATTTTTTCTTTTTTAAACTAAAATAGTTCATATTATTAAATTATCCTACGATACGTATAATGATATAGATATAGATGATCAAAGAGAATCGTTTTTAGATGAACGTTTTTAAATTATATTCAATTAATTAACATTTTTCCATGGACACCAATATAAAATTTATGTTGAGGTTGTACATAAGCAGAATATACTATAAATTTCACTTCACGTAAATGAATTATTAAAACTAATTTCAATTCGTCTACAGACTTCATTACTTTTATTTTATTTCAGTTATGTAGTAAACATATGCTCTGGTCTTTTGATATTGTTATTGTTATGTGTTTGATTCAACAACAATAAAAAATAATACAATTGTTATTTCAATATTACATTCGGTATATAAATATCCCACGTTCATTCTTTAAAACAAATGTTAAGATGATCATATATTTTCAAAATACTCTGTTTTACTGTTCGGATTATATTGAATTTACAGCTTATACAAATTTCAATTCCAATAACTTTTTCGTTTACGTTATGAATGATCTCCATTCATAAATATTCATATCGAATAAAAATTTTTATTAAAAAGCGTTTCAGATCCTTCTTAAAAAATTTAAATTTCATAAATATTTTATCATAATCAATATTAAATTACCTTCTCCTTGCAATTCGGATTTTACTAAAAGTATTCCTAGTGGTTGGATTATTAAATGAAAAGTAGATAAAATAACATGTTGTTTTTCCGTGATTGATATTATTTATCCATGTCACAGTTTATACTCATAACATAGAATTTTATTTCTATGACTCTAATGCTAACACAAAGTTCTTTATAGTAAACCTTTATCTGTGTGACCTAAAAACCTCTCCAGTTACTCAATCATATATAGTACAAATTTCGTAATTGGTTATTTTAGCCACACTACTAAGTATGCATAAAAATGTGGTTTTGTTCAAAATAGACATATATGTTTAACCTAATGAAAACTATATATACATCTCTGAACGGTAATTACTTTGTTTTATTAGTAATGAATTTGAGTGTTTTTCTTAGTTTATCCAACTACAATTATTGCTTATGAATTTTTTATTTTTTACAATTTTACATTGTGTTTTAGAAATGTAACAACTAAATAAAAAAAACAAATATATATATATATATATATATATATATATATATATATATATATCAAATTAGTTTAAATAAAAGTGATTCAACTATTAATAAGGGTGTTACTCATTTAATTAATAAATAAATCAGGTATTATTTTTCTAAAGACACACAAAGTTGCAATTTGTATAGTGTAAGATACAACAAAGGCGCAAAATGAAATTTTCTTAATTTTTAGTGTATGCACATAAAAATGCATATTTTGAATTTAAAAAAATATTTCATGTTTCCTTTAATATTTGTATGTCATAACATAAAATATAAAACTTCTGTTACCGTTCTGTCACCTAGGTGCTTCACTCTGCAATTTAATATAGCTGATTGACCAATCACTGTTGTAAGGTTTCTAGGAGAGACGTCATCAAAGAAGGGTCTTTCTGCAACTCGAGGGATTTCATTGAATCTACCACTAGACTGAGGGATTGGCCGAGGTGGAGGTCTTGCTAGAGAGAACGATTCTCCAAAGCTTTCTATCGTAGATTCTCCTGCAACACATTGATTTCTTACGAATTGTCTTTGAGTATAATTCACCGAAGTGATTATTGTGAAAATTACTAAAATCGTTCTGAATTATTTATAAATGTTTCTTGAGAAACATGCTTCAAAATATTTGATTGTGGGTTTTTCTAGACACATTTGAATGTCTTTGGCTGTAATCCGTTTAGCTGTACTATATGAAACAAGTGTAACCAACATATATTTTAAATAGATGAAGTACTAGTTTATATTACAAACTTTGCATAAAACAACATGTGTTTATTAAGTCATAACATATAGGACAATCATACCTATAATACTTCAATATCAATTATAACCTAAAACTTAACACAAGTGATTCAACTCTATTATTTGTATAGCGTTAAGCTAGTACCTTTGTTGAATTGTCATGTTTTAAATAATAATTATATCTATATACCAAGAAAAAAATCAAATTATTCTGATATGAAATTTCGATTATTGTTTGAACATTTAAACCATGATGCCAACAGTAAAATATCTCATCCAAAATTATATAAATGTTTGTTTGTACGTAAAATGAGATTAATAACTCCCATAATAATAAAACAGCGATTTATTTGATGAAACAGCTGTCTTACGTGTCCGTATTAACCTAACAGTAATCATACCAAAATAAATTATTGTAAATATTTTTCAAAAATTATAGTGAATTCAGGAATTACAGTCGATTTTTTTTATTACACTTCACGTAATATTATTAATTTGTTTGTGGAAATCATCTTTCTGTAAATAAACTATGCAGTAATATATAGATAATAATTAAACTGCAAAGATAAACTAATTTTCATTAAGGAGAAATTAATAATATAATGCATTTACGAAATAATAAAATTCTAAAATTTATGAGAAAATATGAATATAAAAGTATCAACAGTTGTAAAAGACAAACATTTCATTTATAGAATGCATACAGGATTACATAAAAGACTGTAGCAGAAAAGCAAGATAGGCAAAGGTTGGTTTATAACAAATAGCTTGTCCCAGTGCTCTGCAATTATTCATCACATGACAATGAGTGTGGGGAGTTGGAATTATTGTTCCGTATGAAGTCCACTAAACCTCATGTGAAAAATAGATCCAGATAATTATAAATAATTGATGGCCACAGCTCTGCACAATAAACTTTTATTTCCACATGAGTCAGGGAAAACAATGGGAGTCGCTTTTGTAAGCTACAATCTGTCGGCATTTCATTGCTCTTTTAACAAAACTTACTTTCCTATTTTTGTATATGTATACATGACATATTTCAGTAAGATAATGGCAATTAAAAAGTAATAAAACTGAATAAAAATTCAAACTAAACTAATTTTTACAAATCCATTTTATGTATCATTTTATATGTGATTCATTTATATAAAAGTTGAGAGAATTAAATGTAAAGCAGCTACAACAAAAAGAATTATTTGTGTGTTGTACTCCTTTTCTATAAAAAAGAAATATTGTTTTATAGTGAAAAGTTTTTATAAAAATTGGTTTACCTTGCTCAGTTTTATTTCATTGAAACTAAACCTAACAATGATTTCGATTATTATATTGTACCTTTATTGGTCCAGAGTACTATCTAAATTCAAATTCAAAAATTCAACCAAAAATATGTGAAGAATCATTTCGTAACTACGCCATACTAAAACAATTTTGTTGACAAAATATAATATCTTAATACCTTAATATCTAGAAGAAGATTGAATTCCTTTGTTGTCGTGTAGTTTTGTTGGAATAAAGATACATTATTATTTTGTTTAATACACATTAACAAAAAAGTCAGATTTTACACATTAACAAAAAGGTAGTGAGTCATTTTACTGTTTATCTAAAAAAAGGGATTTTTTCTCCTGCATCAAATCAATGTAATGATAAATATAATGTCCATCTTATATTGGACATGGGCAACATTTATTGCTCTGTTGCACAGACTTATAGGGTTTGCAAGGGTAAAAGTGTCCAATTAAATCTTACCTTTTCTCACACTATTTTCATTAAGCTTTTTATTACAAAGTAATGTCGACATTTAAAAAGAAAAAAAAGGCTATATGTAATTTTGAATTTGTATATAAGTTAGAACTATTTAACTATAATAATTTAAATGCCCAATAATAAATTGTAACAGTAAACCGATCCTTTATTGAATTGATCATTATATCGAATCTTTTTGCAAGTAAATAAATGCATCTTTCTCAAGATATCTAATTAATAAATTAATGCTAATTTGTTAATGATATTATGTCAATGCAAACTTAGAAAATGTCAAAATTTAAAAAAGGCAAGACTTCATCAGTAAACTCAATCAATGAGTTTATTTGCCCCTTCAGAGGACCACAGAGAAAGTAGATAAAACAACACGGCAGTTTCACCTCCTGGTCACGTAGTTAATTCAATATGGAGTGTTACGGAAGATTACATTAATGGTTGCTTTATTTTTACTTTTATATAAAGTGCCCGTTACTAGATAAATATAAATTTATTGTTAAATAAACATTAGTGCCACGATCTATTTTAAATTATACAATTACACTCAGTCTACAGATAATTATTTAAATTTAAATAACTGCAAAATACCTTTTAAATAGCAATATGATTAGTAATATACAATATATTAACTTGGGTTTTGTATTATACAATATATGATCCCTCCTTTTTAACAGTAAGCGATCAATTTCACACAAATTATTACTTAACTACAAGTGAATTACACTAGATCAATATGTTACATATTGATTACATATAATTTATTACATCATACTCAATATTCGCTTTCTTTTATAAAATATAATGAGCATAATGTGAAAATATATATTTATTGTACCTTTTAAAAAAGTAATTGTGCAATTTACATTCTCTACGTAAATTGAAAACGTCATAACACTTTAATTAGACATTTAAGATTGTTGATAAACCTAAATTTTATGAATATGGAATATTATAAATATTATACTGTACAAAGCAATTTCAATATAAAAATGTTGGAACAACAAAATACTGAAATAATAACTAGTTCAATTAAATGATAACCTGATTGAAATTGACTATTAATGCATTATTATAATATCTGTTGTAAAAATAACAGAATAAACATACAATAAACTGATGAAATTTAAAAATTGGAAGATTATGTTTTGTAATAAATGTAAACAATGAAATAAAGTTAAAATAAAATATCTTTTTATAATTCATGTAAATACAGCAAAACAATATGATTATCAAACGTACTAATTTACCTTAGATGAATAGTGATTAGTTAATTTTTTAAAATAAAATCTTTAATAATGCTTTATAATTAATATATCAAAACTAAATAATAAATATTTTACAGTTTATAAAAAATATATTTAAAGCTTATAAACAAATTAAAGTTTTTTTTTTTTTTTTTTTTTTTAATAATATTAGTAACGAACACTACATAACCCTACCTTCAATGCGTTAGTATTCTCATAAAGTTTATTTTTTCAATAGTTAGAGACAAGATGTCTGGATGCAATACAGTATCGTACATAGATCTTTAAATTTAGGACGGCTAACAAAACAAAGAAATATTTTTACTAATAAAAAATATTTAGTTTCATAGTCTTCGAATTTTGACGAAACTTGATTAATAACACGTTTAGCCTCGTTACTTTAGAGTTTAGATTCTATGCATGTCACTTAATGATGCATTCATATTATTTTAGACTTATATTTTGAAATCATATTTCATGTCATAAATTCTAGATTATTGCATTAAAATTAACTGTGTAAACATTTTGAAAATGAATACTAATTCTATTAATAATGTATTCTGTAAACTCCCAAGCCTATACATAAACAATGATATTATGAAGACGCAGAAGTAAAGTCAATAAAATGTTATTTTCTTTGACACCAATGGTAGAATGGAAGGCGTCCCTGGTTTGGCTTATGATTTATTCAAAACACGTCTGTACCTTGCAACAAGTCTCTGTGCTTTATTATTCTCATAGCGTTGACGTTTCCTGCCATTTTTCTTCAGAATCCACCATTTTTGAAGGCAATGTTGACGTCTTCTTAAATATTATCCCAGCTATATATTATTATGTATCTTGTGCAATATTATAATTTGACATCATCGCAGACTATTTATATAAATATGAATTTCACGATGATGAAGTTGTAACTGTTTTTAATAAATTACTCTATGATAAAAAAACCATCTTTGGTTTATTGTAAAAATATAGAAACTAGTATTCCTATGTATATTATGTATAATGTATACTATGTATTGATGTATATTATGGCACTAAAATCAACTTACATCTAATCGGGACATTAGAAAATTATTCATAAAAACACATAGTTGTTGCATGTTTAAGTTGTTCAAATTGGTTATTTTGATTGTATTACTCTCTCAAAAATGAAGCTAGGTTTTGTATTCAAATTGTGGGAAAATTTTTAATATAGATTGCGTTTGATAAAGTAAAGAATTAATTTAAATTTTATCATGAAGCGTCTTAAAAAAGCTTTCCGATGTGTTGAGTATGTGACTAGGTATTGTTTCAAAATAAAATAATAATTTAAATAAATATATTTAATTGACATAATTAAGTTTATATCGTATATCATTATTTATTTTTATATATTCCTATTTAGCAATCTGGCAAACTAAGATTTGTACTTTTAGTTGTCACATGACGTAAATCCTTTCACGACAGCCTCTTCTTAATCTTCAGAAATGATAATAGTTAAGTTCATTTTTATTTAAATAAGTACTTCCCTTTTAAGTGAATCTTTGTCGATTAGGTTTGCTAGTATTCTCATTTTTTTCCAAATTAAATGGAAATCAGTTGGACAAGTTTTGCAATATACGACTATGTATACTTTTATAATTTGATTTTCTATTAGTAACTCTAAGCATTGATTTTGTGAGGAAGGTATAGAAGTCAATTTGTTCACTGTCAATAATGTTCAGGTGTTTGATATTTTTGTACAGTTACTGTTCACATATATACCAACAATAAATATCACAAAATAAAAGTTGGCCACAACCGTGGCACATCCTGGAATATTTATTTAAAAATTAGGATCATATTAGGAGACTTCTAATTATTTTGATTAATTTAACTAATGATTTTGGTACACTTAAAGATGGATAATTAGTCAAACTATCAGTTAGTTATTTTGTTTCGATTTTCAATAAACTATAGTCAGACGAAAGAGATACTTTTTTTTTTTTTTTTTTTTTTTTTTCCAACTTATATGTTATATTAAGCAAGAAGCCGCCTTGTAGCAATGGTTAAAACTGGTAAAGACGCGCTAATATAAAAGACATACGAAAAAACCTACGCTAGAAAAACTTACTTTTTATATTTGACAAGTATTGGAAGATTTATAATAATGACTATAAAAAAACAAATGTATAAACTAAAAAAAAAAAGAAAAAGAAAGAAAGAAATACTATACTAAATAAAAGTTATTTTCAAATGACAATTGACAATTATAAAATACAATACATTAATTTTAAAGTCGTAAAACACTTTTAAATTATAAAATTATTTAAGTAGTTGAGCTTTAGTAATATACTGTATATATAATAGTACTAATATCTTATTTACAAACACAATTATAGTCTATAATATAGTTATATTTACATGTCCAATTTAAAATTAAGTTTACAATTGTATTAAAAACAATGTATTCATATTGTGCTGAGACATACTCAAATGTAATCAGTTTGTGTAAACACAAAATATCTAAAAAAATTAACTATTTTTTTTTCGTTACATATATCGAAGCTAGCTGACTTTATGAAGTAGTTCAGCAATCTTTACATGGGAACAACCATTGGGATCCTACAAATCAAACAGCGATTTTAAATGGAAAGAAATTGATAAAATAGCGAACCTCATATAGTGGAAAGAAAAGAACAATAAAAATAGATAAATTCAAAGTCTTAAATTTAAACTTCCCTTGATTAGTTTTTCTTTAATTTTTAATTTATTAACAAAAAAATGGAGTAGATTTAATTTTTATTTATATGGGAGATCATATTTTATTTTCCGACCCTTGAGGTGAAATATTGACAAATTAAATATTTTACCAAGATTTTTTTTCTAAGTCTAAGTTTACATTCTAAGAGGAGAATGCATAGTGGTATACACACAGACAACAAAATACAAAAACAAATGCTTTCCAAAATCCGAGAATAGCTCAAATTGTATGTAATTCAGGGATTTCAAGTTTGCATTTAGTATTTCAATTCAATAGTATTGTTATATATACGTATGCTAGATGGAAAATCGATATCATTTCATTATTTACATAAATATAATTCAATTGATATTAACCAAACGTAATTCACTTGACAAGTAACTAAATTGTAATTATTTTCTATGCTATTAAACTTTGTAATGAGTTGCCTTTAATACTAACCTTTGAATTAAATTAAGGTTAATTCACAAAATGTATCCATACAAATACAGTATATTAAGTAAATTTAATTTGTTTGTCATGGAATAATTTAATATATTAATTATTATAATAGAGCTTTGTAATATTATTTATGTTCAATAGAGACATGCGATTCACACATATTGAACCTCTTACACATGTGACATTAAAATGTATCCCATACTAAAATTTTATATAAATTGAGTAATATTAAACATAAAACACTAATATAAATAGTATAATATATATATATATATATATATATATATATATATATATATATATAGTATATAAATGATGTTTTAAAAGATACATATTTTATTTTAATAATCATAGAATGTTTTAAAATTATAAATATATATATTTAAACAAAATTTAAAAAAAAAATTCTAAGATTATAAAAATAAAATATGTATCTTTTTAAACATCATTTTTTAAATAACCCATTAGTAGCCTAAATGATCAGCTACCGTTTTAAAAGAGAATAGATTATTGAAACGAATATTGATAGTTAGGTATGCTATTTTTTTCCAAATCAATACCAGAGAAAAGTTTAATAATATTTCAGTAATAATATTGATTAGAAACATTTTGTTATTTAAAGATGTAATATAATAAACGCAATATTGTTTATGTATGAATTAAGTTTTTTTAATAATAATTTATTTCTATTTTTTTTTTTTTTGGATTCAGAAGGTCAAAGAAAAACATTTACTGTAAAACGTAGTAAAATTATCATATTATAATATTCAAGTCAATTTAAATTGTATTACTTGTGAAAAGTATTTCCAACTTATTATGAAATAGAATTAGTCTCCTAATTGTGGTGTAAATGACAAAAGTTTTCATATACAATTTAAAAAATATATTTTACAACCACTAGTGTAATATCATTATTCTTTATGTGTATGGTAGGTAGCTTGCCATATTTATTTTCAAGGAAAGATAGCAAAGTATCTATGTTACTTAATTAATTAGAAGAAGATGTAATGACAATTATATTTAAATACAAAATGTTTAGGCACAAATACATTTGTAAGTTTAAAATATTTTTTAAACTTTTCTCGGTGATTCACTAATAAACCAGTTGTTCAAGTTGAGTTGTAGTAATCAAAGTTTTATTTATGTTTTTGGAATACTACTAATCTATAAAGTAAAGAGTTTCTTACCTGTCGGAGGTGGGACAGCAATTGACATCTGGAAATGTACTAGAAGAAAAATGTAATACTGAAAAGTTAATAAAAATGTTCTAAAAATATTATCCCATATCGTTAGGCGCATTGTTATGTATTTTTCAATAAACACTTCACGTCCTCCCTGTATAACAACATGAGCGCAGTAACTTCTATTGTCTTCTATATTTATTATGCACAAAACGAGAAGTCATTTTATGTCACACAAATAATATAGGATTCGATATCCATCCAGCCTTTACTAAAATAAATATAAATGTCGCATTATAATAGAACATTTAAATACAATTCCCATTAAATTTGAATTTATACACGTCATTTTCTGAATATTTGTTTCTATATAAAATAAATACTCTTTTATTTCCTTCAATTAATAATGTTACTGTATATTACTAATTCAATATTTCAATAAGGTATAAGTTTTAATATTTTGTTACTTAGAAACGGTTCCTCATTTTGCTTACCAACTAGTAAGGAATTATCCATCAAAGTATATTTGGTTTATAAAATTATAGGGAGAAACATAAATAACGTAAATGAATGTATGACATTTAGCGCTATGGTTAGTAGATATAAATGTGAAAAGGATTATTGTTCGTAGTTTATATAGTAAGTAAATTAGTAAGGTAAAATATTTTGTTAAATTATCAAATTACTTCAAAAATGGTCTACAGGTGACGATTATACAATGAACATATATCTACAAATTGTAAACGTAACCATCTTTCGTTATGTATTTAAATAAATGTTGTGAACTTATGTTTGGATATATATTGACATAAAAATATTGAATTTATCTTTCTTGTTTTTTAGTTGTGAAATGGCCTACGCATTGAATATAGGCTTCATTTAGTTTAGTATTTTCAAAATCTAGATATACATTTTAAAATAATTGGTTTTATTAAATATTTGTATAAGTTGTCGATTTTATTCATATTTCATTTAAATTTCTAAGTTCTTTTTTTTAAAAATGCACAAATAATTCGTGAGAAGTAATTATAAATACACACGATGCTTGATATAATAGATGTACTGAATGGAGTAGAACACCTCTAAAAAAAATCATGCCACCTATTTATTATTAGGCCTATTATATGTATTTGTATGTGTGTGTTTAAAGATTTATTTTATTTTAGTATTAAAGTAACACATATTCTGAATCTAAAGTTAAGGTTGGTATACTATTAAAAAATCATTGAATAATTATATAGTTTTGTTTTGGTAATTTTTATTTTACTTTAATTTAATGAAAAATTATAGATCATTTTAAAGAAGTTTAAAAAAAAACACGAGCAGAGAAATTATTTTAAACACCTGCTGTACACAATATTATAGTCTTCTAGACGACCGGAACGAGTCTAATTTATACTCCCGTGTCCGACTATACTAATTATCAGATTAACGTTTGATAAAACTATGAACCAATACAACAATGTTAAGAAGCGTTCCTATAATATTCTACTAGTGTTTATATGTTTAACCTCAAAGTGTAAATACATTATTGAATTTATTCTGACTGTTTATATATATATATATATGCTTTAAAAATATAGTATCAATATTTACCAAAGTATGTGTTCTAGTTGTATATCTTCGTAATTTTTGAAAAATATATTAAAAAAATGTAGTATCAATATTTACCAAAGTATGTGTTCTAGTTGTATATCTTGGTAATTTAAAAAAAAATATTTTAAAATATGTTTAAAAATATAGTATAAATATTTACCAATGTATGTGTTCTAGTTGTATATCTTGGTAATTTAAAAAATATATATTTTAAAATATGTTTAACAGTTCATTTAAAGTATGTCGAAAGATATAGCAATTCAATATTATCTAATGGACTAACATTTTATAATATTTAATATATACCGATAAATAAATGACTATATTGTAAAATAAATTGAAATATTGTTTAACAAGATTTCAAAAAATTGGAATTACTATATATTCCCTTAAACGAAACTTACAGATTAATCAATATAATCCTAAATCGATTATTACATTTAAATTACCGGTAATAACAAGAAATCGCACTATGAGTCGCACTTTATAAACTCAATTTATACGTGAGTAATTAAAAAAACTTGATTTGAACAAAGAGCATGTGAATCCGAACTTATTGACGAATATCTTGAACAGATTCAACTATCAGCCCTATTTGCAGAAACAAAACTAATCTCTAGTTAACACCCACTAAATCGTCGATCGATAGACGCATTATTAATACCGCTCTCTAAAACACAATATCGCTCTCATTAGTGAGGACGAAATATCATCTTACTTGGTAATCACTGCTTTCATTGTTTGAAAAATTCAACGCTCTGTGACACAGAGATACGATTTGAACGGAGATTGTGACGGAACTGAGTTCGCGCAAGCCACAACCCTTCGACTGATGTCTTTCGGGACGATTCGGGTATACTCGTTTTCTGTCGCCACCCTGCAAATACAACGGGGATTGGAATAGAATAAGTAAACTGCAAGAAATATAAGCATAG
This sequence comes from Aphrophora alni, assembly GCA_963513935.1. Taxonomy (NCBI): domain Eukaryota; kingdom Metazoa; phylum Arthropoda; class Insecta; order Hemiptera; family Aphrophoridae; genus Aphrophora; species Aphrophora alni. The sequence goes on along the minus strand of OY740768.1, from coordinate 131,421,877 downwards.
TTTCAATGAGAAATATAGATGTCAATTTTCAACCTTCCTCAACTCACAACTAAATCTTTATTTATTTCCATAGAGTTCACATTTATTTAGAGTGTGATTTAAAAAATGATTAAATGTTTTTATTTAATTTCGCGCGCGCGCGCGCGGGTGTGTGTGTGTGTGTATAGACTACCACTCCTCTCACACGCAAACACGCACTAAACAAATATTTCATCCGACGACTAAAAATCATACTTAAAAATAGTTATATTGATAACACGTGGATTTTGTTTGGAACTCATGAACGATTTTAAAAGTATATATTCTATAGATAATCTATAGTCAAATTTTAAAACACTTCACACAACGAAATAAAACACACACACACACACACACACACACACACACACACACACACACACACACACACACACACACACACACACACACACACACACACACTTTTAAAACATGAATAAATAACTCTTTTTACTGTGCTACCAACCGTAGGTACTTGGTATATATCCATTTAATGAATAAATAAATTAAAAAAATTGTAGTTCGCAATAAATTCATTTATCTTATACTTTAAATGTAAATAACACAACTAATACAACTTTATATTTTTTTAATAATGCTACCGATCGTATTCACTTGATGTAATTCCATTATATGAAATAATAAATTAAACAATTTTTAATCCATAATAAATTTATATATATATATATATATATATATATATATATATATATATTGAAATAATACAAGAAATGTATAGCCTTTGAGAGAAAACAAGAACACTTAATAATTTAGAAGGTCATTACAAGATTTTAAAACGTTACTAGACCACTGTTGTAGACAATTCTATAGTGTATTTTTTTTTTAACTTAACAACTAGAATAAATAAAGGATTCCATTTACAACTATGTTATTTATTGGGACCTGACATAATATGAATAGATAAATCATGGGACAGTTGTGTTGTAAATGTATATATTATTAGCAGGAAAATGTACACATGTAAATTTTCAACAGATTAAATGAGAAAGTATTTGTCATTCTACTTAAGAAATCACATTATATTTAAGGATTATAAATAAAGCAATAAAGCTAAAGTTTCAAAATTATTTATTTTAATAACATAAATATGCTACAATTTCACATTGCGCCTTCATCGAGAAACTGTTTACATCTGGCATTAACTTAAGCAATTACATTCTGTGATGTAAAAATAATATATTTTCGACGAATGTTTAGCATACTAAGGCATACTACACTAAATACTTTATTTCTAAATAGTATTCTCAATATTTTTTTAATATTATACCGTTTAAATAAATTCCTTTCGGGGATCTAATTGTTCTCTAATATATTTGAACATTAATATTTTCTTTCATTAAAATAAAATCCTAAATTAAAATTCGGCTTACACCAATGTAGATTAAAACTAAATGTTTAATTATAACAGCAATGCAATTTCTTTATAAGGGAGAATTTAAATAGTAAATCGTTTAATACAAAAATAATATTGTAAACTTATATATTAACATATTTTATTGTTTTATGGGACGTTGAAGATTCTATTTTGTAAGTTTTATATATCAGTGAAGTTAAATTATATGCACAAAGTCTTCACATTGTATTTGGTAATTTTGTTTTTCTATTCACAAATTTTATAATATACGAAAGTCCTCACATTTTGGGGAATATAAATTGAATTCCGAAGCATTTTATGGATTAAATGCAAAATATAAATTAACTTCAGAGTTCTCAAAACTCACTTATCTTAATTAAATAATGCCTGAAGGATTTCAAATTACGAGAAAGTTGTCGTTGTTTTTTAAACTTTTGTTTGCCCTTTACATTTGTAACAAATTATTAAAATGTGCCATCTGCTCTAATTAATTAAAAAAAAGATTAGCCCTATGCTTAAAGTTCTAAACTAAACAGCACTTAATTAAGTACTAAGTAGGCCTAAAAACATTTTTTTAAACAATAACTTTGTACTGATCTTATAATATTACTTGTCAAAAAAGGCAGTTATTGTGTCCAAAGGTTAAGTAATTCAAGATAAAATATATTCGTATGATTTCTTGTAATGAACATTAACTCTAATACTATTACTATGGGGCAATAGCGTGAGATAACAATTTATTCAATTCAACATGGATAATGTTTTTGTTCATTATGCAATAAAATATCATTTCTATACTAAATAATATATAAATTGTTCTACTAAAACTAAATATGTTCAGGATATTAATAGCAATAACATTACTTAAATTGTTCATTGCGATGATTTGTTTGTCTGTTATTGCATGTATACAGACTTTTATATTAAAAAACAACTTTTTATTATACAGACTCGTGGAAAACTAAGACATGTTACTATTTTTAATTATTAGTGGCGGTACAAATTATGTTTCTACTTTTAATCTTCCACTTCATATATTATAATTGTTTAATCTCCTTCCATTTTCTAATCTTCAGTATTGTTCAAATAGTTGAATGTAATGACACAAATAGCCGATCGACAAGAATTTCCTTTAAATACCCAGTTAGGTTTGAATATTGACTGAAATAAAGTCAAAAGTGACTGTAGAAAGTTTTTTTTTTTTTATATTAAAATATTAGGAGCTACATAAATAAAACTTATTTTTTTAAATCTAACTATATAATTATTTATATGATAGTTGGTTTCTTACAAATGTATAACATCTCAATCTGTTTTCTAATATGGCTGAAATCAAATCAATACTTTAACGTCAACCAATTTTGTCATTGTTTAAATTTGAAATCATAGTAGTGTCTGAAGCACATTAGCTCGGGGTATATTTAATACTCATTTCGATTACTTGAATAAATTTAATTACAAGTTAATAATGTTTGTAATCAGCGCTAACATTTGCATTAAGTCATGTGGATCTGACAGGTAATGCAACATTAATCGATTTAGACACGTTTGGTAATTTTAAAATAGATAGAACTAGTGGAAATAAATATATTTAAATAACTACTAAGAATAAAGATGTGTTGTAATTTATACAAATTGACACTGTGGCAACTCAATAACTTGATTACACCATGTATTTTGGCTGTTTAAATCCTAGAGTAAATTTTGTTACTGCTTATTAGATATTAGAAAGGTAATACCAAAAAACGAACAGACTAAATCTCATCCAATGGTAATATTTGTTGTAAATCTCTTTAACAAATAAATCCCATATTAATTAACTCAAGCAACTTAACTTAGGTTTCACTTATGTTTAAGTCATGTTGAATACTGGAAAATAAAATAGTTTATTTATCCTACTTCCACGCTTGTATATCTGCCTTTTGGGTACTTGTCTCCGAATAGCCTATAACGTTGTTTATGGTGTGAAATTTTAACACTTTCTCACAGTTAACAGTTTACATCCTAGAGGTAGTCAAATTCTGTTAGCAGCTGCACATAATACGTTGGGAATCGTCTATGGAGTGGATATTCGTAATGGTGCGGCTACTATATATGAGCATTCAGTAAACGCCGCAACATCGGGTTCTTGCTGGTGGAGATCAATGGCAGGCGTGCTTCATGTTGTCTTTTTTATCGTCCTGGTATCAGTTCTTCGTTACCATATATGTCTACAACGTATAGTTTCAATTGGTGTACAACCCGTTTTTTCTGGATGGAAAATGGTGGGAAGTACTGTCGACAGATTGACACCAACACGCTATCAATTGGTTTGTTGAAGCATGTTGAGGTTACAGACTGAGAGTTCATTAGCTAGGCAGTATTCATTACATTGATAACTACCGTTGTTGCTGGTTTCAAGAATGTAACGATATTTTAAATTACAATTGTTTCAAATAACACCATCTGCCATCAAGTCCTTGAATATGTCATAAATAAACCAGTGAATCCGGGTATAAGAACTTGGTTTGCATGATGAATAGATATTGTACCTTTTGTGTTCAAGATAAACATCAACAAACCTTCAAAACTATTTATTGAAGTTCAGGCACGTTCTTTAGACGAGATAGGTAGGCAAGGTTTTGGCATCATATCTGGGCGAGTACAGGCAATTATTTTAGTAATTTTGCAGGGAGTTTTGATTTTTAAATTTAAGGTGATAATTTAGTGAAACCTAATACGACATAATGGTAGGGAAACTTACAGGTCTAGATGTGGTCCTAAACCTAATACTCGACTGTTCATCTTCCAAACTTTTGAACTCCAATTTAAAGATTTTACGGGTATGGAAGTATTCAGCTCCTGCTTGGATTGCTAAAGCTAGTATTTGAGTAAGTTTACTCATTCGTGTAAATATTCTAGGATATTGATTCTGAAGTACAACCAAGCTATAACAATTGCTTAGCTAGACAATATTCATATTTCTCCACCATATTCCATCTCAAGACATACGTATGCATTGCCAGAACCATCCTAATCGGCGACCGACATTGTAGCCGTAAGATCAAGTTACTTTTGCCTTATTTTAAAATATAACAAAGAAACCATTTACGTTATGTTCAGTCATATATATTGAACATACTAGTAAATACCATTGAATGTATTTTATGATATGTAATACCTTGATTAATTACCTTAATTTAAAAAAAAAGCGTTTAAAATAACGCAATGTAATTTATTTCTTCTAAAATGACACATCGAGTTTGTGTAATTACCATTGCATGATGCATGCTCGACAGTTTTTGCTTTGAATGCATACCATTTGTTTTGTCATAAATGTATTTAGCAAACTTTCGTACTTGGTGGTGGAATCTCATACAATTGAAATTTAAAAGGCAGATGTAAAGGCAACAAACGTGTGAACTATTATAATTTGCATTTTTTTCGTTAAAAGTTATTGAATTATGATACTGAATTGTTTAATAATAGTTAATAACACACAGAAAAAGTAGAGTAATTATAAAAACCAATATTATATAAATTGCCGTTCAATAAAACCCATGTTATAATTTTACAATGTTATTTACATTAATTTGATGCTTGAGGGAAATGACAACGAAAGTAATGTTTTAATGTTTTCGAAATATGTATTTACTTTCTCACACAATAATTATACAAAATCCTGATTATGTTAGAAATAAATTCTTCGTGGGTTAAGTTAATCGATATTGCTATAAACATTATAATTACTGTAGATTTTATTAATAAAAATAAATAAATCGTAATTTATAATCTATGGGTTATGACTTGGTGGCTATTCAATATTTGTCAGAGTGAGAAACAAACTTCACGGAACAGTCAACTTTTATATTTAAAGGTACAAAACCTGAAGAGAAACTTTGTCTATTAAAAAGTTTTCTATAAGCCGCAGAGGTTATGTAAGACTTCAAAATTTTGGACCACTAATGTACTTTGGTTACATCTAACAGTTAATAGATGTGGATTAAAGGTATTAGAAAAATGTCCATTTTAGTTTCGCACATATTATAAGTTGTAGACGACGCAAAAAAAAAAAAGGTCGATGGAAAGACTTTTGAAAAATTCTGTGATGTATTCAATTTGTGAAGTTATTAAGTAGACATGGATGGTTAACAAAATTTGGCTACGTAATTAATTTAAATAATTGTCAAGAACATTCAATTTAAAAAAATACAATTGTTAGTGGTTACTTAATAAACAAGGTTATTAACCAGAAATTAAATATTAATATTATCGTTTTTAATGGCTGTGTAACTTGTATTTGAGCTCAAAATCAAACTAATTAATATATCACAAAAATTAGAAAATGTCAAAAAAATGTGTTTACGTTCATAAATTCTTTATGAATTCTTTCTTTGGTATAACTAATTCTATCATCTAATAACTCGTTACATAAAATAAAACATATTTTTTAATAAGATCGTGACATTCTCGGAATTTTTTAATTTTTTAAAAATATTGAGGATTATATTTTCAGTTCATTTTAATAAACATATGTATTTCGCTAATCTAATTAGCTTGCATGTTTCTGAACAGAATTTTTTGTCGGTTATTATAAGAAGGCACTCTTGTAATTTTAATACATAGTTCAATTAAATAAATAATAAATGTAATATTTTCAATATTTAACCAACTAACCCAAATACATAGTATAATTAAATAGATATTCTTGAAACTCCCTAAGCGTAAATGGGTCAAGAACTTATCAAATGCGAATCTCAGGTAGCAAAAAGATATTACAAATTGCATATACAACTTATATTTTAGAATAAAAAATAAATCAGTTGCTGACTATATATTTTACTTTATAGTACCACATGAGATGACTCTCTGTTATGAAGAGAGATTAGATTTTCATTAAAATTTTACTCGTGGGAAACCTGATTTTACCCACGTTTTGTAACTGAAGAACATGTAACGGTACTTTAAATAACCATTATAAAATGGAATAAAATAGAATTTAGTCCTTTAAACTGAACAACATTTGTGGAACCAACAATTTATTATTTATAGTATTGACTTTTATCCCAGCACACGACAATACTACTCTAACCGATTACAGACCTCGTTGTAAGCCTATAACTATATCAGAAACAAAGAGTTTAATTTTTCTGTCAATATTATCTAGAAAGAGTACACATAAAGAAGATAAAAAGTTAATATTCCTATATCAAAACTATTTTAGAGTTGATTCTGTACTATATTAGTCCATCATCTACTTTTATCTTAAAAGAAACAGTATCACATATCCACCTTAACACGTTTATAGTTTTTTGTTACTTTATACTACCTACTTATAACATTAAAACCTGTCAATTTACTATATCAAACACGTTGTCAAAATCCATCAAGGGAGAGTATTAATTTTCCTCTTTTTTGTTAAACCTTTGAGCAATAACAATGTTCAACATACAAATAATGTTTTTCAGATCTTGAATTAATCGCCATTATTATGTTAACAAAAAGCACATTAATTACAATAAAGCGTAAACGAAATCAACATTTTTAGATTTGTTTATGCAAAAAAAAACACTAAGACATTTTCTTGCACATAGGCTACATACGCCATACAAAAGAGAGTCACTCATATCTACAAACATAGTGTGTTTACACTCAAATTTAAGACTGTAGAGTTTATTACAGCAACTCTATTTTATACTGTGCAGGTTCATTCACACATTCGTAAATAAAGGTAAATATTGAAAGGTATAAATGAACGTTTATAATGAGTTATTAGGATATGGAATACATACTTCATCCATAAAGGTAAGGTATATTACAAAAGATTAAGACGGAATATTATTTATAAATGTTCACTCAATTAAATTTAAGTGGCAAAGTAAAAATTGCTTTTTCGATACATTAAAAATTTAAATTGAACCAAATTTTAATTATTTATATTTTTTATTGATTTGTACCTAATATGCTATACAAAAAAGTAAAATCTAATATAGGTCTCCAGCCCTCAAAAATGTGGAATAATATTCAACCCATCCCTTAATGTATCTTGAAATAAAATAACAAATATCTTAAACAGAGGTATAAACATGAGTGGATTGAATTTACTATCGACATTTGCAGCAGAGCGGAAGGTTGTATTGTGAAGCTTTCTGATGTAATAACTAAAATTACGTAAGAACGAAATACACATGCCTGTTATTTATGTGTTAAGGCATCTTTATGTCACATGTAATCAATATTCCTCTTTTGCTCTGTCAAAATAAAAGAGATGTGAAAAGATATATGGGTATATGTAAATGACAAATAAAATGTAACCTTTGTCTACTAGGTGTTTTTTAATTCAAACGAAATGGGGTATTTAGCAGACAATTATTAGATATTATAACAGCTGTTTTGAGAATTATTAGCCGTTTAAAATGGGTTTACAACAAAACACACACTTTAGGCAAAACCAAGGCGTTTTGTTTCAAAAACATTGAAACCTAACAGATATTTTTAGCAAAAAATAGCAGTGATTATAGTGCAGTTTTCAGAATTATGAGATAGTTAAAAATTCATTGATCTTGGCTTCTTGGATCCAGAGATTTCGTGATCAGTCATTAGGTTTTGACTTTTATATTTAGGAGTAATAACACCCTTGGAGTGGAACATTTTCAAAACCCTGTCTTATTACAGACCTACCCCAAACTATGTTAAAAATTGTATAGCTCTAGACTTTTTCTATCCTGAGATATATTCTAGGAGTAAAAAACAATTAGAATGCAAAATTTTCAACAAATCCTATCTTAGTAGGCGCTTAAAGACCTACCCTAAACCATGTTACAAAATTCATAGTTCTAGCTTCTTGTATCGAGGTATTTCGTGATCTGTCTGTGGGTTTTGACTTATATAGAGAAAGAATTTGTGTTCCATTTAATAAAATTAACCATGATAAAATATTATTTTATATTATTCATTTTAAGTTCATTTTTCTATTTGTCCAGTTGAAAACAAGATAAATTTTACTGGAGACGAAAAGAACCGGAAATGTTTTTCTTTCACATCTCACCTACACCATATGATTCACGTAAATTATATTACATTTTTTGTCAAATAAGACATGAAAACTCTTTCGACTCCACCCCGGTAAAGATATACGAGTTTAAAACAATCGACGTAGTAAAACATAAATTGATAAAAAAGAAGTAATTATTTTTAAAACCATGTATTTAAATAACTTTTTCCATTTGATATGCAAAGAGAATACCAGACACATGTTATATTGTTTCAGATTTTTTTTAAAGGTGGTAACTTTAAAAAAATAAATCACTTATATAAAATCTATTTCAGTACATACGTGTTTTTACAAATGAAAGTATAAAATAGTCAGAGCTCCACAGGGTACAACGTTGTTTGGAATTCAATGATCTAACATATATCTTTTAATTACTAAAAATCCTTTCGCTTAACACCCAGGAGTTGTTCTTATATTCGCAATATGATATACGTATTTACGTTATTGAAGTTGCTTGTTGCAATTTTCTTCATTTTCAAATGAACTATGCATTAAGTTTTAATATTGAAAATTATGTAAAAAATATAAGTTTTAGCTCTTCCGATACGTATTGATCATAAAAATAATAATTCAATTTGAATAGTATTACTATTGAATATTTGACTTGATATGATAGAATAGATATTTCATAAATGCGATTTTTATTGTCTGCAAATTATGGAAACTGTGTAATTAGCTAAAGTTTTGTAATTAATAACTGTTAATGAAATAACAGAAAATGTCAACCAATTGCAAAAAACGTTTTTTAAATCATAAAAGTTTAATATCTAATAAAGTTACATTACAAATTTAAATCACAAGTTTGAATACTTATGTTAAGTATAAAAATATTTTTTACTAAGAATTATAATTATATTTTTTAAAAAAAACTGTTTATTATTTGTGTATTTACAAATTATTTAACATAAAGTTGGGAATTTTGAAATCATGGATCATATAATACCCAAATTAGGTTTTTTGTTTATTTGTAAATAAATATATTAGATATGAAATGTTAATATATTTTAAATAAAATAAGAGACAAAATATTTATTCCCAATAAATATTATATTTTAATTTCTGGTTTTACTGAATTGTTAATTAACAACATTAGTTACAGGCTTGTTTAAATGCATGATCGTAGGTTTTGAAAAAAAATATGTAATGTATTTATTTGTTTACATTTGGATATTGTCTATATTTCCATTTATTCAATAATATTCTACCACACAGTCAAGTTCGTAACATAAAAATAATCAGTTGGATCTTCAATCATTAGTCATGTTTTTGCATAAAATCTTAACTTTGTAAACATTGGACTTTGATTCCTAACCTTTAAAATTTTCGACTTCATCCACTAGTATTTAGAGTTGGCCTATTTATATTATGTCAAGATTATTTATTCATAAAAATTGATATTTACAAAGCATTCTATTAGATACCCTATAAGTATAATTATATTATAAGTTATAGCTGATATATATATATATATATATATATATATATATATATATATATATATATATATATATATATATCAGCCTTATATTCTTTTTATTGTTTTATGTTTATTTATGTGTTGTCCATTCGTATATATTAATGTCATAATAAACTCTACTGATGGAAATAGTTTTGGCAAAAACCAATGTAATAATAAATAAAAAATGTACTAGACAGAAAAAGGTACGCAAATATAACTTACTGTATTAAGTATATTTATAGCAGGAACAAATTCAGAAAGATGTGTCAAATACAAATATTTAAAAACTAGAATATGATATTAAGAGTATATGTTAAAAGGAAATATTTTTGTCAGTTTATTGATATCACATTTCGTAGTTCCAATTTAAAATATTTCAGTGACATATAAGTATAATCTTATTCGTCAATAATAATAATTCATTTCAGAAGGAGTATCACGTATAATTTAGTAACACTTTTCACCAGGAAAATCTCACTTATAACTCAAATTATATCATATTCTTGATAAAAGTTCTGGAAGCGTAAATTTGAATAGCCATGTAATTTGGAGTAATTTCATACATTGAAGTATTATTTTTTATTGTTATTAAAGACCACGTGGTTTCTATATGTAGCTATTAAAGGATCAGCCTTTGAAACGTTACATGAAAGCGTAACACTTTAAACTCCAGTGACAACCTCCCCTATAAATAACTGTGTTTATAACCATTTGTAGGTCGTAAACTTTAGTACACTCTTCTTAACTGATTCCAATATGAGTCTTCTTTAATGGTAAAACAATGTTGTCAATTTATTTAAAACGGTAAATGTGTGACCGTGCACACATAAGAACACAATTCCACATAAGACGTTAAAAAACTTTTTATTTCATAACTTCATAAAATTTGAAGTTATTTTAACATTTATGTAAATATAATGGTTAATAGAAATTGTATATATTATAATTAAATATTTTATAGAATATAGATAATAATATTCTCTCTTTTTTTAATGTACAATAATTCTAAGTGAAATAGATATTTAGGACTAATACCTCTAAAATAATTGACTGTTTTCCTGAAACAAAAAAAGTTGTACGATGATTCAAGATGAAGTATCACTGCAAGTTGTTATATATTAAGTTGCATTTGTAATTTGTGTGCAATTTTTAATCAATAATTCTTAAATATCTCTATAAATATTCTCTAAACCATATTGTCCGTTGTGATTTTAAAATGTGTAATACAGCGTTATTTATTACTGTAACTTAGGTTTTATTCACAACGTAAAGGTCCTTATAAAAATTTCTCTAAACTATATTGTCCATTGTGATTTTATAAATGTGAATATTACCATAACTTGCATTTTATTTACAACATATGCGTTTTGGAAGAACATGGATGGGTTAATGCAAAATCTTACCCAACCTTACCATCAAACTATCTCATTGACCATTAAATTCCCCTTTAACAATTATTTGCATACCAATGATAGTCCGACAGTTTACACAATCAAGACCGGAGATTTTCCATTACTTAACACCCCTTTCCCCATTGTTGGTGTTAACGCAACTCCATTCATCGCTCACCACACTTCCTCTCAATTATATTATGTTAGAAATAACCATTATTAAATATATAATGGAATAATAATATATATTTAATATATATATATATATATATATATATATATATATATATATATATATATATATATATATTCCATAAATATATAATAAATACATTATAAATATATAAGGGAGAAGTAGTTTACTTCCATAATTGGTCAGTTAATATAACACATATTATCTTTATTTTAACTTTCTCCTTATTTAAAGACTGTAATATGTGCAATCTAAAACACAGTTTGATATTTCAATATTAAGTTATAAAATTGTTTCCTAATATTATATTCGGAAATAGATGAAAAACAACTAAAAGTAATTCATTAAACTTACTAAATTTTATGTCAAATAAATCTCTGATGCGAAATAAGTCGTCTATAAAAGAACTGACTTACTGTAATTACCAAATACATATTTTTTAAATTTATCGTTAGTTTGTAATACTTTTTATTTAAAAAAGTTGAAATACTTTTTCGTTCCAGGAGATCAGTATATATCTTTTAATAATAGAAAATGTACTATTTACTGATTATAGTCTCTAACTATTATTAAAATATTACGTTTAGATAACTTGTTTTTTTTTTTTTTTTTTTTTTTTTTTTTTTTTTTTTTTTTTTTTAATATAATCTAAATTATATTCTTCTTCTAATATATAATAATCAGATATTGATCAAGTGAAAATTATTTTCTGAGAACTTATTTTTAACTAATTTAATGTCATCATGAATTGACTATTAAACTATATTACTATTTTATATTATATTTATGTATAAATATATATAGTATTTATATATTTATGTATATTTTATGAATATATAATATTTTAAAACGAAGAGTTTCAATATCTGATTGTACACTTATTAGTCTGTAAGAGAGTATAAAATTCAATAACTTATATTATTACATATATATTTTTATTAACAACGAAGTGTTTCAATATTTGATTTTTAACTAATTAGGTTATAAAAAAATACAATATTTTATAACTAATATTTTTTTAACGGAATGGAAATGAAATATCCTATGTTAGTAAAGTAAAACAAGTCTTCTTTTCACCAAACTATAATTTTAAAATATACTTTGATATGGTAAATATTATTTTCATTTAAATCGTTTTGGTTTTAAGTTGTTTAGTGTACATAAAAATTGTTATGAAAATACTATATAATTTGTTACCATTTAAAACACTCATATTTGTAATACAATATTTAAAGTGAAATGTTATAGCTTGGCAAAGGATCAGAGACAGTTAGATGTAGCTATAAAATGTCCATTTAGACTACAATAGTGCTGAGAGAAGTATTGTTAAAAGAAACAATTGACAGACTGATATAAAATGTTCAGTTTAACGTTGATGTTCCAGTGGTATAATAGCTACCAGTACCAGAAATCTATTTTACTTTCATTGCAGTGGCCACTGTTTTCCTATAAAAATGTACAAAAATTTGTGGTGTTTTTTCGTATATAATTACATAAACGAAATAAGTTGACCGTCATATATTAGCAGTTTCAACTACTAAAAGCCTTATCTGAATAAAAAATTATATACTTTAATGATAAATATCTTTATATTACGTTAGTATTTATATCGTGAAAAAGACGTTAAGTGGAGTAATGGGGATTTATAATCATTGAATACATTCTTTCATTATTTTTACATGCTACTTATATTATGATATGGTATACAAGAAATGAGTGAATACGATTTTATCATTTTTTAAAATAGAAACAACTTAAAAATTTTGAAATTGATTTTACATAGTATTAACATTTTCATTCACAAGAGTATATTATTGATTGATTTTATTAATTTCATCGCCTCAACCGAAACAATCGAAATGTCGTCACTTCAACATATTAGTTCAAATCCAGGTCAACACTACAATCAATGTTTGAATGTTAGTTACGATTTCACGCTTTTCCGGTTGCATGCGAATACGATAGTAATTAATTCAAAAGTGTGCCTTTTACTCCACGAATTGCGTTCCATTACGCCTGAAGTTCAATTTCATGCTCTCCATTATTAAAATTAACTCCAGTGTTGGATTACTCTCTAAATGTTACTAAATGTACATGTATGAAGTTCATGCACAATTGTTTACTGGAAGAATGAATACCAAAAAAAAAATTTTATGATTTAACTCCTCCTTAATTTGTCTTACTGAGTTGAAATTAACGCAATCTACAATACTTAAAATTGCAAATGATATTTAAGATTAAATTCTAAATATAACTCTCTTATACTAAGATAATTTTATAGTGTTTCAAATTTTCGATATTAATTATGCTATTTTTACAAAATTGGTACAACTTATCTGAGGAATTGGTGTTAATATTATATACACAAATCATAAATGAAATATTGAGAATATTGACCAATCTCTTTATGTTATCAAGTTATAAACCATCAAATATAACGTTATAAATGCATCCATAGCTTATCAGCCTGTCTAATATTTAAACTTATTGTAAAATTTACGAATGAAACTGAAGTTTAAGACGAAACTTGTTTTATGTAAAGAATAGTTACTTTATACAGAATTGACGGTCATGTCCTGTATGCCCTTTGGCATTCCAACACCATGCATTTCACAATTTATTGTTTACCTTAGTATTGATAGAGTTTTATCAAATATGACTCTGTATAAACATTGCACATACTTGTGTAGTAACTGTGGACTTTTTTTCAAATATTAATCTGTAACTATTTTGTATTTACATTGGTAGTATTGATACAGTTTTATAATAATAATCTGAGATAATGGTGTACCATATTGTGTAGTAAGAGTATAGTTTTATCAAATATACATATGTACAAATAAGATATTTTCTTGTGTTGTGATGTATAGTTATCTTTCAAAAAAGTTTCTGTGACAATAGAGTACTTGTGTAGAAATTTCACTTATGTACTTGTGTTATCATATATGGATCAGTATCACAGGTGAATTTCGTAATGTAATAAGCGTATATTTTTTAAACAATTATGAAACGGGCAATGATGAACTTCTTCTTGTTGTAATAAAATAATTTTACTAAACATAGATCTGTGACAGAAGTGTCATTACTTGTGTAGTAATAGTATAGATTAATCATATATGAATCTATAAGAATGATGCGATTACTTGAGTAGTAATAACGATTTAATCGTACTAAATAAATTGATTATATTTTACATAACTTGGAATTAAATAATTTCACTGAAACATAAAATAACAAGAAACACAAAATATTTTCATACTAATGAAAAAAAAAATTGTTCAAAAAGTATTTTCGTGTAAATAATATAAAAATAAGAAATTATATATTAGGAAATATATAATTTTTAGTTGTTAGATTTTTTGTTTACGTATTATTATTTTTTAATACTTCCTTATAGAGCAAAAAATATAGACCAATAATAAAAGCAATTATATTATCTCAAACATTTTGTGGTAGCTTGTTTTATCTGCTTAAAATGTTTTGTAATTTTTGCTTTATTCTATATCACGTGAACAACACGTCAAATAAATATTTTAATATTATTGTTTGTAATAATAAACCATTGCGTTACGAGAAATATTTCTTGAAGATAGTAAAAATAAATTCAATCTTAAAACTGAAACAAAAACACATTATTTGGGATAAATTTAGTTACAGTTGGGATTAGGTCAATATATGATATTACAATTAATATTATATATATATATATATACCGCATTGAAAGAAGTATGAACTCAAACGACCTTAAAGTCCTCCGCGTTGCTGAATCTTTGTGGTTCAGTGAAAATAAGGAAAACGTTAATCTTCTCGTAGAGAAAAATATCAACCTCTCACTCAGAATTTTGACGGATAAAGAACGGCGTAATGGACTTGCCTTCCACATACAAAGAAACCGTAAAATCGTTTTAAAGAAGCATGCCTTTTGTCTATCACTTCAATGGTTTTCTTTTATACAGAAGAAAATCTAGCAATTGTTATTTATTTTGTATTATATAATAACAGTATTATATAATTATTATTTAAAGACGATAATATGTAAAACTATTAAAGGTGACACAGACTATCTATATATATATATATATATATATATATATATATATATATATATATATATATATATATATATATATATTAGTTGGTATACAATTTTATTAAATCCATTTATAAAATTATTAATCAACATATCCTTAATGTAAAACACGTAAGGCAGTACAAGAAATTTGTACATATAAAATAAAATACTATGAAATTGTTTGATCTCCCCTTGAAAGGATAGGGAGATGTTCCAAAAAGCAAAAAGGGTAAAACATGACTTGTTATTAAATCAATTAAAATACCACCAGATATGAACCTCAATATTTTTTTTTAACTATTCAAATAAAAGTACTATATTAATAAAGGGCTAAGAAAAGAAATTCAAAACATAGATATAAATTTCTTTCATGGAATTACTTAGCGGGTATTATTATCTCTTTATGTATTTTACCTATAGGAATGTATAATAGTTCAATATCTTAAAAATGAATACAGCAATATATCAAAACTTATGCAGGCATTTGGAGAGTAATATAAAATAGGAAAATTATTTAAAATGAAATAATAATTAAAACAGAAGTCTTAGATCTTACAAGAAAACCCACTTTCATGTACACACAATTTTATTTCGAAATCCTGTATTATTATTAAGGTTTTTTTTTGATTTCATGAATTTTACTCACTTTATATTCAAAAGATGAATCACTTCATAAAAATAATTTTGGAACATATGCTACATGAATATGTTTTTGCCGATTAAATATATAAGTATTATTAAAATAAATAGAAAAAAAAAATTTCATTTACAAATAGTATATTTTTTATATTTTTTATTAAAATTATCATCAAACAATATGTGTGTTTACTGTTGTAAGACTACCAGAATAGTTGTGTAAGTGCGTTATTACCGATCGTTCTAAACTACGAATCCATCCTAATATGTTAACTGGATTAATTTTATTGAGGAACGTCAACCAAATCAAGGCTATTCAAAAATTGTGTTTAATGGGCTTGCTTTGACTATCAAATTAAAATCAACATATATAAATCATAATGAAAAAGGGAATGTTACAGAAATCATCATAACAGATATTTTACGTACAGTAATCTGTAACGTAAGAAAATACATTTTCAGTAAACGCAATAAAATCCCATAAATCTACCTATAATAAATAAATCTCTTTCGATAAATCTAAGTTCACCTTACCTGTATATGACGAGAATAAGGGGTGCGGTGGTTTGACACTTATCTTGTCACATTTCCCCCCTCAATCCGTGAGCAATTGCTTAGTTTCACTGATCCCAGATTAACACAATTTTAGACTTTTTTATTTTCTCAATCAGGTAATTCAAAATTTTTTATAGTTTCAAAACCTCAGGCCTGGTTTTTTTAAAGACATTTATTTGACTAAAATTGCGATGTCGTAATTTTGTGCACATAAACGAAGGAGATTGTATAGTAAAATATTATAACTGATAGTGATGCATTACGTACATACTAACTCCTTTCTTTTATTTAGAATTATTTAGAGAGTATTTTAACTTTTTAAATATTTTAAAAGGCAGTTTAAAATTATTATTGACTTAATGAATTGATTTATTACTGTGAGTTTATTGTTATTATATAAAGAAAATGATTGGTGTAGTATTACAACAAATTAGCATCAACTTAAATCAAAAGTTTCTGTACATGTTATATGAAAATATCAACATCATTTTTAACAATAAAACCATTATAAATCAGTACAGTAGCAATTTTAATTAAACAATAGTTGCTAACTTCAAATAATCTTACATATTAAAAAAAAATAACTTCATATCAAAGCAACACGAAAAGAGTAGTTGTATAAATATTCCATTTAGCAAAGTTGTAAAATATAATTTAAATAATTTTATTGAAACTGATATTTCTGGAATAATTTTGTCATCATTATTCTTTGAGAACATATGTTTCATCGGTTAACTCCAATATTCTAAAACCTAAAACGAAGTAAAATTAATTGTCACAATATAGTTTTGCTTAGAGTAAACGATTGTTGGTATAGAAAATAGACTCTTCATAAAACATGTATTATTGATGTTTCTGTACCAATAAAAAAAATCACATAGCATCATTTCCAGTTAACCTTATGTGTATCATATGGGTACAATGAATAGCGAAGTTGATTTATAAATAACTAGTCACAATCACGCCCTCTCTCCGTTTGTATAGTTGACATATTATACGTGATACATCATTTATTTTTATATGTTTTGAAATGACTCCATACATACAGATGTGAGTTAATTATGTAAAGACATTTCAAATGAGAAAATGTCTTTATTGACAGAGTATAACCAATATCATAAAAAAATAAATTCATTATTTTTTACATTTTATTATCGTTTTTCGTAAAAAAACGTTTAAAATAAATTACAATATTGAATAAGATATATTTAATTTAACTATAAATCTTTTATGTTTGTAAAATTGTAGTAATATTCGTAAGCTACAAATTATATTCACTGTTACATAACTATTTATTTGTTAAATTCAAAATTAGGATGTTCTTTAGAATTTTGAAAACAATTTGTTAAAATAAATATAATTATATATTGTTATGATTGATTGTTTTTTTTCTAATTTAGGACTTTATATTATATTATAACTATAGATTACTTCTTTGTCATAACTTGTTATGTTAATATTTATTGACGTAATCAATTGTCCTTCAAATCTTACATTATCTGCCTCTGCTTTTAAATATAAGGGATCGTAAAGGTAAGTTAAATTATATACTTTCCCAACAGAAGTAAACTTATTTTTAATTTTATTCTATTGAAGAAGACTTTACATAAGCTTCAGATTATTTTATTTCACGTTTCATAAAGTTGAAATAATATATACATATATATTTTTTTGTTGTTGTTGAGGTTTTCAGTAATAATTGTTATCTTACTTTGGAAATTTTCATTTTAATGGATATTTTGGCACTTTCCACATGTCTAACTGTGGGTCTTCACCGTACTACTTCAGAAAAAAAAAATTATTACGAAAACCTTCTATATTTCAACTTTATTTTGTATGATTTAAAACATATTTTATTGCTTATGTTTTGTAATGTAGTACGATTGAAATAGAGAATTCTATTAAATTATACATCTGTAATTATTAGAGACTGCAAATTAAGGCTTGAAAACATCCTAGGTTACAACAATTGTTTTGCGTGTGTAGTTAATAGCTTATAAATAAAATTTATTTTGTAGATTACAAATTTGAATAGAGCTTTAGGTTTGTTGAGAAACGTTATTAAAAAATTACACCATGTTAACTATAACGATTATAACAAATAGTTTGAATTTTAGCTTAAAAAATAGATACATTTAAAATATATAGAACATGGAATACTTAAGTGAAAATAACATGAGGCTTATGTGAAATTAGTAATATAAATAACTATTAATTTACACAACAAAACATTCTAATTTATGGTATTCTAAGAAATGTAATGTAAACTAACTAACTTTGTACAATTTTACAAATGCGTTTCATTGTGCAATATTAAATTCAACTTTTCTCTTTAACGAACTAAGTTAGTATTCTATAGTTTGTCTTCTGTTAAATAATATTATAAATTAAAATAATGTATTAGGTCATGGTGACTAACAGCCAACATATAATACAAACAATAAAAAAGAGAATTATTTTAACAATACTGTAATACAATGATCTTTACACGATTCTTAAATACACTGTACAAATTTTCTTTAATACATTTATTTAAACATATGTACTCTATTTGTAACTATATAACATTATATTATATATTATATTATAATATAATATATTACATATTATATATTATATATATATTTATATATATATATATATATATATATATATATATATATATATATATATATATATATATATATATATATATTGTAATGTTATATGGTTACAAATATAGTACATATGTTTAAATAAATGTGTCTATTATTTAAATTATATTCATTAATAATACATGTTTATATATATATATATATATATATATATATATATATATATATATATATATATATATATATATATATATATATGTTATAATATATATGAAGCATAATTGTAAAATTGTACTCTTTACAATATGATTTTTAATATGGTGATTCAACAAATTCAATCCCTATTTTTGTCACTTTAAAATATAATACATTTAAGTTACTTATATATAACCTGAATATATTAAACATTTACAATTCTATCATTACTTAATTATATCATATACGTGTTGTAGTAAATATCCCTAGAGATGTAACATTTTCTTAACTCTAATTTAATTGAAGTGTCTGTTACATGGAAGAAATGTTATACACAAGGGATAAGTTAATCCTGTCACGTCCTTGCCAATGTCACTAGTAATCATGTTATATCTTACTGGACATATCTTACGAAATAAATCCAAAATATTATATAATTATAAATGTAACTTCACGAATTAAATATCGATGTTAATGTTGTGATACTTAGCCATCCAGAGCAGTAAATTAATTTCAGGTTACAACAATTTATACCAAATTATTCCAACGAGTTGCTTTAAAAAGTAAAAATTGGATTTACTGTCTAAGATCATACGAATAGAGTAATTTATTTCTGTAATGACATTCATTTAGACGTATATTTCAACGTAAATGTCTTACCCATGAAATAACATACTCTGAAGCCAAGATGAACATATTTATGAAAGTGTTGAAGTAAAGTTGTAAACATTCTGAAAAAAATAATAAAAAATAAAATTGTTTAATTTATTTGAAAAATATTATAATGTTAATCATAGTCGAGATATTGGACATTAAAATTACGTGAAAGGACTTGGATATTATAAAACAATTCTTGTAAAAAATTTAGTGAAATTTTACTTCTGAACGTTAGATAAAAGCTTTTAAAAAATATAGGTTTTGTAAAAACCCATATAAATTTTATTAAACCCTAAATTATCAATTGCTTGTATATAAAAAAGAGATATTCTTATATTTGCCATTTTTTGTTTCTATGCAAGTAAAATACATAATTATAAGCATATAGACATTTACATTAAGTATAATTGTTTGATGGAACAATATTTGAGAAGATAATTTGGGTAAAAGCATAACGCTTATGGGTGTAACACTAATACTTAATATTTATATAATGACGGTGTGAAGAATAGGGGGGGGGGGGGTTATACATGTGGATTCTTCTTTATTTCAATATAAAATAAAATCTAAAATTTATAACTAAAAATATTTAAACTAGAAAATACATATAAATTTAAAACACACTTTATATTCGAAAATTGTGTTAAACGTACAAACAATATCAATTAAGTGTGGAAGATCTTTGAGAGCTATTACTGTTTATTAACGGTTGTACTCTATAATATTAATATAATGTACTAATACTTTTCCCCACATTATATTTACTATTGTAGTATTGATAGTTACTAGAAGAAGATGGTCACTAAACGTAAATTAATAACGCACAAAATTGTTTAGCTACATCATTTTTATTTAAACTTATATAATTCAGGATTATAGTAAAAAATATTTAGACGGAGATGATTAACTTTTTTTTTTAAAGTAAAATTATGTTTAAAACAAAAAACCCTAGACAAAATTATTAAGTTTTTGCTTTAGTACATACGTTATTACAATGTACACTAGTTTGTATTTCCTATATTATAAAAAAAAAATAATAATAAGATATTTGACCTTTATTCCTTCGTATTAGAATATCGTTTGAACCTCTTGTAGTCTTAAAATCGATATCAAAGTATACTTCAACACCCTCCCTCTATAATCCTTCATTGTAACAGACTTCTACAGGGTTTCCATTGTTGAGAGATTTCACATTTATTTCGCCGCATCATTATGTTTGCTCTCCATCTCAAATATTATCAGTGGAAAATAAAAATTGGATATATCAATTCAAATCTTGATATTGCATACGTAAAACTTTGGCCTTCTGTAAGCGTAAATTCGATTTGTGGAAATGTTACAAAAATACAAAAATAGTTTAAAAAAGTAAATACTGTACTGAACATATATTTAATTGTATTTTAGTAACGATATATTCTCTACAATTTGAAGAAATATATATTCAGCTTTAAATTCAAACATTTCATTCAATACTATAACAGAGAACATTTGTAAATAATATGTAATATAATGTAATATGTACTTAGAAAAAATTGATTTAAATAAATTATAATCTCATCCTAGAAAATAAAAATAGATGTTAACGTTAAAAGTGACTATTATAAACTTAAAGTATTTTACAAATTTTAAATTGTAATGATTTGTATTATTAAACCGTTCGTAAATTCTGCTATATTTTACTCTTTTTTTCGAGTAAGTATATAATTAGTTTTAGACAAAGTTACATTTAATTAGGTGACAGTTCAAGTTAAAACAAATTGAAGAAAGCATGTCTTTTAAAATTTCATAAAATAATTTCATTTTCATTCTTATAAGGTTTGGGGGGGGGGGGTTACTTTAAATTAAATATTTTACACCATAATTGGTTAAGTTCTATAATTAACAAATTTCGATAAAATCCATGTATGTTGTGATCAACTAAAATAAAATTGATCAACTAATTCAAAATTGTTTTTGAAAATGTTGAACAGTATTTTAAGGGACTGTTATTCAGGTTTAAGAAATTTTTATTTTATTTTTATCTGACATTTTATAAATATGATCATTTTAAAGTAGATTATCCGTTTCCAGATAATTTACATGTTAACGTTTACTAAAGTACCATGTAATCGATGAAGTTACAAATTTGTTATGGACACTTGAGATATTTTATTTTTTTACTCAATCTCTAACAAAATAAATAATAACGTGAATTATTAATAACTTCACATGCTAATTAAAAATGTTTCAATGGTATATTTTTTAGCCGATGTCTTTTTCTAAAAAAAGAATATATATATATATATATATATATATATATATATAAATGGTGACGTATCCACAAATAAATTTGGGAATTTATAAAGAAGGCGACATATAAAATAAACTTTCTGTGAGATCTTTAACAGTAAAATGAATTTCTACCAATCGGCCAATATTACCATTTTTATTAAAAGAAATTTCCGGTCCTACGTAAAAAAACTTTACGCGAAATATTATAACTATAACGTCCTATATTTAATCTTCAAATTAATATCGTACACTCTACCGAGAGGTATATATTTTCTATGAAATAGGAATTGAAAATACACAAGATGTTACTTTGAATGTGAGACAGACTCAGTTATGTTGAACTACTTCCGAATGAAGTGAACATCCTGCTTTCAGGAGAGTTTGATTTGTAGCCTCTAATTTATCAAACGCTAAATGTTATTAGTACCCCATCTATTTGTTAATCTAAAACTATTCGAATACAATACAATTCAAATAATTATATTTTCACCGTTTAAACAATTTACGAAAAATAATGGATTTGTCTCGAAAAGCGGATGATATACAGTTTTGAGTTTCTAATTTAGTTGTCTTTTATTTTCTTTGATTCTAATATGTTGAAATGTTATTTGAAGTGGTAGAATATACATGCTCACTAGCTAAATTAATTCAACATTTATTGATCCGTTTAATAGCTTCACGCCTTAGTGAACCTTGTACTTATCGTTGTATTTTAATTATGAGTGAAAACAAATAGCATAGTTTGAGTGGAAATTCAGTCATTTTCCGTTTCTGAAGGAGCAATTAAATAAAGTAGCGTATTACACAAACGCTAGATAAAGTTAAAAATGCTTCAATATTTATAATTTTTTTAATTCGTTGAGGAAAACTAATGAACGCTATTTAAAAGTGAACGATATTGATTAAATTAACTTTTAGAGTCTATGTCATATCTGTGATTGCAAATTTCGTAAATTTGGATGGACATTATAATACATTTTACAAAAGGGTAACGCCATTCTGGCAAGATATTCCAAAGAATAATTATATTACACATGAAAACAAGGACCTCTAAAAAATTAGTAGACGTACTAATTATTATAAACGCAATAATTAGAACACGTGCAGGTTTTGTTTCAAACAACTTATTGTTGTTGTATTATTTGTTAACCTATCATAACCTAACCTAATCAGATTTCCATATTCATTTTATATAAACGTCATTATCAAAATATTGAACAATTTCAAATATATCAATTTTCAACTAAATGTTGAAATTACATACGTGGGTGACGTCATTGTCTAGATTTGCTGGAAAAAAATGATAAATGAGGAAAATGACAATTTAAAAAAAATATATTTTACCTAAAACAATCTTGTATATATTCCTAGAAAATAGGTACAAAAACTCAGAATTTGGAAAAAAAAAAAAAAAAAAAAAGATGTTATTCTATGACCACTTATCCTCAAATTACAATGTTTTTTTTTTTCGAAAATAGTCAACTGTGGCTGTAGAAATGACAATTTTTCGAAATTTGACCACCAATATCTTGCATAAAGACAAATAATTTTTCCAATATTCGTGAAGATCCGATGATGCTAATCACATTTTTTGTTCCATTATTAGGGAACAAAAAAAATCTTATATCCAGAAATTTGGATTATTTATTCCATAGTTTTTTTTCATATCGGAATATTTCCATTTTTATATATTTATTTTACGGCCCATAGAGTCGGAGATATTTAAAAACATTTTAGAAATGTA
This sequence comes from Aphrophora alni, assembly GCA_963513935.1. NCBI lineage: Eukaryota > Metazoa > Arthropoda > Insecta > Hemiptera > Aphrophoridae > Aphrophora > Aphrophora alni. Next base: position 131,397,684 of record OY740768.1, on the reverse strand, counting down.
TTCAAAAAAAATCAATCCAGTTATATCACTTCTCATTTATTTTTTAAACTCATTTCCTCTACCAATTCCCTATTTCCATTAAGATAAAGTTGCGAGTGTTTCATTCAAATAAATTATAAAATAATAAACACAACCAAAAAAACTCTACCCCAAATTACGATACCTGAGTCTGTTATATAACAAAGATTTCTTACAATAACTGAATTACATTCATCTGCCCACTCCACGATATAGAATATTTTACGATTACGATAATGATATCATATAAATTTTACTGCAAGTAAAGTATAACTTGCAATTTAAAAATAAAAAAATTAAAGTTATATTTGAAAAAAAAAATAATTAACTATTTTACCGTGCAAAAAATATGAGACATTGTGTTTTCATTACTTTATTAAAAAATATATAAATCTGTCAACATAGGAAACCTATTTATTACCTTTTACGTAATTGCTTATACCGCAGAAAAAAGTGATCTTGTCAAAATATCTACAATGTCACGTTTCTATTACACTTTAGTATACTGTAATATTACTTTAACTACTTGCTGAATTTCGTAAATTTATATTTCAGTACAAGCATTTAGTATGTTGAGATTATAAATACGTACGTTTTGTGGTTTAACTCTAAAAAACCACTCATCATCATAGCCATTATATATATATATATATATATATATATATATATATATATATATATATATATAAGAATTTGTTCCAATGTTGAGGATTTCTATACGTAAGTGTTCCATTGCTGATGCGTTTGGCCTTTTCTGATGATCATCAGAATAGGACAACTTTATTTTATATTTCAGTGTATATGTATTGCATACTACTTTGAGTCTTAATTATTTTTATAATTGACTTCTACTTTCGTGTACTGTTAAAATAATTTTACATTTAATAAATCATTGTAGACTAAAGATTTTTGTTTTTAGCGATGATCTTAATAGCAATGAACCCTAATAGAAGTTAGTATTACTTCAAAAAAAAACTATTCGTCAATTTAAATATTACAGTACATTATAAATCCTTTAAAATTGCTAACAGGTCCTATTTTACATCCTAATTCGTCTCAAAATTAAAATATTAATTTATTTCGTTTCCAGATTTGATGTTTAGAAGTTCATTTAAAAACTAATAATCTTTAGGCTATATACTTTATTTTGGCTTTATTAGTTTAATTCTCATACTGAATCTTTAATTATATAATTATTTTATGTATAGAAATTCTTTCTTGCAAATATTTAATGCTTGTACCGGGTGATTCAGAACTTCACGCCATCTCTCTGGAAATGATAAAATAATTGCTATACTAGCGACCGAAATATTTGGTAAAACTCCATTTTTAAAATAAAACAGCACACAATATGTTGTAAATTCTACTATTTTTATTGAGTCTTGCCGACCATGGTTTCGTCCGTGACTGCATTCATGAGGCAACTTATCACAGACATCTAAAAATCATAATTTAGAAGAGCAAATGAAAAGAACATTTTGACGAATTTTTATTTTAACTGTTGAAACATAGTCTTGTGAAATGAATATTGAGAGAGATCCCACAATATATTTACCCGGCGAGTCTCTCCGCAATGGTAGTTTTAGAGAGTGTGTGAGAGAGAGATTGTGTGTATTTTTTTTTAAATCTAACAAAAAAATATACTGAAATATGTAAAAAAAAAAAGCAAATTTTAATTCTTTGGAAGAAAGAATAATGTTTGTGTGGCCTCGTAAATGCCGTCACTAGCAAAACCATTGTCGGCAAGACTCAATAAAAATAGTAGAATTTACAAAATATTGTATATTATGTGCTGTTTTATTATAAATTTTATATAAATAAGAAAAAAAACACGTAAACCTCAGCTTGGAAACGCTTCTCGTACCAGCTATCCCAATTTGGTTTTTTTACTAAGTAATTCCAACTGTAGTAAACTAGACGACGACTCTAACGACTGAGCTATGCGTTCCCCTGAGAATCAACACAGTTTTACATTTTTTTCCCATGTTTAAAGTAAAATGTATTTTAAAAAATATTAGAGAAGAAAAGATATATAAGAGTGTAACAGTGTTTTTAAAAACACAATTTTAACCTTATTTTGTGAATGGCGGTTAAGGGCTCGTGATTATGTGGTAAGCCAGCCCAGACTTAAGTTATGCACAGTTGTACATATTAAACTCGCAGCTGTTAGAATAGAAATATATTATTTACAGTATAATATGTAAAGTATAGTTACAAGTCCATTGTAATTCCTTCGTTAGTTTATTTTATTATTTTTTTTTTTACATGTTTTTAAATCAAGAGGCATATAAAAAATTTAGAAAAACTCATATTTAGAATTTTTAAAAAAACTGCGAATAAAAAGGTAAATGAATTTCATCAAAGAAATATGTAATATGTAGCCTAATATTTTTGTTAAAACATTTTAGTTAAGATAATTACTTCTTAAATAATAATTATCTGCTGTAATTAAGTTGTTACGGTTTTACTGGACACGGAAACTAGGGGCATCTATTAAATCGTTCAAAAAGAAACATCTTTTTTAGAGTTAACCACTTTTCAAATATTCAACCAAGAAAAGAATTCAGTATCAAATGTAAGCCTACACCATAAGAAGAAAAAAACTTCCTATAAAACACATTATATTAGTAGTTGTTGTAATAGTTATATAGTCCACCATTATCAAATAAGTTTACTATTTACGTTCACAAACTGCGTTATTGAGACAAGAGTGATAACGTGAGAATAACAACAGAAACTGGCGGGAATTATACCAATTTTTATGGTCCTACCCGTTCACTCAGATATCAATTCTATTCAGTCTGTGCAGATGAAAACATTAAACATTCATACTAAACTGATTTGTTTTATGCAAAAGATCAAAAATTTAAAAGGCCACCAATTTTAAAATATACAAAATGATTTTTTAAATTTTTTACTCTGATAAAACGTTACTTAAAGAACTCGTACACCAATTATAAATTCATACAGTATCTATTTCAGGAAGTCCATTAGTAGAAAATATTTTATATTAACAATCATATGACGTGGCCTACCCGTCTAGCGATTGGTGCTTTTCTACTGTTATCCAGTATTTCATATTAATAACAATATTAAACTAAACTAGCGAGAAATTGTTCAAAAAAATTCGTACACTCTTCTCGTAATAAGATTTTATATTCAATATGCGTTTCAACGAGTTATAAGTTATCTTTGTAGCTGTACACCTGAAAAGGGCGACTTTATCGTTGAAACGCGTAGTGAAAATCAAATTTTATTATGAGAACAGTGTATGCTTTTTTTTTGACCAACTTTATTTCATAGTTTTGCTATTTACATTATATCATTCTATAGGAAATTTAACGAGGTGAAAAAGTTACTGGACACTTTTAATAAAAATATAGAATTTTTTGAGTTACTTCCATTAAAAAAATTTGAACAGCCGCCATTTTAAAACCGATTATTGGGAACAAGTTGGTTTTTTTTTTTTTTTTCAAACTATGTCTGAGTAAATTTTAATAATACATAATTTACATATAAATTTAAGTCCCTACGTCCTTCGACATGTTTAAGAGAGTACTAAAAACAAAAAGGGAAGAGAAGGGCTGGATTGCGAACTACGTATGACGCAGTTCTTTCCGGTTTTCCTTTTCCACGAAACCGGTTTCTCGAAGATGCTTTGTTTCAATTTTAATTTTATAATTCGTATAAAATTTAGACAAATTATAGAAATATTTAGTTATTTCTGGTTTCAATAATTAACTGATATTAAACAAATAATAATAAACAAAAAATGCAGAAACTTAATCTGGATGAGTTTTTCTTTCACCTACAAAATTTGTACCGTAACCATAATTATGGAAATAAAGTTTCAATGCATAGATAAAAAAAATCATGAAATTAAATCGGCTGAATCGCAATGAAATGTTAACAAATTTGGATTTAGTACATTATTTTACCGATTTGTGCCCGAAATTGATTACATAGTATTATGATCAAGTATTATCTAATCAACAATTTATCAACAATTAATTCAACGATCATGAGGCACGACAGTCTAATGCTCAAACTAAACAAACGTTATCATATAAGAAACATAACAATGAACATGTAAGCCTACAAAAGTACTGTCACTCAATCAACTCAACACAAACAGACCGCCTTATCGCCACCGGCGCCGTCGACCTTCCGTGACGTTTTCGTAGGCCTACGTGTCTATGTCTACGAATATCAGGTTAGCCACTCACTCGCCTACCTCTGTACCTTGGCGCTATTTCGCAAAAAAGCTTTTATATCACTGACATGGCCGGATCTAGGAACCGCGAAACCCCGCAATGCGGGGAGCCCGGGCCCTTAGGGGGCCCAAAGGTCCTCTACTCAAAAAATAAATGAGGCTAAATTTAAAAAAATATATAAAATATTGAGTTCAAGCAGTGGCAGAAAAGGTTTTTAACACAAAAGTTATAATTTAATTAAGTGTAAGAAAAGAGAATAAGTTTTCATCTTTAAACGTTTTACACTTAAATTGTGTACGGTCCCTCCTTCCCTCTATCCATGTCTGCTCAAGGTCCCTTGGAGAAATTTTGCTGGGGGGGGGCCTCAATTTGTAGATCCGGCACTGATCACTGAGTACCTCATTTGACAATATACTACCGACTTTAGAAAGTCTTTAGTTTTCCTTGTATACAGTATTGCAGCATAGTCGTATTTTACTTTACTTACTTGTAATTTCTATATTAACTTTTTTTTCTTTTTTTTTTTGCTAACGGGGGGGGACGATCCACCCAATCGCCCCTCACTGGATCCGCCACTGTTTACAGGTAAAAGGCAATACTTTCAATACTGTTTGCAATATTCCAACTCAATTTTTTTTTTATGCACCAAAGTATCGAATTTAAACTATTCAACGAAAATAAAACACGTAACTTATGAAAGTAGGCTACACTTGTAAACTGTTTCTGAAATATATTTCTTTCAAAAATATGATTACATACAAACAATAATGTAATTGAAAACCTACTATTTAATTAAAATACTAATTTCGGTTGGAATCCCCGTGAGTAGGAGATAAACTTTATTCATTAAAAAAAGATACAAAACATTTAAAAAAGTTTTATATTTTTAACTTATGTTAAACGTTTATACTCTACAGTCTACACTGTCTGGCAGTGAGCTACCATTAGAACGGAAGGAAGGAGTAGAAATGGATAATATTTGACTCGTCAGCTAGCCAATTTGTAGTTGTCACAAGAAAACCGAGTAATCGGAAGATTGTTTTCTATTCTTTGTGACCAATTTTTCATCATTTTCATTCTAACTCGTATGTTTATTGTTAAATTCTTAGCAAATGTGGTAAAACCATTGTTATTTTTATAAATGATTAAGTTCCCTGGTTAAAAATAATATATTGGAAGGCAATTTCTTTTGATTTTATCAAATTTTTGCTTATTTTTAACCGATTTTCGTCTAAGAGTATTTTCATTCTTCATAGTTTTTGACCGATTATGACCAAATTTGGCAAACGTATTGTTCATGGAAAGAAGTAATTTCATTCATGATCGGAAAGATATTCTGAAAACGTTGATTTTTGTAGCTTTAGTGTGCTTGCTTGCGAGAGATGGAGAGAGAGGGAGAGAGAGAGAGAGAGAGAGAGAGAGAGAGAGAGAGAGAGAGAGAGAGAGAGAGAGAGAGAGAGAGAGAGAGAGAGAGAGAGAGAGAGAGAGAGAGAGAGAGAGAGAGAGAGAGAGAGAGGGGGGGGAGAGAGAGAGGGAGAGAATAACTGAGAGTGGGAGAGCGATTCACACTCCAAATTTCAGGAATCGTTGGGCCGTTCTATTATTAGAACGTGGGAATAAACTATAATTTTGTATTTCCTATTTCCTAATCCCCCCTCCCCCCGTGTTGTATTTCTGTTACCAGTAGTTCATCGGTATCGCAAACAAATTACTGTAGACTAGGGGTATAACATTTTCGTTTTATTTTTGTACTTCTCACATTTGGACCGGAAGGTTAGCTTCCGGTCCAGCAGATCCTTTAGTCTCCTCGCAGGTGGAGCCGAGCTCCAGTCGTTTTCCTGAGTATTCAGACACAGTTGTGCAGTGACTCAGTTACAGTGCCTTAGTGGAATTGCGCCTTTTCTAATTAATCATCATTTTGTGATTGTGTCAATTATTGAATAAAGTGAACATAAAACGTTATTTTAATATTAACAAATTTTGTAGCCTATAAACAAATTATTTTAGAACTTTTTTTGACATATCTTTCCTCTGAAAACAACTTTAGCCCTACTCTTGACGTACCTTATAAATAAGTGCTGTTTATAGCTTTGCTGATTAGTTTTGCCAGTAGAAGAGTTAAAAGAGTTAATACGTTACTAGGTAAGTAAAATAATATATAATATAGCTATTATCTCCTAAATTATTCTCGTTCTTTACTCAATTATTAATTAGTAAGGTATCTTGATTTTTTTTTTTTTAACGTATTAATAATAACTTTTATTTGAAATAAACCGATCTAATAACAAAATTTAAAAAATTTAAAAAATATATGTTAGAGTATGTATGCAAGATATATTTTGACATACCGATATTAGTGAAATATTTTTGTTTAACCCGAGATCACTAACCATTTATAAATCTCACGACAGGGGTCGGCACGTGTGAACTAATAACGCAGCCTTTTTTCTAGCTACTGTTTGACATTGTCCGTGAAAGTGTGTAAAGTTGTTTATGTTTAGTGAAAGTGTTTAGTAAAGTTGTTATAGGGACTATCGACTAGTTTTGTATTCGTTACATGTTGACAGTGGCCATTTTCATTTGTTCCGTTTTCCCTTGAATATTTTCTGCCTGTCTAGACTGTTAGCCAATTGATATCTAGTCGGAATAAACACTACAGTATATGCATACTATTTTGTATATTGAGTAATGCCGTGAATAATATTTCTAATATAAGCTATATTACATGAATAGTTATAGTTATAATAATTGAAAATTGAAGTAACCTATTTTATTTATAAAATATCTCTTGCATACATATTCTAAAATATGTAAAGTTTTAGGAAATCAATTTACTATTATTATACAAGGTGTCTCAGAAGTTTTGTAAAAACAATTCTAAGATGTGTTCTACAAGTGAAAATATATATATATATATATTTTTTTTCTGCGTGTCACTTTGTACCTTTCGACTACTGAGCATGTTTTTTGGTTTTTTTTTAAATTTTAATTTTATGGTCCCCCGCGGGATTTGAACCTTAGCCGTTAGACCAAACCATAGGACCTGTGAAAATAAAGAAAAAGGAAAAAGTTCCTATGAAAATATGTGATAAAAAGCTTAGTTTTCGAATTATTCCCATTTTTCCCTTCTTTTTTACCCCTAATAAACACTTAATATCTTTGGAAATAGGAAAGATATTGAACTGAAATTTGGTGTACATATTTGTTACTTAACCCCTGTACAAAAAAAAAGGTCGCTTTTTTTGTATATTTTCAAAATGTCGGACATTTCAAAAATTTCTAATCTCAAATATCTCTAAAACCGCTAACTTTACAAAAAACATTCAAGAAACAAAAAAAGCAACTATTTTAATTACAAAGAAAACAGTTTTCCCCCCGCAGCTAAAGATAAACGAGTTATCTATCACCTAAAAACTAAAATAATAACTTCTTGGTAGTTGTCTATAACAAACAAAGTTACTGCAAAACCAATAATTCTTTTAAATTATTATTTAAAATCATCAGAATTGTTCAAAAATTAAATAGGCCTATTAAGATAGTTCAACAGTAGGCAAATTACCATTTTATTGTGTAAGGAAATTGAAACACTTAAATGGGTTTAGATGAAATTTATGTTCATATCGTGGATTATGGAAAAATAAAAATAAATTGAAAGGAAAATGGAAGTGTACACTAATAGATATACCTTATCCAACAGGTGTTCTTATTTATTTTATGACTTATGATTTTCCTTTAAGTTCACAATTAATTACTAAATACTTTAAAGTTATAAAAACCTAAATATCAAGTGATTGAAAAAATGTGATACAGTAGACTACCTATAATATAGTCTACTATTTTTTATTTTTTTTAATGTTGAAAGAATAAAAATAAATAGGCCTTCATACAGGACAGAATATGCTATATTCTATCTATACAGAAGAAGAAATATGTAAATTCTTTAAAATTAAAAATTTCAGTAATTTAAAATAGGCATATATATATTATATATATATTATATATTATATATAGGTAAATATTTAAAGTGTATAAGCTCTGTATGTGTTTTTTCAGTCATTACAATTAGAGAGAAATATTTATTTTAAAATGAAACGATCAGCACACCAGTCTCCAATAAATGAAAATACAGTTAAACATTTATTAGAAAAGGAATCTCCTTCGCTTGATGACACTGGTACAAGTAGTAGTTCAGAGATTGAAGATGACACTGATAGCGACCAAAAATATGATGACGATTGTGAACATAACCCTAAAAAGGGTAAGAAATATTTTCAATTTCTTTAGATGTAGTGTTTAGCCTAATATATTTGTATTATTATATCTTTCATGTTTACATATTTCACCACCCCCTTCTTTTCAATCCCAATATCTCTGACGATGTTGTTCAATCATTTCAAATAAGATCTATAGACACTGCAAAATTAAAATTTGTTACAAATTGTACAGCTTAAAGTTTTTTTTACTTATTATTATTTATTTATTTTTTGTAGTAAAATTCTAAAATTTTAGAAAATGTAAGGCCCTTTGTTTTTTCCTACCTCAAGTTTAAAAAATAAAATTGAGAGCTGCTTTTATACACGGTTAGCCACAATTTGTAAAATAATATCATAAAATTATAATTAGGCCTACGTACACAGTTCTCAAAAATTTGATTAGATTTGTGTACATATAGGCTAGATAATTGAAGTTTGATTACGAGTTTTCATAATTTTTCAAAGAAATTAATGTAACCCCTCCCTTTTTAACATTTCTTTAAACTTGTAGGCATGATAAATGGTTTGGGAAAAAGACAGTAAAAAATTATGAAAATATAATAAAGCTTTTTTTTTAACTTATTAATTTCACTACGAGAAAATAAAACAAATAGACTTAATGTTTCTAATCGCCAAATGGTTAACTCAAATTTTTTGTATGTTAGACAATATACGCTATCCTTAAACCTTTTGATATTTATAAAATCAATCAAATCATTTAAACCGACAGCATAAAAGTAGTTCCTTTTCGTGTTGGAAAATGTTTATACTTTGCAAAGCTTTATTATAAAGAGTTCAGTGACGGTTGAATCGGGTATAAGTTTTGATTTAAACTGAAATTTTGTTTCAATATTTACTCGTACAACATATTATTTTATCATATAAAAATGATACAGCATCACTTGGCATTTAAATTGCCCGTGACCCTGATGGAAAGCACCATATGATGCTAAATGTGGAATTCGTATTTATTGCTCTATTTATTAAATGGTTAGTTGTATTTGTCCAATTTGTCGACAGCCTAGCTTTTAGTATGCTACTATAACTCCTAAATTAAAATATATTTTACTACACTAAGTCTTTTCTTTTTTTAAGGAACCTGCACACGACGCCTTTTTCAAGAGACGTCTTATGATGAAAATCCATCTTCACCGAAACATAAGAAATCTCCACGGCTAGAATGTTCATCAGGTAAGAATTAAAATTATTAGATTTTGATAAAGCAAAACAATAATTTATTGCAAAAATATTATTTCTTTTTATTATCACTTCATGTTTGTGATATTTTCATATTTCACATTCGATTGCGGGCCCTGTAACCAGTATCAGCCCCACCCCCTTATGTTCGCGTGCTATTCTATGTTTCAAAAATTACATGGTAATTTTTTAACTCTTTGCAAATTTTATTTAAACTGATAATTCATAATAAGGAATAATTAAGCCTATCAGTTCAATCTAAAAACCAAACTTTATTGACAAAATTATTGCAAACATAAATTAAAGTAAATCATTCACTTTTATTTTACTGAAAGTGCATTTCCATTTTGAGATTGATTTCCCTTACTGACCAAGATTAAAATTCAAGTTGACAAAATAATAAGATTATGAAAAAGTTAGAAGCTAATTAATTAAAATGTTTTGAAGTGTTTAATACTCTTATAACAGAAAACTTACTTTGATGTTTGATAGTCTATTTAGTCATAGCTTTCTTTTCACTAAAATCATTAATAATCTAGAATTAATATTATTTTACTAAACTTTGACTTTGTAATAATTATATATTTGAATTTTTAATCTATTATCCGATGAAAAATATTCTGCAATAAATATTTAAAAAAAAACAAAAAAACAGGGCTTGTCCCGGGCCTTGTAACCCGAGTTGCACCAGCAAAACCCTTGTGGGGGCCATGTGGCTCCACCGAAATCGCGTCCATCCCATCCCACACCTTGTGTTTCCTTTTGCCCATACCGGTCTAATGTAACCATAGCAGCAAAGAGCAACGTTATTAACTTTTGAAAAATATCTCTAATAATGCAGAGTATATGTCCGGCCCGTCCAAGTACAAGCCAGACATAATACAAGAAAGGTTTGTGTTGTCTAACAACTAAGTACCTATATTGATTAATTTTTTTTTTTGTTTTTTCAGTTCAGGCTGTAAGCTGCAATGATCTAGAAAATTGTAGACAAATAGCAAGAAGCATTTTAGATTCTCCTCTTTATGATTCGGCTAATGTTCAGTTAATCCAATTGCCAAACTCTGAGAATGAAACAACCCAACATATTTTAGCTGGTAAGATAAATATTGAACATATCAAAATATTTATATACATAAAAAATATCAATTATTTGTAGACTTTTTACAGTTTAAATTAAAAAAACTGATATAAGATTTTACTTGTGTAATCGCAAAAATATCTCACATTTATCAATGTAATATTTATTTTATATCAGAATTTGCTATTTTCCCCTTTTTATTTACCTTTTTTCTTAGCAAAAAACATTTTAGATTCTTCTTTTTGTGACTTTACTAATGTGTTCAGTCAATGCAATTGACAAAATCTAAAAATGAACAACCCAATTTTTTTTTTAACTGGTAAATTGAATAATGAACTTTCATTAAAGTTGTTATTTATTACAGGGTTATTTTTAGCTCAACTATCTATTTTTTTATTGTTTTAAATCATCTTATTTACTCTTATTTGAGGTAATACAGTAAGTAAAAATCTATCATTACCTAACTTAGAAATAAACACTGGAATAATATCAATGCAACATCATTGACTGATTGAAATTTCAACATTATCATGTGTTTATTTTGTATATTTTGTTAAATGACATGGTTGGATAGAGAATAAATATAGCCGATTTTCTGTTTTTATCAGCTATAAGTTAGTCATTTCAACCAGTAAATTTGGTTGCAGTCTTAAATTACTAAAGCTGTTTGTCTCATTAACAGGTGATCCAAGTGTAACCAGAAAACAAATTGACTCAGAACTGAACATTTTAAAAGAAATGAAATCGATGGACCAAAAGGCCGGCCGAACTAGTGCTGCTCGCCGTAAACTAAAGAAAATTAAAATTCTACAAAATTTAATTGATAAAGTCAACCGAGGGGAACCAGTTGAGTTACCCAAGCTCACCCCTACAAAAGAAAACAACCAGGTAACTTGTTGGACTGAATTAATTAAATATTTCCAGCTGTTTAAAGTTATGTGTTATTTATTTTGTTGTAAAGTTTATTCACACTATATTTGGATGTTATGTGCACTTTAAATAATACGTAAAAAATATTTATACAGTACATATAAATTTATTATATTATTAGGGCCTATTTATTTATGTTTATCACTGGCCAAAATAATGACAAAACAAAATTTGTTAAAAAATGCCACATTGGTAGTGAATGATATAACTTGTTTCTCTTAAATATTTTTGTTTTACATGCGTTTTTCATAGGTAACTATCAAAATGTTTGTGTTATGCTGTACATTATTATTACAATGTGTATAAATATATAGGTTCATGAATAAAAAAGATTATTTTAATAGCTATAAAATGATCTTTTTTTTTTAAATTAAAAGAAGGTTTAATCTCTACTATTTCATGTATACGTCTACATGTAAGGGTATGTAATCAACAGGCCACTGAGTGTATGCTCAATTTAGACCAGTGAGTGTTTGATAAATCTGGCCAAACGGACAACAATTTTTGTTGAACAATGGGCGAAGACTAATCTTGGCTAAAGGTGTAAAGAGCATAGACTAATAGGATTGTTGGTTAATATACCACATCATTCAGTATGAAACCAACTTATATACTTAGTTGAGGGGAAAATAGTGAATAGGCCAAGGGTGTATGCAATAGTATAGACCAAGGGACTAATAACTATTATTTGCCCAACTATGTGTAAATGTTTCTGATCTGTTTTGGTGTTTATTGTTAAGGGTCTGCAGTGCATAGATCTGAATTAACATATCACCCGTTAGAATAATGTTAAACAGTGTTAAATAAGAACAGTTATAACGCTGCCATTTTTTAACACAGAATTATCGTTGATGGCTCATCTTAAATGTCGGGGGGGGGGGAAATATATTTTCCTGTTTTAGAATTTTTCTGGGGAAACAAATAGAACCACAAAAAAGTGAAGAATCTTTCCCTTTCTTTTAAATACAGTATAACGATTTTTCAAAAACCTAATACGAATTTTCTTAATTTTCTAATACCTAAATAACTGTTCTTAAAAATGGCACCATAAAAAATTTAACATTGTTCCTATGGGCGAGAATGCTCACGGAATTATATGTATTGCAGAGCCTTAAATGTCTTATACAATTACGAGACATCTCAGCACCCAATTTACTGAGAATTACCGATCCGAAGTATTAAAATAAATAGAAACTTGCATGAAAGCCAGCTCATATTATACAGAGTGTCTTAGGAGTTTTGTAAAAAAACTTCTAGGATGTGTTCTATTGGTAAAAATAAAGAAAGAAGTTACAATAAATTAAATTATCTCTCACTAATTAATTATACTTCTAGAACTCATTCTTAATTACAATGGTAAAACAAAATAATATAAATAACTCAATTTTCAGGAACTAGAAAAGAAATTAATTTACTTTAAAGAATGATAAGAAAATCCTTAATAATGTTTACAACTTTTGATTATTAGTCTTAAATATTTATTACAATGTAATTGTATCTTGGGGTTAGGTTGACGTGCTGGCTTTCATCGACGTATATTATACACAGGATATTGTATATATAATATATAGTCTACAGTGTATATATATATATATATATATATTAACAATTTTCAGATTGAAGATTAGGTTTAAGCTAAGGTGAGAAAAAGTTAGAGAATTTTGTTATTTAAATTTGAAATTGTTCAACTTTCCTGATATAAAAATTGTACTTAGAGTCACTAGGCATAGCCTACACAGTTTATCTGTTCAAAGTTCAATTTTCATGTTTACTTTTTTTCACTAAGTAATATTATACCTAGATATCAATATATGTATATATACTTGTCAATCCATCTTGCAACTATTTTGATGTCTCTACGACGCGTTTCGGGAACAAGTTCCCATCTTCTGGTTTAAATATATTCACTCACTTGTGAGCATGTCAATATCAAAAGTCGACATTAACAAAGTTCACAAAATTCACAATAATGTACACATATCAAGATAAAAATGTAAATTAAATTAAAACCCGCAAAGATATAAACTGTTAGATTTGAACTGTAATTGTTCATTAAGGAGTGCACTATTCTGTTGTAAACTAGCCCAATAAATTTCAAAATCTTCCAATGCATTCATCAGACGACGTTTGTTACATAAATGCATAAGGGTTAAATTTGCAGAAAGATCCTCGTAACTATGGTTGTTATCAATTAAATGTATGACGTATTTCGAATTGTTTTTGGTGATATCTTTTTTTGGTAGGTGTTCTTTGAATTTCCTGCCAGTTTGCCCTATATAAAACTTATCGCAATCGCTACATGTTAGTTTATAAACGCCACTTTGATTTTCAATGGTTTTTGCGGACTTTGGCTGTAGCAGTTTATTTATGTTGTTATGTGTTTTGAAAGATACATTCGAGTTAATTTTCTTAAATGTGTTTTCAAATAGGTGGGCAATAAATTTGTGTACTCTGCAGAAATTAACTTTACAGGTTTGGCTATTGTTTCGTAATTACTCCTTCTGTTCAAATGTTTGAGGACCAATTTATCAATGATTGTAGTATTGTATCTATTCTGACTTGCAATGCACTTTACGGTGTTCAATTCTTCACGATAATCAAGTTCATCCATGGGTATTGTTATTAGCCAGTGTATGAATTAATTAAATGCTGCCATTTTCTGTGACCACGGATGGAATGAGTCAGAATGAATCACTACATTAGGTCAGAATATACATTAAGTTTTCTATATATCAAACTATATATTCGAATCTAACAGTTTATTCAACACCACAATGTCTGTATGTGGACCCGGAAACATGATCGACGAAGATGATAACGGGCATTCTAAAACAGTTGACGTCTGACAGCCGTACTGGGAACATGGCTACCGCCCGTTATACTTTTTATACCTTTGATTCGTTCTATGTTCGTGTATCCATATATTATAATAATTTATCTCTTTGTGTGCTTTAATTCAATTTACATTTTTATCTTGATATGTAAACATTATTGTGAATTTTGTGAACTTTGTTAATGTGTTGTACCGACTTTTGATACTGACGTGGTCACATGTGAGTGAATATATTTAAACCTGAAGATGGGAACGTGTTCCCGAAACGCGTCGTAGAGACATCAAAATAGTTGCAATACGGATTGACAGGTATTGATATCTAGGTATAATACTACTTAGTGTAACACCATTGCAACTGGATACTATAAAATGATTTACTGTTTATATAGGTACCCAACAATGAACTTGAAACTTGCGGCTTTTCTTTCATTACAACAGAGCATCCAAACGAAATTACCGTGAGTAGAGAAATTGAAGAAAACATGACACATCCGGCATTAAGCACATGCAAACAAATTATAAGAAAAGAAAACTATTGCATTATTTGTAAGAAATCTGTCAAAGAATTTTGTAAACATTTTGAAAATGTTCATAAGTATACACCAGAAGGATTAAAACTTAATGAATTAAATAAATTAACAGACAAAGCTTTAAGAAAGAAACTCAAAACAGAAATAACAGACTTATTGAGAAAGAAAGGAAATGCAGAACTAACCAAATTAAATGTCAGTAAGTCTTTATTAGATAAAGAATTGGCTGATATAATACCAGTAAAGCGGTCAACAAAAAATGTTGCAAATGTAACTAATATGGTACAGTGTGCCCATTGTGAGGGTTATTATAAGCGGAGAAAATTTTCACAACATTTACACCTATGTAAGAACTTTTTGAAGTTTCAATTAAATAATTGTAACAATATTCAAGGAAATGATGCTTTGAAAAAGCATGCTTTGCCTGTCATTACCAGTGTTGAAGGTGCAAGTACACAACTCATGAAAGAAGTATTAACTAACATGAAACCTCGTGAAACTAAAGATGTCGCCCTGAAAGATCCATTGATCATGAAATATGCTTCAGAATTTCATAAGACTAGGAGAGCTCCTTTTCAAAAAAACTACATTTCTCGGGTCATTACAGACTTAGCCAGAATTTTAATGAGAATGAAGGAAATTGTAGGTGAAGAAATTACATGTTTAGAAGATGTGTTTAACCCTGCACATTTTAGCAAGCTAGTTGACTGTATTCTAGCTGAAGGTGGTTACGATAGTGAAAACAGCACGGTCAATAAATGTGGCTTAGCTAACCGTATCAGGAGTCACATTAAAGGGGCAGCAGAAACAGCCAAACGATTTGCTGCAGAAACTGAGCATGTAGAATGGTCTTTACAAAAAACAACCAAACGGAAAATGATCAAGCATTTTTTGGAAATTTTAAAGGAAAAATGGGCGAATGAAGTGGGCCGGATATTTGACGAAGCAGTGAAAATGTCCCGATCGGAAAAAGATAAAAAGCTTGCAGCAGAGGAAGATATCGTAAAGACCTGCGAGTATGTGTGTTCAAGATATAATAAAGTGATTGCAGAAGTAGACAATGCACAGTCTGGATCTGTGTGTAAGCAAGGAAGTTACAACAATTTATTAGATTTACTTGTAACACACATAATGTGTTTGATAAGAAGGAGACCGGTCGACTTCAAGCGAGGACTCAATTTACACTACCAAAAAATTGACGAACAAGAAGATCTCATAACAGAGGTAAAAAATAGTAAATATATGCAAATTTCTGAGGAAGACATTAAAATGTGCAATAAATTTAAAATTTTTTATGTACCAGGGAAAGGGTGGAAGGAGTTGGTCCCCATTGCACTTACAAGAATTATGAGAAAAGCTATGGATTGTTTACAAAGGAATAAAAAGCATGTTGGCATTACATCACAAATGCTTTTTATCCGGGCAAGAGAAATGCCAGTGAATCCCAGAGAAAGTATGAGAAAAATTACCAAACATTTAAAATTAAAGAAACCGCTAGATATGAGCGGTAATGGGCTAAGGCATCACGCTGGTACGTGGAGTAAGCTACACTCTTCCCACCCACAGTACCAGGACTACCTGGCAAGTGCGCTGGGTCATACCCTCCATATACACAAGTTGCATTATGAAATGCCTACGAGCATATTGCAAAAGCTAATAGTTTGCCCGGTACTGCACAATATGACCAAACCAAGTTCAAGTTGTGACAAAAATAGTGAAGAAGATGTTGATAATACTCCATTGACAGCAGCTAGAAATGATCAGGCTCAAGAACAATCATCTACAGTTGATTTTACAAGAACACCAGGAAATGAATTTGCTGCTGTTGAAACCGACAACACATCAGATGATAGTGGCTCAGAAAGAGTACCTGAGAAGAGGTTAAAAGTTATCCATAGGTATCGATGGACTGATGAAGAAAAAATGATTATATATAGTGCTTTTGGAAAAAATATTCTGCAAAAAAATATGGTTTCAAGAAGCGAGATTGCCAAATTATTGAAAAACAACCCAACTCTGTTCAAAACAAGGTCGATAGACTCGGTTGTTACGTTTGTAAATAATAAGATTTTAAGGAAGCAAAAGAATGTCACACCTGAGGTTAACAGATACCTTTCTACTCATAGAAAACTAACAAATGTACCCATTTAAATCTAAAAATCTAGAAGATAATTTTTTGTAACATTTACCAAAAATTTTGTATTTGTCTTTTTGGGTTTTTGTTTTTTGTTTAAGGTGTTACGCAGGTTGTTTTTTGTTTTATATATAGTAGTATAGTCTTCTTAAATATGTGCCCAGTTATAGGTTCCAAATCCCTGTTATATTCCAACACATTGTATTTTTCTTTTTCCTCACAGTTTGGTTTTGGTGTTTTGTTTCCTGTTTTTTATATAATCTGATGGTACACAGAAAGCAGCGTATTACATACATTGGCCTCTGTTACAATCAAAGTGAAAACATTAGAATGATAAAACATTAGTAAAAACATTGTTCAATTTTTATCTTTTATTTATTAATTAATTTATTAAATTGTTATTATTATAATATTTTTGTTAGTTTTTTTCTGTCACGATATTAATTATGAAACATATCATGTTTTTAATGTTATTTGTTTCCTACTACAGACGGATTTTAATAGAACCAGTTTTTAACTTAATTTCCAAATTTAGGTAAATAACTTTTATAATCTGTTACAATCTGTTTTAAATAACTTTTATAATCTGCTTCTAAATACCTTTAAAA
The DNA here is from genome assembly GCA_963513935.1 of Aphrophora alni. Lineage (NCBI taxonomy): Eukaryota > Metazoa > Arthropoda > Insecta > Hemiptera > Aphrophoridae > Aphrophora > Aphrophora alni. The sequence goes on along the minus strand of OY740768.1, from coordinate 131,379,889 downwards.
TACCAATATAGTTTAATATACTAACAAAGTACTAATTAAGTAACATAATTATTTGTGCTCATAAATACTTTCTTTAAAGTTATTTCAAATACAGACATCGTTCAATTTAGTAAAACAGTGCTAATGAAGTAGCATAAAACTTTTTGTTCATAAATATACGGTATTGATAATGTTTTCTGTGAACATAGTATCGCACCCGCAGAATAGAGAACTCGCTATTATTAGAATATTATTTAATATTATTACCAGATTTCGTTATGTTTTATAGGAGTATAATTTTATTTTTTGTTCAATTTGCTGACATCTAATTATTATAACTTAAATTATAATAGTATTACAAAATAATTATTTATTTCGCAGCTCGCAAACGGTGTGAGGGACACTAAAAAAAAATCAAAAATAACTGAGTTTTTTAACTGAGTTTTCATTAAATCACTTTTACAACAAAAATATTACGTATATAATAACATTCAGTTAAATTTAAAATGTTTATTGGTTATTTTTCACTACCCAATTTCAATAAAATATTTTTTCTTGTATTACAAAAGTTACTAAAACAATTAGGCTATATCTACGCTATCTGGAATCAGTGCATTACATTTTGGTTTTAAAGTAAGAAGTTAAATGAATAATTTACCTTTTGCTATAACTAACTGGTGATATTATCAAAGAAAATCTATACTAACAAAACAAAAACTAAATACAGTAATAACTAAGGAATAAATATAAATTCTTGTATATATTAATTAAATGTAATGAAATTAACATTTTAATCAACTTCAACTGTGTATCTTTCACATAAATGTGGAACTTTTTTAAAAACATGATGAGTAAGAATACAATAATCAATATTAACTAGTGGCTGAAATAATGTTTGACCTAATTATTTGTCTTTTTAGCCAATATTTTCAGAATCTTTTATGTCACATTATTATAAATCACACGGGTAATAATTAAAATATGAAGTAGGCCTATCTTAATTGTTATACAACAAGCAATGAATGTGCTACCTGTCAATAATTATCAAGTTCAAGTAATAAATATTTATACAAATGTCCCTAGAAATTTTGGTACTTACATAAACAACAAAGGTAAAACAAAATTTAAAAAATACTTTATTATATAAAATATAACAAATTAAATTTATTGAGAGTTTACGATGTAAAAAAACTACACTTGAACTAAAATATTAGTTGTGTTATATTTCACTTGTAAAAGGGAGGAAAAATCATTGTAATAGCTAGTTTTCGTAGTTATTTTAATGTTGAGCAAACTGCTTAAACTTGGACTTTCATTGCCAGTATGTAAAGTTAGTCTTTAAAGTGGTATAACTTTCGATAAGTAATTCAATTTATACTAACAATAAGAAACTTCAGATTGATTGGGAATATTATTTTCCATCAGGAAATATCCATTCTCGTATTTAACATGTATAACTAATTTTATTATTATGCATTTTTAGGACATTTGCCATCATTTGTGTGTAAAATATCAAACAATTTCAAACAGAGAATGTATAACTAAGTTCAAATTTGTAGCAAAATTGTATGTAGACAGCAAACTATACTCTATTTAGAGCGTAAGTACACTTTGAAAAGGTGTTATTTAATAAAAATTACTTTTAATTATTTTATTTAACTATGGGAGCAGAGCTATGAACTTCAATTTCAATTAATTTTAAAGTTCCATTTTTGTTTTTAATATTTCTTATAATTAATTGTGTGTTATTTCTTATATCCTATGATTTAGATGAAGTCAGTGATGATCTTATGTTACCCCATAAGGAAGAGAAATAAAGTATTTTTTTTAATTTGTATTAATTTTATTACCTTTAATATTTTCCACAATATGTTAAAAATTGCTTTAAAAATAATAATACTGGGAATGTTTTTTTCCATCAGGAAATATTCATATATTTATATAGTCTTCTCATATTTAACATGTATAACTAAGTTCAAATTTGTAGCAAAATTGTATGTAGACAGCAAACCATACTCTATTTAGAGCGTAAGTACACTTTGAAAAGGTGTTATTTAATAAAAATTACTTTTAATTATTTTATTTAACTATGGAAGCAGAGCTATGAACTTCAATTTCAATTAATTTTAAAGTATCATTATTGTTTTTAATATTTCTTATAATTGTGTGTTATTTCTTATATCCTATGATCTAGATGAAGTCAGTATTGATCTTATGTTACCTCCATAAGGAAGAGAAATAAAGTTGTTTTTTTTTTAATCTGTATTAATTTTATGTCAGTATTGGTCATTAAGTTCCCCCCCCCCCATAAGAAAGTGAAATAAAGTATTATTTAAAAAAAGTCTGTTAATTTTATTACCTTAGATCATTCAGTTTGACAACCGACCTCCCATTTACTGTTAAATGATTATAATACAGAGTGTCAACCAAACAGGGAAAAAACCGGGAAATCGGGAAAAGCCGAGAATTTGAAGTAGTAGGGGAAAAGCACAACCTACACAATATGAAATATTATGCAAGAAATACTCTCTCTCCTTACATCTTCTTGATAAAGAAAGTAGATATAAATTGAGTGGACTTTGTTTAGTTTCTTATTAATTTCAAAGTACTGTGTATTGGATGCTTGCAATATTCAACAAATATGTTTCAATATTATTTTTTTATTATTTCTTAGTGTTAATGTGCCTACACATTCGAGCTGGTAGTAAGGCATACTCACTGGTTACCTGGTTGGTAAACAGAATATAATAAAAATCAGCTTTCACCATTGTAATCCTCCTAGTTGAAAATAAAGTATCACACTACCACCTTTCCATTTAGAACATATCAGTTAATTCAAGACGGATGGTAAAAATTTGGAACATGTTTTTAAATAGTTTTATCATAATAAATAGCATTGGAATTTGTATATGATAATATTACTCTCCTGCGAAATATTTAGAGGTATTTAGACTTTTGGTTCACCTAGTATTATTTTAAGTATGATTTTAGAGTGTGTGTGTGTGTGTGTGTGTGTGTGTGAACTAACGTCGGCACGAACGCGCATGTGTGTTTTATTTGAGAAACGAGAATATTGAACGTGTTTTGATTTTTAGGATTATTTTAGATACTTTGTGTTAACTATTCTTAAAACATTTTAATCGTCACAAATATAATATTTTAAAATGTATTTTAACCTAAAACAAAAGTTTCATTGGGATTAATTTTAACGATTTTATAAAAAATACAAAATAGATTGTTTACATTATATACTATGTTTACACATTTGGGACTGAGGGATAATTGCAATATATCAATTAATTAAAAACTGCATTCTATACTTGAAAACATGAATTTTTACAAAGTTTGATTTTATTGCTCTCTTTGGGTCCGTCCTGACCGCCAGTTTTTGTGTGGAAAAACTTACTTTTTCTAACATTTTCAAGTACGTTTTTATGTGTAAACAAAGATTTTTGACAATTTAACAAATCAGAATAATTTCAATATTTTAAAATAATTATTTAAATTTTATATTAAATCTGCTATTTTGACTTCTTTGGACAGGAACTACTGGTTATTTTAAAAAGTTGGACTTTTATGTTTAAACAATAATTATATTTTGTTGTGTTTCTGAGTAACACTTTTGAGTAATTAAATTTTTGTTGAGAAGCCATTTTTTTATTTATACAGAAATAGAGAATAGTTATTTAATAAAAAAAAGAAGATTTTTTTAAAGTCTACTTAACATTTTTAGCTGGATATTTTTTCGATATTTTACTATCATGAAAATAATTTGAAAATTTTTTTGGTTTTTTTGCATACATGCATCAGGTCCAGTTTTAATATTTTCCAAATTCGACATACTCAGTTTCAACAATTTTTGTAATATCGTCTCAAAACTAGTATAGTAATTCACAAGCATTCTTCACTTGTGTACCGAATTTCAAGTCGATATTATCAATATTTTTAAAATAGAGCTAATCAGTGCTTGAAGTGTTGCATTACCGACGGCACTATCCGAACGCATTACAATATCTATTTTAGAAAATGCCCATGGTAACAACTGAAAATAGGTATACATATTTATTGGTAAGTGTATTATCAGTGTACCGAGTTTTGACATAACATAGAGAAAATATTATACATTAAAGCCACTAATTAGCGCTAAATATACCCCTGGTACTGAAAATAAAAATGATTCTTCTGGTTCAATTAAAAACATATTTAAGATATGAGTTTTAACTCGGTACACATGCAGAATGTAAAACATGCAGAGTAACTTGTATTGCAAGGTTGTAGTAAATATCTCAAAATTTTAGGTTAACTAGTATATGTTTTATCATAAAACCAAAATTGAAGTCGATACCTTGAAAATTGTTGAAATTGGAGCCTATAAATTCAAATTTACAATTTTCTCAAAAGCAGGCTCAAATGATTTTGATGAAAATTTACTCAAGAGTCCAATCAAAACGTATTGGTCGACATCTACAAAAATTCCGGTTCATGTGTTATCGGAAATCGTTAATCGGTATCGGTTATGGGAAATAACGAAAAACCATTGGTCTTGGGATTGATATAAAACGCGTAATTTATCAAACTCGGTTTAGTTCAAATTTTAAAATTACGCTAAGATTAATGGCCCAATTTCGTTTTCATAATTACGAGGAAAAAGTATTACCGTTCTGGAATAGTTGACAAAAAACAAAAATGAACCTTGACCACCGTCATTAAAGTGATTATGATTATAGGCCTATGAAAGAATTATATTCTATAGTATATTGTCTTGTATCTAATTACTCACCTCAAGACATAAAGGCTATCGCGGTTTCCATCACTCCACTACACTACACTACACTAGGTTTCCATCATCAGGCCGCACAAAATAGTCAAATCACTTATTAGAGGTCGTCACATAACAATAAAACACTAAAAACACAACACAACGTAAAACCGTTAACAGCACAAACAGTTATTTTGGCCGAAATATCGCGTGCATGGCCAATACCCGTCAAATCTAAACTGCGGAATTATTGCTGTAGGCACAGATACTCCCTGCCTTCTCTGTTATCTATCGTGGTGGTCTAGTTTGACGTCTGTTTATCATGCTGTCTGTCTAGATGCTTACGACATCATAAATTAGATTTGATTTGAAGGATAGTTTGTCATTGGGGATATTAGATGAATATATTTTTACACCTTTATAGATCTCGAACTCTTCTACGGAATCCATGTACTTACTTTTTTTGCAAAAGTGTAATATCTCCATGTTAGATTGGATATCTGTGTATTTATGGTTTTTGTTCCATTAAAAAATAAAAATTTAATATGACTTGAAACTAGGTACACATGCAGAGTAACTTGCATTCCAAGGTTGGATTAAATATCTCAAAATTTTGGGAATGATAAAATGCATTAATTTGTGTAGTACCGACGGGAAAATCCGTGCATATATCAATTTCTACTTTCAACTATTTTTTTCTATTAGCTTAAAACTTTGTATATACATTAACTTGTTTATGTTTTACTAGAAAACCAAAGTTGAAGTCGATACCTTGAAAATTGTTGAGATTGGAGCCTAAAAGTTCATGCAGTTTCATACTATACACCGCAAAATTACAATTTTCTCGAAATCGGTTCAAATGATTTTGATCTAATTTTTCAAAACTACAAAAATAATAACATCTACAAAAATTATATCAAAATGTATTTTTTTATACTTGTAGCACTATGAAACGATATGTATTTGAATATATTTAATTTTACAGTTATTGTTTAATATGGCTGTGTCAGGCTATTCATTTATTACAGGTACTCACTATTTATGTTTATGTTACTTATATTCACAATGAATGTGAAATATTTATTATTCACATTAGTTCGATAAATAATCGGAAATAATTTTAATGTAGATATATTTTAAATTACCGTCATTATGAAACGGATTACTTTAAGGCAATTTATAACTAGCTAAATGGTTTAAGGTATGTTTGCCATGCTGTGGATTAACCCTAAATCTTTTCTGTCCTTATTAGTTATACAAGCATAAAATATGGGTGATAAACAGATTAATTTTTTTTTTTAAACTAGAGCATATTGATGAGTATCGTGCAAAATTTACTACTCAATTGGTCGTACTGTTCTAGAGATATAAATTATTTAGTAACAAAAATACAAAATGGCGGATAGTTGGTAAAAGAAGCGTTACCTAATATGTGTTTATAGGAACTTCTTTTAAATTTAAACCCTTATAAGCACCCCCTAAATTATCTCCGCGCATTACAGAAACACCGTGGTAACTTCCGTGACGTTACCACAAAAGGTAGGACTACAAACGGAAAACGCGAACTGACCGCGTGTTTGTACGTTGAAACGATTTTAGTTTACCTCTTTACCCTTTTTTACAGAGCAAGTTATGATGAAGGTGAAAAAATAAAATTTACTTATAAATCCGTTTTGAATCCAAAAAAAAATGTTTGGAGTCTGTCGTATGTAGGCCTACAGAGTCTGTCTCAAAAATCGCCCATTGGAATACATATCAGCTTCTAATTGGCGTAGGAAGGTAATAGACACATTAATGGAAAGCTCTTGATTGGGTCTATCTACAGGGAGTGCTAAATCTTAGGTTCCATATACAGGGTATTCCGAAAAATATTAAACGTTTCCCCCCCTTTTTTTAAATAACGATATTAATGTTGCCCCTTCAATTACTCCTAAAAAGTCCACATTCTTTTCCCCATTACACAGTCTTATCTCATTAACTCGGCCATAACACAAGAAAAACATTCATGTGACATCTCTTTTGAAAGCTGTTTACATTTGCTATCTGATAAAGTAACTAAATATATAAATTTTCTTCACAGAGTGTTCCAAAAATTATTTTTATAGAATTATTTTGGTGTTTTTTTCTACTCCAAAGTGAATTGGTTTTTAACTATTAGTCCAAAGGTTCTGAATTCTCATTCATTATTCCCTAGTATTGCAAAATTACATCAGCTTTTACCCAACAGATGTATTGGGCGAATTGGCCATCGAACGACGCTCTAGATCTCCAGATTGAAATCCTTTAGTTTATTTCCTTTGTGGCCATTTGAAAATAAACGTTTACTATAATAGACCTACAAATCTGAAACCTGAAAGAAAAATACGACTAGCAATACAGAAAATTAGAGTAGAAATTAAAAGTAAATCAATACATGCAGTTTATACTCGTTTGGAACATTGTCAAGTAGCTCTTGGTGGACATTTTGAACATAAACACATACTTTCCGTAGTCTTCTATGGTTTACGTTGTTAAATATAAACAGTTTTAGTACAGCTTGTAGTTTTTCTTAGTTTTGGATTGTACACAAAATAAAATCATTTTTTGTATTAAAAAAAAATTTTTTTGGAACACTGTGCAATTAAAAATTAATTACATTATCAGATAGCAAATGTAAACAAATGAGATAAGATTGTGAAATTTGATTCATCATAATGTTGTATCTAAGTAAAATAAAAACAGTAATAAACCAGAAAACTCGCGTAAAATTCAATGTATATAAGGGTGGTTGCCGCCGGCCATATCAATGTATATAAGGGTGGTTGCCGCCGGCCATACTTACATCTGGCGGCAATTGCCGCCCTCAATACACTTTTAACTACTTAAATCCTAATTTTAATCCATTATAAAAAATAAATTCTACGTTAAAAGTGTACATTTATCAGGCTAATAGTATATACTTTAATTGAAGACATACTTATCGTTCTTGTAATAACAAAAAATATAGATATTAAAATTCCTAATTATTTTTTGACTGAAATTAATGACAGGAGTCAGTAACATTAAAGAAATGCAAAACGGAGGTGCGTTGCAAGCCTGTACACATATGTCCCATTTCTGAGGTTTTATACAAAACCGACCCCTTTCTGAAGAGTTGGTCATCAGAATAGGACAGTCCTCAGAAAGGGTACAGTTACGTATCTATATATATATATATATATATATATATATATATATATATATATATATAACAGTATGGCCACTAACACACGAATCTAATGGCTACGAAGATGAGGGGTTTTTTAGAGTTAAACCACTAAACGTAAGTCTTTATAATTTCACCATTCTAAAAAGCTTGTACTGAAATATATATTTTCAAAATTCACCAAGTAGTTAAAGTAATATTACAGTATACAAAAGTGTAATAGAAATGTGACATTGTGGACATTTTGACAAGATCATTATATATATATATATATATATATATATATATATATATATATATATTTATATATATATTGTATAAAAATGTGTAAGTTAAACACCCAGCCTAATATTTTACAGAATAATTTTCTGATACTGTTTAATTTGTAAACCCCATTCCATTATAAATAATACATCAATAACTATTAAAAAATTATATATTGTGTCTAAAATGGTTTTTTTTTCGTAAACCGAATCAGCATACATATATAATAATTTAAATCTTATTGTTGATTTCTGAGCTGTATTTACAAAAGTTTACATTTGTAGTTATTTTGATGCTATTTGTTACTGAAAATGTTACAGGTGTATATTTCTATAGCAAACACAAGCAAATATAATACTTAATTAATTTGTGATATTTTCTTATCGATTTTACATCTTCATAACCATAAATCCTTATTTATATTACCCGCAAAAGCTTGTCTATAGTGTAATCCTAATAGCGTTATTATTAAAATACATTAATTATTTTCTATAACAATATGTATTGTACTAAATCTAGACTATAATCGTCTATAAACCTGATCTTATGACTCCACAACTATTGTATCCGGTTTTATACGTGTTTGGTTATAGTGTTAATACTACCACCTCATACTTTATTAATTAGAACTCATTACATTAGAAAACATAGTACGAGCAAATGATCTACTTTGGTAACTAAGCCGAAAATTGTATACTTCTAAAAGCTATGTGATAATGAAATATTTTTAAAGTCATTACTTTAATGAAAGAACAAAAAAAAAAACAACAAAAAAATAAAATTCTTGGTTTAGGTAAATTAAATTATCACATATTCGCCGATTATAATGTAAATTTGTATAAACGAGAAACAATATTATTTAAACTATGTAGGCCCTACACTGTGCATATTTAATTTAGTCAAATTAGTGAATATTATATATTTAGAGATTTATTTCTGGTTATAAATATTATGTTTCGAAGTTGTTTTAGGTAATTTAGAGAAATCGTCCATAAATTAGAAAACAATTGCTCCATTTGATATTAATTACCACTTTTGTTAGTCTTATGTTATCGTATTGATAAATATTTATTTTTAACTTGTTGTTTATAAAGGAAAACCTCTCTTTCATGGACACCAATAATAACGAAGAGGATGAGATATAAAATGGTAGAACTCTAGAGAAGGTTATACAGTACGGTTAATACAGAGATCGTAGGATAAAAAGGATTAAGTAATGAGAACACCGATTAAGTGTTATTCGGTGTCGCAACATCAGTACGCACTATAATCTATCTCCTTATAATAAGTTATGGTTTTGTGTGAATGAAAAGTGCGCATTTCGTGTAACCTCAAATTTTTTTACTGCATTTTCAACGTCAATGTAAGTATCTTAGGGCGCTGAGAGACATTAATAAAAATTGAGTCTTCAATTTTAAAGGCTGATTTTAAAATTTATCAACTATTTCCATTCTCCATAGTTAAATTTAAATTGAATTTACGAAAATAATATATCATAGACAATAGTATAGATAGACATGTAGACTTTATAATAAGACACATAGCATTTAAAAGACTAATTTGTTCATATATCAGATTGACGTACTTTATTCAAAAAATTATAGTAGCGTAAGATTGCATTTTAAAAAGGATTTATTCAGGTAGATAAATGGAAATTACTGTAAAAACATGTCATCATTTTAAGCAAAGAGTTAAAAATGTTAGGTCTATAAATTTTATTAATGTATTATACAATTGGAAAAAAAAATGAATAAATAGAAGGTAATGTCCTGAGAAATTTCTATGTTCTTAAAACGAATTATGATACTTCTAAGTTGAATTCACATATGTAACTCAATAAATTACCATTACAATTTTATGTGATTTTGGATTCTTCGTTTCAAAGGCCATTGTGTCTTCTTTATGAATGTCCTAGGTCACTAACACCTGGGCATTCTTTTTAATCTTTCCTTTCTGCAGTGTTGTTGTTAGTAAAATATTAGAAACTTATTTTATAACAGAAACCTAATGATTAATATCCCTAAACAAACGGAAGTTAGTACAAACAATTATACTTAAACTTCTGTATTAGGGTTTAAAAAAAACAAACACAAATTTGCTAAACTTTACCACCTACGTAAGTAAAAAAACCAGTGACGTATGTTTTCATTTCATAAAAAATTATGTTTATGATTTACTTATACAAGCACTCACAGCCCTTTCACAAAGCTAACGTGAAAACTTCATCTCATAACAATCGCCACGCAACAATTAAATATTCATCCGATTGTGAAGATCAAAATCCGTACATGTTATTTTAAAACCAGTTTTATAATTTTAATTTTCCAATGTTTTTCTTGTAGTTTAAATATAAAAATTTTGGCATCGTCTTATTAAAAGTAGAAACGGTTAAATAAATTAGCGAGCTCTGGGAGTTGATTCGTTAATAGCGTCAGTGCCGGAAGAAAACAAAAGTTAGTGCTAAAGGGAATATAATACATCCCAAAATGAATGTTTAGTTTACGCTTCTTAGTAACAACTTTATATAGCTAATTAAATTGAATATTCTTTACTTTGTAAATTCTAACTCAATTTATCTACAGGTTTAACAAGATATAATTAATTGATTATTTAAGAAATAAATTCTTGATAATCAGCGTCTTAAAAAGAAGAATACCCAAGGTAAAACAAGATCTGCCAATCTACCATTATGAAAAGGAGGGTATTGTTTAAACCAAAATGAGTCATAAAGTACGAGATATGTAGCTCCATTTATAAGATTACAATATGGGTCTTTTAATATTATTTTATTTATCCTTTTTGCCGATCAAGCGTAACATTTTATTATTTTTCTCATGCATGGTTCTTCACCTCTATTAAATGTTATTTTCGACAAACATTTAAAAAAAATTAAAATATATATTTAACTTGAAAATATGAACGTCTGATTTAAGTAAAACTATTATATACTGATTAACTGCATTATGTTCACCTGTTCCAAAAAGATGTACCGATGATACCTGTGAGAATCTTTTCAAATCCTAGTAAGTAAATTTTAAGACTTACATTTAAATACATTAAGGTAATGTCCGTTGTACATATAATCGATTTACATTATATATACATTGCATTAAATATATGTATAAAATAACAAATACGAAATTTAATATTTTGTAAATATATGATATTTGAGTTTTAGTGACGAGTTTTAGACTTTATTTTATGAAATTGTTCCTAAAAACCTGAAACGAAAAACAAAAGTGTTTTCGTAATGTTGTATAATCGGATTTTATAAGTAAATTTACACATTTTAAAACACGTTCATTATAAACCGATGCTTATAACAATCTCGTTAGCTTATCTCCTCTTATATAATAATGGGGATGAGTAATAAACGAGCTCAGAAGTAGGTTAACGAGCTTAAACAGTGAAGTGTTGTATGTAATGGCTGTGTTTTAAACAATCCCTTCCAAGGTAAATGTATTAATTGGGGAAATACAGTGCTCATATCTAGCTGATTTCGTGTAATAATTCATTTGCTTAAATTTTTATTATGAATCTATCAAAATCATATATTTTGATCATATATAATATATTGAATATGTATATTCCTGTAAATATTCCATATTTCCTCAACTATAGAAATATATGTATAACTTAGATTTTACAACTGATTTCAATTAGAAACACCAATCAGAAATATGTTTATGTTTCTGCATATATAAAAATATAGATAGCCTACACACAAAGTGTAAGTAACTAAACAATTTTTTTATATGCCGATTAGTACATGTTTATTTCAACAGTTCTGTGTGAAAATATAATTCAAATACTTCTGTTTAAATTTGAATGACTATATTCATGACAGAAGAAAACAACCCGGAATTAATAACGATTAAATACATTGCTTTGAATAAATGTAACTACAAATAATCTGATAAATGTTAAGAACAACGTACGCAATAAACTCTAATCGATTGCGCAATATGAATTAAAAAACAACGTTATTGGACATCTACAAACAGGCATTCATAAACTCAAATGCAACAAATGTCCTAAATTTTACATCCGGCAAACACTACAGCTATTCCAAGTTTAATTTAAATAACACGTCCTAACAACATAATCACCACAAGTTCCTTTATTCTCAGAGCAAATAATAAACAATTCCCGCACGATGCCGAATTTCGATAACATGGATACGAATTTTTAATGTATGGATGCACGAACGCTACATTAACGCTATTGGTGAGTATGAAATTTATTGGTCATTCAAATGTAATTCAACCGAACGTATTTATTGAAAGAGCAACTCTCTTCCGGGCATATTGTTGTATTACACTGTCGTTCAGTGATTGGAGATGAGAAACAGGACAGCACAACCTGTCTTAGTGTCAACTCGCCAGCCAGACTTGTACACCGTTAAAAAACTTGTAGTATGTGTAAATCCGATTTATGTACAATCTGTTTACGATCTCTCAGGGAGTGATATTTATTTTTAGGTTTAAATGTATGCCTTATTTGTTATTTTATTACTCTGATCATGGACGTACTCTTAAAACTAAAGTAGGTACAAGAATAGAAATAATAAAATAAAAAGGATTATTTGACGTGATTGTAACTCATATTTATTTTCCTCAAATCCAATAAAATTGAAGTAGAATTTTTTTAGTTTTAATTTTACTACAATTAATTTTGCTTTACAATTGTTCCCTATTTGTAATCGTGTTTTATTCCTCAGCATAAATTTGTGACATGTGGTAATATTTATTATTGAAACAATTGTGGAATTTTCATTTTAATGTAAAAACAAAATATCGTTGACGTAAATTCTCACTTTGTTTATATTCGGTTGAATTCAATTATAAATTCTATGCTGCACTTCTACTTATTATATTGTACATGCTTATTTCTACTACATGACAAACGTTAAATATATTTGTATTCTTTCCCTGTAGAAAGGAATAATAATGTTGCTCACTTTTATAGTTTTCTATGCCTATTTATGAGTTTTTTGTTACCAATATTTTTTAAAAACTGAGCTTCACGAATATACCTGCTGTCGTTTAGTGGTAGGTAAAACTGAGTGAACAAAATGTTGGGTGGTTATGAAAGGAACGTTTCTGCGACTGAATTTTGTTTTAGTACATCCAAATAAAATAATAATTGTGTATATATAATTATATACAGTATATATAATATCTTGAAGTAACAATATAATGTTACGAAAAAATATCATTTACAATTAAATTATTTATGCATGAATAAACGTACAATATGTTCATAATTCTTATGAAAAGACTTATATATATATATATATATATATATATATATATATATATATATATATATATATTTTTAAACAAATCTATTTAAAAATAGTTATGAAAATCACCTTCTGTGTAATGTATGGTTACTATGATACCATTTTCTAATTATTCTTTGACACATAGTATCTGACTGATTGGTGTGTTTCATCGAATTATGCAATATTACATTTAAAAAATTTGAATAATTATTATCTCTTTATTTCTACTAAAAACAAAATTTGGGATAATATAGATTAACAAAAAATACAAGAAAAACGTTCCAAATCAGAACAAAATTAATCTTTATTGAAGACGATTATCTTAAAATAATCGTCTTCACAAAATCAATCACAAAATCAATATTAACAAATAAAATTAAAATGTGTCCATAAAATAGTGTACTTTAATTGAAATATAGTGTAAATATACAATTACAAACAAAAATTTAGTTAAAAGATAATATTTTTTTACATGTTCCATAAATTTCAGTTAATTTAAAGAATTTAAAAAATAATCCATTTCAATGGGACTGTATCAGAATATATTTATTGAATTCTTTTTTATTTATTCCATCTTTGCTATTTTGTGGCACTGAATAATAACAATAACTGCGATTCTAGACTAATTTATTAAAACTTGAAACAGAAGTGATTTAAATCCTGTTTTTTTCGAATGTATCTTACAAATTTAATCCTTTAAAATAAAACATAATAAAAAAATAGGTTCATCAAAAAAAATCTGAAATTTGTCGTAGTGATTTATATTTGGTAGTTAAAAATATTTTAAAATTAAAAACCTAAACTATTGAATTCAAATTAATTTCGCATACGATTTTTACGTCAAACTCGTAGAATATTTGAACGTCTTTCAACTGTAGACAGAACAAAATTATTGTTTCTTTAACAATCTGTATAAATTAAACCCATTCTTATTTATTATTATTATTCATAATTAAGGCCACAGCCACGAGTGTCGTGAATAGCAATAGTCTTTCCGATTTTATAATTAATAAACGTCTAATATTTTGTTCTGATATATAAAGCATTTCGTCATAAAAAACTTAAAAGATACATAGTTAAAATCTTTGATTTGTCTATACGCTTACCAATGCAATGTTTCTTGATTATGTAAAGGAGTAAATAAAACTCTTATTAAAAATATGCAAATTTGCAGTATTTGAATGGACCCATTGTTCCCTTTGTCAGTGAGGTACACTATGTGTATTGTACCGGCTGAACAATGGGAAGCTTGAATCATTAATTAAAAATATGTACAGTATTAAACATAATATCAAAATCCACCTTATTCCATATGTTTATTCAAATTGTACATTTTTATTTACCTTTATAATTAACGTATATTTATTTCTATGTTTTTGTTAAAGTCATTTCCATATTAAATTAATAGATACTGTTTAAATAAAATATGATCAAATTCATATTTCTATTAATTGCTTGGCTTTGTTAGAGTCGGAGTTTTTGAATATAAATTTCAACTAGAACGCAATAATTTTAAATATGTTTGTTGATTCGTTCATATCCCTATTTGTAAATTTTTTATATGTAAATAGACGTAAACCCTGATTAGGAAAAATAGCACTTTATTTACTGTATTAACATATATAAAGAACCCTATATTTTTCCATGTTTACTTTGACTTTGCACACATATTTAACAATAAACTTGGCGTTGAATTATTTATAAACTGATACTTTAATTAAGTTGTTCGAAGAGCACAAGTCCAGTGATACGATTTTTGGCAGTGATTGAAGTTTTTTTTTTTTTTTTTTTTTTTCAAATACAAAGTGAAAAAATCAATAGCGAAAACCCAACAACAATTTTAAATAACAGTCTTAATTCATATACATATTACAATATCAAGTGTTCACTTTTAACACAATTAAAAAACTTTAATGTATTAACTTGACAATAACAAAGTATAGAGTCATTTGACAGTAAGATGTTCACAACTTGCACCACAGTCAGCTTGGATGTTTTGTAGCACAGACAGTTTCAACCAAGGCAATAAAATCATTTATTTTTTAGTTTACAACTTATCCCAAAGACGTCTCAACATGTTTCAACTTGTGTTGCGTGTAGCATGCTGGTTATTGCTTCTGCCATAAAAGAAATTAGTAAACCTTGCCTGACTTATGATTTATAGTATGAATATATTATTACTTTCAACTTGAAATCAAGTTAATATTTTCAAGTTAAAAATATATATATATATTATGTCGTATAACGGCAGATAAATTCATAAAATTATTTAAAAACTGCTGTGAAAAATATCTTTCTCATTGGCAAACATTCTTAGATAATTTGTGAATGATAATAATACTTAATTTCCAGTTAATAATATTCAATAACATTAATATAAGTCTACCGGCAATGGCTAATGAAATTTAGTTTTAATTTCTGTATAATGAAATATTACGTTATTAAAACTTCATTGTTTTAAAACCGATTTGTTGAATCCATGATATACCCCATCATCTTTATTGATTTTTAATTATCTCTGATAATATATTCCGGATTTTAAATGTACATAATTATAACAAATAAGTGTTATTTATAGCAAAACTGACAATTGTATCTATAATTGAACGACTATTATATTATATTTTGATGTGATAATTTTTAATACCGTTTTAGTAATAAATGCATGATTTTATTATAGCTCATATTAGGTTATACAGATGTATGCAAAACAATTTCAGTAGGCTACAAAATAAATACAATTTATTGTTAATACGTTTAAAAATTAAACTGTATATATATTTTAATTATTAGGAAATAAATATTTCATTAATAAAGAAAGCTTTAAGAATTAACAATATTACTAATAAAATAATAATCTATTTATCTAATACCAATTATATGTATTTGGTGTTATGTAGTATATGTTATATATTGAAAATGCTACTTCTATCAATAAATATTTATTTTAAATCAAATACGATGATGCTCTTATGCTGTATGCCATTAAGGGTCCACGCCTATCCGGTTGCATGTGAATGCGATAACGATTCTCTTAGAACTCTGCCTTTCCTTCTCAAATTGCGTTGTATTAGACCATAGGTTCAAATTTTAGTTCCCTAATATTTTAATTACCCCATCGAAAAATTTCTTTGTGGATGAATACGGAACTAACAAAGTTCTAGATTACGGTAGTTGCACTTAATGCTTTAAATCATTAAACGTTAAAATCATAAATGTTTAAAATAGAACAATGAATAATGAATCACCTTATAGTACGGTATTAAAAGTTGTTTTCTTAACCAATAGTAAATGACTTCAAATGTAATTTATGATTCAAAAACCAAGATTTACTATAAAAGAGTATATAAAGTGAGGCATTGTAATTTATTTCTTCTAAGAGGTTACATGGTGTTTGTATTTAAATATTGCGTGTAGCATGTTTAAAGGTTATTGCTGCGAATGACATGCTATTTGTTTTGTTATAAATATATTTAGTAAACTTCCGTGCTTCGTGGAACAATGTCGTATAATAGAAATTTAAAAGGCAAATGAATTGTTAAACAACTATATTATTTTTAATGTTTTGTATATTTAGAGTAAATTTAAAGAATATTGATAGTTAAATGTATAATATTAATCAATAATATATACAAAAATAAAGTTATTATAAACAAATTATTTTGTAGATGTCATTTCTTATAACGATTTGTAAATTTTTACAATGGAATATTCAACTGATATTAGGGGGAAATGATGATGGTTGTAGTCGAACTTAGTGTTTATTATAGTTTATAAAAAAGTCAAGACGAAAGCACCTATTGCAGTTTTTGATAATATAGCGTAGCGATAACTTGAGGTGTTATAAATGATACTCAAATGTTCTCATAGTATATACTATTAGTATCATACAGCATAGTGAACACGAAATTTTGGGTTTGTAATTTGTGTATTTTCTCTTAGTATATATTTAATCGTTGAAATAAATTGTGTAGCCCATATATATATATATATATATATATATATATATATATATATATATATATATATATATATATATTACTCTAGTGATTCGAATTTGCCCCGAACAACAATCACTAGAAACTCTGAGAATAATTATCTGATTAATTGTTCTTTATTTATTATTTCCACTTAATGCCCTGATGTACCTTTCGATTACATGGTTATCATCATCGGTGGGTCTTGCTTGTAAACTAAATCTAAACTTACAATCATATCTACTAATAAAAAATAAATACAAATTTGAATTTCACCACAGTGCTCAACAAGATTGTATATTACTACTAGTATTACAAAGTTTAGTGATCACGCAATTTTGGGCTTGTAATTTATGATTTTCGAACAAGCATTTTCGGATTGTGAAACATTCTGTGGCCTCATGTCATAATTCATAAAGCGTGTAACGCATAGCGTAGCAAGCAAGGAGATTGGAAGTATAAAACACTCAGAGGCCTAATTCTGCAATCAGAGGTGAAACAATGTTTAATGAACTAAATTTAAAAGGCTTTACATTTCACTCTCATTTGTCATGGAATAAGACTCATTGGTAAAACGGAGCTCTCTACTTTTTGTCTATCTTCTATGTAATTAAATTTGCTTCTGACGTTGAGTAAAAGAACAAAAAACGCTTGAATCTAATGTATGAACTAAATAATAATAATTTTTAAACAAAATTTAATAAAAACGAATTAATTCATATGACATTTATTTTGAATTTATTAAACGATTACTTTATATTTCGTAGTTGATTAAAATTAAAGAAAATGATTAATTATTAGTAGTTATAAGTGAATGAAACATTTAACGAGACTACAATAATTATAATATCGTCACCTTTACATCACTGAACAAAACTTCATAGTCTTTGTAAATCTTTGATGATCAAACCCATTTTTTAGTGAAATGCTAATAATTTTAGAAAGAAATTCACTGTTAGTTATGTTGATCGATGTAATTGTAACACTAGAATTATCTATCCGGTTTATTAAAAATAAAAATAATAAAACGATTAATCCATAATTTAAACAAAATCATTATTTCTAATGTAACACATTCTAAATAATACAACAACTAGAAAGTGCTAATCCAATATTTGTCAGAGTGATCAACACAGTATACGGAACTGTTAAATTTAATATTTGTAAAGACACAAAACCTGAAGAGAAACTTCGACTATTACAAAGTTTCCTGAGAACCACAAAGTTTAGACACCTTCAAACATATTGTATCACTAATGTATCTTAGTTATATTTCCTACGACAGAAAAATGTGGTTTAATGAAGAATATTAATTTATTTTTTCTCTATCATATTTGCAGGTGGTGGTTGTAGTATTGTGATTTTTAAGGAAATAATTATTTATTGTACTTTTCAATTTAGCAATTTATTAAGTTGAAAAAGAATTTGTATTCAACCTTGTTCCTTTTTCTTCCTTTTAACATTATTTTTATCTATTCTTGGTGTTGTTCTAGTTCCTACCTCTCCCCCACTTCTTAAATTTTGCACAAGGCTGTATTCACTTTCCCCGAAACACTCTTATGCCCCTATTGCCTATAATTAGAAATATTAACATTCCAGATACATGTCTCTTTTAATGACGAAAATTCCATTAGCTTAACGTGTAGTAATTTCGTATCTTCTGTAAGGTTAACATACTAAAATTAATAAAACTACTTGTGGCCCTTTTCTTCTCATGGAACATGTATTATAAATATAGTATTGATTCTGTAATTTATTATACTTAATAACAAATAATCAATTATAACCTCATAATATTTGTTTTGACACGATACCATTTGTTTGTGCCATGATATAAAATAAAATTAAGGTGATATATATCTTAAATTAAACCGTCTTAAACAAAATTGTTAATTATACAAGTAAAAATAAAGGATACTCGCCTTAGTCTATTTAAAATCCCATCATAGGTTATTGTTGCTTGTGAGTTATATTAAAGATTTACATCACAAAATTAACTACACTATGATATTAGAACATATTTATTTAACCTGTATGCTATATTCATTTAAATTTTAAAGGTAGAAAATGCAGTAAGTGCGAACTATCTACACAATAAATAATTCCTAAAACAGGGTAAAGATATTGGTAAAATGTGTTTTTAGATAAAAATAAAATTAACAAAAAATACACGTAATAATGGGAATCGAAGACACGATTTTAAATTTGAATTTATGCGTTATCACTATCCGTAACTATGACCAGGTTATTGTGGGTTCTCCTTCTGCTATATCCGTTGTAAAATATAATATTTTGTAACGAATTAGTTACGCTTCTCTCCATTTCACACAATTCTAATACAAAACATATTACTGCACTTACTTACATGTAGTCACATATTTAAAATCGTATTGTATTGAAAAAAATCATAAAACTACATATTTTATATTATATTCTAAACAATTATTTAAGTGATTCACGAAGTTTACAAAAGACTCATTGCAGGAAATACTATAATAATTAAATGTGATACATCTGTGCATGTACAAGTTGTAAAACACGTTAAATTTATTGATGAGAACGTCAATAAAAAGTAATTCTACACTCAAGACAACTTTACACTGTATTTGTTTTTCATGATTTATATTAAGAATAATTAATGAGTAGTGTAAATAATTAGGATTGTGTAAACTCCACATATAATAATATCGTATTAATTACCAAATGCCGTAACGAAATTTATTTGACTGAGCGGTGAAAACTTTAATAAATTTCTTTGCGTTTTATCGCAAACAGTTGGGTTTTTACACACGTAAATTTATAACTATCCTGAATATTCGAGAAATTTTTTAGGAACAAATTAAAATGTCAAAAAGACAAAATAAATAGTAAGTATACATGATTATTAAGTTGAATATATATAATCATTATTGATTTTTTTTTAAATATGTGTCACCATGTTTTTGCTACTGTGGAGACTTTAACCTTTTATATCTAACAATTCCTAAAGGTTAGTTATAATAATATTTGATTCTGAATGCCAAAACGTATTTACATATTTCTTTTATACATCCAATATAAAAGATAAATTAAATTACTTTATATTATACCATATTTGATATTGATAATTTCTTGAAAACATATTTTTATAGTCGGTTTGTTTTACGAAGCAAACAAATAACGATATGGTTTCTTCGGTTTCCCTTAGACTGTAAATTATCGGAACAAAATATAAGCCAATAGAAGTTTAGTGGTAATACATGAAAACATAGTGACAATTGGGATATAGACAGCTATGGAATTCAGTTACCAAAATAATGTAATAAAATCTGTGGTTATTTATTCCACCATCGGACTACTGTCGTTACGCTATGAGCCACAGAACGGGTTTGAATAATATAAAACATCAATAATATTATAATAGAAAGTATCTTACAAAATCTATTTTGACCCATTTCATCTACTATACTACACGTACACTTTTTTCCAACTTATACTTCAAATGGCAATTTTCAATAGTGTTTATGTACAAACGAAGGAAATACCATAAGTTATTCAGTAAATGTTCTCTGCTTGTGAATTGTACTTATAGTATTTGATACACATTTAATTGGACATAAGCAATCATTGTATTGTAAATATATTAAACAACTAAATTTCTAAAAGCGTACGATAAATACAATTTCTTCATTTTATTTTAGTTATTACCTACTTATCTTAACAAATTTAAATCATTTATAGGTTGAACTCTACAGCTGTGTAAACCAATACGTGAACCAATTAATTAAGAAAAACATGTTAGAAAAGAGATTATATCCGTTGTGGGTTTAGTTCTCTTTTGGGTAACGTAGGAGTATCTCAAGTACTTTTGTCAACCACAACATCATTACACAAATAACCATTCGTTTTAGAAACAATGTTTTCCTTAGATGAAATTAGCGTTCCTGCTCTGTTATACAAAGAGAGGCGACTCAAAAGGATTTATATTAAGTGCTTTCCTGTTTCAATCAATCTGTTGTAGTATTATGATGATATTTAATAATCAAACAATAAAAATGTCATATTTATATTTCGTAGCCAACATGCATGACTTACTTCTATTTATAAAACAGAAATAATTCCTCTTTTAACTGCTAATGTTTCCTTATTTATTTGGATATGAAATCAAATTAAAATTGAGTATTAAAAATATTTATTATTATTCATAATATTCTTTTTGCTTAAAATAATTATTTTCCAATGGATAATATAATATTATAAATAGCTATCTGCGTTATGTATACGAACAAAATAATCACAAAATTTAATATGTGCATTCAATCTTGAAAACTTTAGAAGATCATTCTGTATGCACATGAATCAGTAAGAACGGAGTAATAAAAACGTGTTATATACATTTATAACCAACTATATAGCGTGCAGATATACATAAGCATAACTTCTGAGCACGCATCACGCAACTCCTGAAAATAACCTTAAACTAGAATCTTAACCGTAATATTTA
Organism: Aphrophora alni; assembly: GCA_963513935.1. Taxonomy (NCBI): domain Eukaryota; kingdom Metazoa; phylum Arthropoda; class Insecta; order Hemiptera; family Aphrophoridae; genus Aphrophora; species Aphrophora alni. The sequence goes on along the minus strand of OY740768.1, from coordinate 131,357,956 downwards.
TTCAACCTCGTGTTGACGAATCTTCATTCCGTAGTGTATAAATCGGTATGACATTGATATTTAACATAAGTAAATGGAATTTTTGGAACATAAAGTAACATTCAAACGAATTTTTGTTTGTAAAATTACCATAATTATTTAGTAATATTATAAAACTTATATTTTTATATGAACCTGTTTTTGTTATCATAACTATTTACATTGAAAACTAATCGAATAAAATAAACGATTTTCGTTAGCTCAAATTTTTTAGTAATGAAATAACTAAATGTGTAATAATATTCTTCAATGTAAAATATGCCCTTAGTTTGTATAGCCTAATAATCTTGGTGAATATCCGAAACTACGGCTATAACTATAAAACCATTAAAATGCAATGAGTTAAAAACTCATAAGTTTCATTACTGTACGCCAATTGTTGTTGGGGGTTACATAGTCGTAGAGATATTTCCAACATAATATAAATACTAGCATAAAGAGATATTAATGTTTTCTCCCTAAATAAAATTCATAGTTTTAGAATAATTTATAAACTTACTTTAATTTTTTTTTTCCATTTTTAAATTTTATAATAAACTTCCCATTGAAATCGACATAAAAATATGAATCACATTATATAAAACGCAAACCAATGTTTATCAGTCATTAAAATTTATCATTTGAGGTATTATCTGAATATTAATATACTCATTTGCATTGGAAGCATTGGAATTTCTTAGTATGACAATTTTTTTATAGATTATTTTTTGAATATAGACGAGATTTTCAGAACTATTAGAACTAACTGATCACATCAAAAACAAATGCAAATGAATTGTAAATAATCCAGTCAAGAAATGTAAAAAGTAATTGAGATACCGTTTTCATGTAATATAAATGAGTAATTAAACTCACTAATTGAGTAAGTTTAAATACTCATTGATATTAAATGATACCAATTAAACTGGTAAAATGAGCTATTCTTTTGGGGGAATTAGAAGACATTATTATTATTATTAATATATATTTTTTTAAATACAACACGATTCTTTTATTTAAATATTTACCCCTTACGTCCAGGTGGGACTGGTTATTTTTAAACACTTTATCAAATCGGACCACAAATGAGTTTGATAGAGCATGAAGGCTTGAATAATCTTTAGCAGATACCTAAGTGCGATATGTTCCTTTCTGCCTTTCATGGCGTTTTGCTTGGAGGATAAGTATTGTTTTGAACATCAGCTCTTAAAAAACGGTGTTTGGCTACTTCATATCAGTCATTTAGGCGTAGAAGGTAAGTTTTTTTCTTCTTTTTTTTGATGCCTGTTATTCATTACAGCTTCCTTCCTTCATCAGTTTAACCTTCTAATCACTTTTCTTGTAACCTACATTTTCTGGACCTGCATTTTTAGCTTCTACCAAATATCCATTTTGGATAAGAAACCTCTCACCCTTTGCCGATTTAATTCTTCCATTTCTTCAAATGCTCTTGTTTGTTTACGTTGCCTCTTTTGTCTAGGGTTTTCTGTGTCACTGGGTCAGATTCAGAGTCAGAGTCGGGTGAGGTAGTTTAATATAAACTTGTTACTTGTCGATACGTTTATAACACAATACGAAAATGTATGAGTTAAAACCCACTTAATAGTAAACACTATTATTACTATTAAGTAAATAAAGTATTACTTTAATAAACTGCACTTTAAATACTTGTAGTTAAACACATATTTTAACCACAATATAACTTCAAAACAACAAACAACGACAAAACCAAGGAATATCTGTTCTGTACAAAACTAACATGTGATATCCGCTGTAAGAGATCTGCGGAAACAGGACTATGGTAGACGCGGGGGTACTACACGAGCACCGCGTCTGAAAGGAAGAAGAGTAAAATTCCTGGAATGTTATCTTTTTTCCACTCATTGCAAACTTCTAAGCATTATTTTACGGACAGGACGGACGAATATATTACTTTTGTTCTAACCTACATTTAAACTACTAAAAAGATATCTAAAACATTTGTGGGTATTTTTTATGTATTACTATTCTTCATCTCATAAGTTCAATTTAAACTGAACACTTTAGATATCAAATTTTAATTATTCTTTAAACTCTGACAGACAAAAGAACGACTGTCATCTTAAAAGAAGGTCTCTATATCAGGTTATTGAGAACTGTATTAAACTTTAGTTCCGTATTTAGATTATAGAATATTCACATGTTTTGCAACATACTTTGTGTTTTATTTATTGCTTAATTTAAACAATGTTACAGTTTTAATAAATAACGTTTCCTATATTCATTATAGTATAAGACATAAATGTAATCAGTTGTAAACCCAATCAATAGTCATGTTTTTTTCTCCACAAAATGTAGAGTTTATAAATATGGCGTTAGTACGAAAATAAGATTTATTACCATTTGTATTTTACTCAGGACACTTTTCCTATTTAATGCACTGGTATAATTACACTTTATATACTATATCAAAGTTGTGTTTAGTATATACATTAGATACCCTAAAAATAAATTTATAATATAACTCATAGTAATATTGTGAGCAAGTTTAATTTTGTATAGTATAATTACATTTATATACTTCCTTCCTTCTTGGAACTCATTATGTTTTCATGTTAAATTATTCCCAAATATGTGTGTGTTTGTATGTTATCTCTTAATAATATAATTACCTCTCATAAACAATTCATCTGATGTTGGACATTAGAGTCGGAAACATGTAATTGAAGGGAAAATGAAAAATCCACAAGACGTAATTATATATAGAAATATAGTTATTTCTTGTAATTTTATTTATACCACTGAAGAAGTTTAGAAACTGTCAGTATGTAAATTTTCTTCATTTTCATCAACTTAAATTTATAATAAAGAAATATTTTTTAAATATGTTTTACATGTGCGTGTTAGTGCGTCCGTAACTGGTTTAATATACTTATTTGCTACATTTAGTGAGATAAAAATAGAATACGTGAATGGAATTTTATCGACTTAACTAAATTTTATCGATTAATTTAGCTGTGTTGTAGAATAGTATTGGGATTAATTTACAAAACCTGTACTAATGTTTACGACCAACAAAGAGTGTTTTAATTAGTTAATTGTAGTTAAGTTTGCTTCTGGAGTATAGAGTTTAAGGTTTTAAAGTGATATTTCAATACACGATCCTTTAACACCTATAATTAAATTGTCACTTGGTCTTTAATAATATTAATAATCATATTCATTGTTTGAATTTACTCAAAATCTTTTGCTAATAAACACAATCTAAACCAAGAGCTAAATAATATTGAGAATGACGTAGTTATCAGTTATTATAATCAAATGATGTTTAAATATTGTAGTCTCTAATATAATTTATACTAAAATAATACAATTTATACCACAAACATTTAGCGTTCTTGAACTTGAATATACTTGTTTTATTAAAAAAGTGAACCTTGTAACTATGAAATATAAAACCTAATCCAAATAATCGAAACGGTATGTTATTAATAACCTCAATTGCTATATAATTTAATAAAAGGTGTACTAAAAGTATTAAAAATAATAAATTAAACACTTAGCGTTCATGAACACTTATGTGCCTGCTTTATTTTAAAATGTTAGACTTATTGTTAGATATGTAAAATCTAAGATATCACGGTCTTAGGCGTAATAGAAAAATCGAATATACGGTGACACTTTTGGTCTGGAAATTATACATTTAATACGGAAGAGGTTAAGACAATAAGGTAGGGAAACTATTTAAATCAACAAATAATTACCGTCATATGTAATGCATCACTAATCAGCTAAAACAATGTACCTATAAGGCCGTTTTAGCTACCATTAATAAAAGATATATTTATGAACCAAATATAATAAAACCTTTTCTATAAGTAAGATTTTTCCCCGTTAATTATATTTAAAAAAACTACTTCATCAATATCAAAAGTTTTGAGATAGGTTAAAATACGTTGATCAACTTTTAGATACGAACCCGATGTCACACACAGATAAATGATGATAAAACTAGCTTTTCCTCAGTTTAGTAATGTGTCTCCTTTGTTTATTGTGCAAGTATTTTGAATCCTGATTTAATTGTCAATTCTGTACATATTTTTATTTTTTTTTTTAATTTTAGAAATTTATTTTTCGTTTATATTCTTTAGTTGAACATTACGTTTTATTTCGTGGTCAAGCCTAATAAACAATATTGAATGCCTTCATACAATCATGTTTGCATCGTTAATTACTTGTTTACGAGAGTTGTTTCATATTCTCCAAAGTGCCTTTATGAATTAAAGATAAAAATAGTGGCAATTGTTTGTATTAATGACAACAATTGTATGTATATCATTACCCAAGAATATTACTATGAATATGGCAATGTTTTCGTATACCACGTTTATACTATAATAAAAATTTTCACAGAATATTTCTTATTTATATATTTTGGATCCTTTAAAATATTTAGAATAACAAGAAGTTTAAATTTTGATACTTTCTACGGAGTAGTATAACTAGCGAAGAAGGTGCAATATTAAAATAAATCTATTTTGTTATTTGTGCTTTCTTCAAACAAATCATATTAAACAATCAGTAGCTTTTATAGAGTAACCTTACACTGACGGTCATTTGAATATTAAAGACCAAGAAATAGAACGTTAGGCGTAATCGGACGTAATTCGAGGGATGAAAGCCAGACTTGTGAAGTCATTATTACAGTATTCACATGCAACCGGAAAGGCGTGAACTCTTAATATACAGGCGTTCGTTTTATCTTTGAACTGGATGTAAAACTAATACGCTGACGCGATAAAATATCGTTGGTTATTAGAGAAGAAACTTATATACCAATACCAACGTTATCCCTAAAATCAATATATACATAACACCAAGATAATAATACAAGATTTATTTCAAAAATAAAGAAATAATATTTTAATATAGTTCAGAAAGACGATAAATTTTATCTAATATTATGTAAAAAAAAGCTACAATGATCAGGAACGAGAAATTTGTTAATTTCAAAATGTTTTTCATTTTATTGTTTGGCATTTTCATTTTACTATTTTCTTACATGTTAATAACCTGATGAAATTGTATATATTCACTGTTATATAGGCTTAAATACATTTATCTATCAAGAAAAAAAAATAGAAAAAAAATAATACTCGAGGAGAGACAAAAGCATTGTACGTAATTATAACTAAAGTCTATAAATAGAATGTTAGGTTTTTGAAATATATTTAAACTATCAAAACTCATAAAAAGCCGTGAAATAATTACCAACCCTATGCTTGATTTTATTTGTAAATTACGTACAATTAACGTAAATGACTTTAATTTTAATATGAAAAAGCATAATTTAAATTAGACAGCCTATCAATTTGAAGTTCCATGTGTTGGGTTTTTATTCATTTTAATTTTTTTTTTATTAATGTTATCATAATGACTACAAGACCCAAAATTACATTGTAAATGAAGAATGGATCCTTAAGAATAGCAAAAATAATACCTAACATAGACTGATTTGGTGTGAAAAATAATATCTAACCTCATACTGGTGTGATTTTTAGGAATCGGTGACATTATAAGAGTCTACAACAGTTAAAATAAAGACATTCATTTTTAAAATAAAGCAATACCTGGTTATTAGCGCCATAAATATCATGGGAAATTAAATAATGCGAGGAATTAATTTCAAGGGATTTGTAAAATGTTTTGAAAATTAGTGAAAATTTTATAATTTTATAACGATTAAAAAAAAGATAATATACTATTACTTTATAGTCCAATAACTTTTCCCCTTTTAATTACTTTTATTTTAGATATTTAAATACTGGTAGAAACTGTTATACAACTGTTATTCCAAATAATGAAAATCATATAAACATTTCTTCTTTAACATTTCTTCTTTAACAATTAAATTTATTTCCCTTTCTTAAACATAATAACAATATTTTTAATATGGTATTTTTTATTACTTTTTTATAAACAAGAACAATAAATACTGAATTCAATTTTTTTTACTATGGACGGGAGGTGGGCAATGGATGTGGTCAAATGTCCAAGACAACACAATTTTTTGTTCACTTATACAACTACTAAAAAATTATGTATAATATAAATTTCAATTTTTAGAAGTTGTCCGTTAATAAAGTAATCAAAACGAATGAGGTTTATATACTGAATTCATGAAATGGAAATAGTTGTACAAGTATAATATAATGTACTGTAGCATGAAGTTATTTTGTCGCACATTTCTGAAACCTCTTAAACGTTCCAAAATAGATACCATTACACTAATAAAGGTTATTATTGTTTTTAACTTAAACATGGATGGCTGTTGAATTAGCAACCTACAATATTGGTTATGTAATATTAAAAAAAAAAAAAAAAAAAAATGAGTTTCTATGATTTCAAAATATATAATAGATCTCTCCTTTTTAGATATTTGTTTCCACTTCGTCCTTTCTAGGCGAATAACAACGTAAAAATTAATTCAAAACTTTTAGTTGTTATTTAATTTTTATTTCAATTATTTTTTTAAAACTAAAATACACCGTAAATCATAACTTAACACAGTACATTACAGCAACTAGTTCCTTAATCGTCCTCTTACAAAAAATAGTAATAGAGTGTAATTTAATCAATATTGTAAGAAATGTAAATGGAATTATAATAAGTTAAAACTAATTAAGAAATATTGTCACAAATATTATGTTTTTAGTATCGCGTGTCATCACAAGTTTTATACATATATTTGAAAAAATAATACAGTATTTGTAATACACCATTTCAAGTGAAGTGTTACGAGATCGGAGAGACAGTTAAATGGAACCATAAAAAGTCCATTCAGACTACAATAGTGCTGAGGGATGTATTGTTATGACAAACAATTGACACACTGATATGAAAACTGTTGTTTAACGTCCATGTTCCGCGTGGTATACTTTTTGCCACGATAAAATTATTTTAAGTACAAGAAATCCATTCAGAATTGCATTACAATGGTCTAATTTTTCATAAGCACTTAATAAAAATTTTGTTATCTACTTGTATTTAATTACAAAAACAAAAAACAAAATTACAATTCTATATTTGAAATATTTACTACTATAAACTTTATCTGAAACTGACAATATTTTTTATAATGAAAATATTAATACATTTGATTAGTATTTAAATAATTATAAACCATTAAAATGTGGCGTAGAATAAAGGGGGGGGGTGTGAGTAGAATTATTGTGGATCATCTATATAATTCCAATATTTTACGCGATACTTACTTTAAGAAATAGTACAAAATAAATGAACCATACAGTTTTAGTAAATTTTTAATGAAAACATCTTTAAATGTTTGATTTCAATTTTATACGTTATTAAAATTTTGAATAATAATTTGAAAGATTTGTGTGATTGAATTAACAACTTCTGCTCTAGGCAAAACAGTAACTCTTTAGATATTCCTGAGTATCCACAAAATATTTCTAAGATATTTACAAATCTAAAATCGAAATCAACGTACAATTTTAATAGTTTGTTTCTTTATCTAATAAATGTAATATATAAAGTGATTGATGAGATATTTTGATAAGCTAACGAACTGGGCTTTGTTTATTGCACCTATTTTTCAAAATATAACGCGTGCTTTGTAAATCGTAAATTGCAATGATTTACTAAGAGTAAACTATAACTAACCTTTTTAATTTTAACACTAAATCAAAATTATAAGAATATATAGTGATTCTTTAAATATTTGTATTCAATTAACTTACGTTCTATTAAAAACACATTTATACCGGATAATTAACACGGTTCTTCTGTTTTGAGAGTAATTTATTATATTTATTTTTTCAAACAAAACAGACGTTTTATATTTTTAAGACATGCTATTATTGTGTCTTGTATTTCCATTGTGAAATAATAAAGTTTTAATGCTATGTCCACATAATCCAATCAAGTGGACTACCAATTTTTAAGGGGCGCATATCTTGTTCATACATATAATTGTCTGTTTAAATTTAATAAATAATAATTTAAATTTGAGTGCTAGAAGGTTTAGACGGTTTCCGATCTCTGGCTTTGGAATTTTCTTTGTACTCTGCTACTTCTCCATTTCGTTAGTTTGTTGAGCAAAAACCAAATCCTTTACTGGAGAATATTCTCTAACAATTTATATTTAACACATAGGAATTGTATTTTAACAGGTATAATCTTTTTTTCTTTTTTTTCTGAAAAGTAGGTTCTCACACAACTTTTTAATCGTATAATAAATTATACATAAATTTAAATCTAAACAAAAGCTACGAATATATCGGAATTATATAGTTAAAAATTATAATTATATTACATTTCATTGCCCATAATTATTTCTTAATAATGATACAAATAATGTGTTATTGTTAATTGTTAGAATTTTTTTTTTTGTTTTTTTCAAGCTAAATGAGATAAAGACGTAAATGTTTATGTTATAGAAATGAAGAATTTGATGAAAATTTAAAAAGAATAAATAAAATGATTTTCAATTTATTGTTTCTTTATAAATTGAATTACAAAAAGAAATAATACAATGACTTTAGTTACTTAATTATTACATAGCAACTATTGATATTTGGAATATCAATATCGGTAAGATTAGGACAATTTAATAAAAACATAGTTACAATATTAGTCATTCTATTCATATAATTCAAGTTTACAACATTACATAATTGGAATTAATTTGTTTGATTAAATAATATATAGATATAGGATGTTTCTGTAGCACGCAATATGATGTATAATGCTGTGTCTAAACTGACAGAATGAATGCTCTTGTCTGTTAGTCTTACAAATTGGGGTCATTTGAAGTGGAACACGACCTTGCATGTGGTCACTCTCATTGCCTTCAGCTTCAACTAAAACGTTCTGTCCTTTATTCAGGATAGTCACGTACGCAAAGTAAATGACTTTAAAATCACTGTTCCGTTATTCTGTGCAATTCTATAAGGGTACAAGAACTTAGACTTTTGATTTTATCCTCACAAATATTTGAAATATAAATTTCTCTGTGATTTTGGCTCTTTACCCTTACATTAGAGTTACCCTATATACATTACTTGTGTATTTTTTGTAAAATATCTAAATATATATCGATTTTATGCGTTTTTTCTAACAAATATAGGTTTCAATTAGAGAACTAGACGACATTTTCATTAGTAGGGATATTGATAAAATAAGTAAGAATAATAAAAGAAATTAACTCTGTAAGATCAATTTTTAGTTTCCGAAGTTTCAAGAGTATTAAATTGTCAACATATATTTTGAGGCCTGGATTTTCAGCTAACACGCCACGAACTATTTGTTGGTTTATATTTGATTTGTAGTTTTCAATAAATTTGTTGAATATAAATATGCACATTATTCCGATTTTATTACATATAAAATATAACTGTTTAACGTTGACCTCTTTTTTCTTGCACTTGTAGTTTATTTTGGTCATAAAAGAACATTATATTTTCTAAATAATTTTATTATGAAAACGTAACCAACGAAATCATATTTTTATACCAAAAGTAACAATTCCCTTCATAACTACGAAACTTTATTTTGTTTTAAATAAACATAGTTGCGGTATCTTCTGAAATAGTAATTATTTCCTAGTGGATTGGTCTATAATTGAGATGTAAAAGTTGGTTGTTCATTCTTCTGTATTCTATATACTGAACTCTAGCTTTAATGAATATATACAAATAAAAATGTATTTTATTGTTGAAATAATTATTCATTTTATTTTGAGTTGTTGATTGAGTTGACAGTAATTAAACGTTCTTAAACAACAGTTTTCTATAATATTAAATTATCTGAAGAGAAAATATTCAGAATATGTATTAATATAGCATCGTAACTGAAAAATAACCTACCCTGTTCGATGTCTGAGGATTATTGCACGTAACAGGAATCCACCCAAAATTGTAGGAAAATATCTTCATTAGCTTATATTTTTTTTCTTAACAACGTCAGAAGCGAAAACTATGACCAAAATAATATGTAATTTATTTTTTATCAATATATAGTCATTTTTGTAACAAACATTACCATATAATAAGTTTTTAAATTGGAAGTTCGTAAAACGAAATTTAAGGGGATTATTGAATAATTAAATTTAATTGCTAATTTACATGTCAAATATATGTATTCAAGTTTAGTCACTGAATAATTTACTTCCATTATGAATATGTAGAATTGCACGAAAAAAAAAAAAGTTTGTTGACAATTAGTAAATAAAATCTGTCACCAAATGTAAAAAAAAAAAAAAAAAAATTAAAAATTAACAAACACAATTTTTTTTTTTAAACCTAATCGCTTATCTACATTACTTCATATTTGAAAATAGTTTGAATCTATCTAAGGCTTTCAAAATCAATACCTGAGGATACTTCAAACCACTCCCTCCAAACTACTTCAATTGTGCAGTCTCCTTCACTGTATCCATTGTTGTCTGACTCCGCTTTACAGTGCGCTTTATCCTTTAGTTTGCTCTGCGGCTATGCAATGTATCATGGATAACTTTACAGGAAGAAAAATAATGCAAGTAATATATTCTATTTTGATGATTGAACACACATAAATTTCTACTCTACTCGAATTACAGAAACAATGTTTCTAAGATGATATTTTTTTACAAAAATATTATTTGAAATAAGAATGTTTCACAATAAATTAATACAACACATAGGCCTATATACTAATTATATATTATATATGTTTCGTTTTCAGTTATGATAAATGTAAAGGAATATACAGTTGTGAATCGGATGGCTATCTTCAATGATATATCATATTGTATATTGTGCTTGCATGTAAATTTGGCAATACAAAATTTAACGACCAATATGTGTAGACGTAGTCATAAGAGTCTTGTCTTCTTCAACTTGTTTAAGTAAAAGGGAAATAAAGTTATTGCAAACTAAAAACAATCATAATTCAAATAAAAACAAACAATTATAAAGAACGTTAACGGAAAGTTTCAAATGAACTATTATTGGAAAATTGTACGTGAACAATAAATATAGAAAATACGTTCTACACATAATGTGAAAATGAATAATCTTCAAGTATTTGCATTGCTTATACCAATAATACCGACTTACTTTTCTTGATATTTTTCTTCGTCTGGTTACATGTCATAAAATGTAATCATACTATCAGATATACAGACTTTAAATATCTGTACGTGATATTTCATGTTCCACTCACAATGAAGATCTATCATAAAAGATATTATGTATGGACCTAACTAATTCATATTTCCTTAAGAATAGAATGGTTATAACATCATAACTCTTGGCGCAACTATTTTATTTTTTAAATAAATATTTTGTTTTATATTTTAGCTGAAAAAATCTTTTTTGTTGTTGTTTTATACAAAAATCAAACATGTTCAATATAAACCCAACTTCTATCTGTCATATTGTTAAAAAACATTTTGAATAATAGTTGAGATTAAGATATTTTTGTTTACTTTTTTCTCACGTTTAGGTTAGTTTAACATCTATATCTGTTGTCAATATGATATACAATACAATGCTAAGAGAAATAAATCGTTACATATGCAGCTTCCAATTTATTTTATAATAACTTTAAAACAAAAAAGGTGATGAAATAAATTTATATGTCCACCTTTCATATTCGATTTTCCTGTTGAATATTTGATAGCCTAAGATATATGTATAATGTATAGACTAAATTTGTTTATTTTGAAAGGTTGACACAAACTGGAGAATTTATAAAGGAGGCAAACATTTACAAAAAAACATTCTATTTTTACTTATGACATTAATTCAGTGGCTGTATGTTTGATGTTTTAAATGACTTTGTTGCTATCAGTAATATAATTGTTTGTTTTGTAATAATTTTTGTAGAATGCAGTTTATGTTCTTATGAGTTGAAACGAAAAGTCTTTTAGTTTCTTCAATATTTTAATTTCTTATAAAAAAAAAAAAAAAATAAATAAATTAAAAATAGAATTCATGAGATTTGTACCTCAATACAGTTTATACTATAAATATGAATGATATTTCAGTTTATCTAGCATTTATAATTCACTACTTTAATTACTTTTGATTTCAGAAACGCTAAAATACTGAATTGCTTTTGAAAAAAAAGTTATTCGTCTTTCTTCTGAAATAAAATACAAACGACTGTTATGAAGGTAAAATAAAGAGATTGACTCTTGAAAGTGATATGAAAATAATCCATAATTTTTATGAATGTAATATTCTTGAGGTAATAAATAAATATTTGTTCCACTCAAAATCCATTATAATTAAACATAAAAAAGAACTAATAACTCCGTTTTAATACTTTACTTCAGAGATCATCAGTTATTACTAGCTATTTTGCTTTATTCTGAGACTATAGTTATAGTTTTACTGACACATTTTTCATAATAATTTTAAATAGAGTTTGATTGAAATAATAGTGCATCGAACAATAACAATTCTTTTTTTATTACAATAAAACTTCTTTGTGTCATAAATGTATATTTTTAATTTGAAATTAATATAAAATAAATAAAATACTTGCTGATGAAATATAAATTAAAAGAGATATTTTTATTTATTTATTATTCAATTTTATCATGGTGAAATATGAGTTGATACAAACGATTTACTTTACCTATTACGTATGTAATAACGGAATATACCCGTAACAACATAAGTAGATCTGTCTTCATAAATACTCTGTTTTAAATACTAATTTTTTCACACGCATATTTTGCAGTTCTTACGATAAATCATGGGGAAAAAAATTTAATGTTCTTTGTTATTTTTTTCATTATACATATCTGTTTATTTACTTGAAATTTCCCCAAAATGTTTATGTTTACTTGAATAATATTAACTGTTGATTGTTAATATTTCCTATCATTTTAATAATATGTTTTGTCGGTAAAATATAACACGTTTACTTGAAGACATGATATTCTTGAAGAATACAACATATGTTGAACATAGTTTATATAAGAAAGAAACCTCAGGACGAAACAAACTCTCTTAAGTGCAGGATGTAGTTATGTACTCTTCATTCGGAAGTAGTTAAAAATAACGGTGTCTATCTATATTGAAAGAAACATCTTGTGTATTCCTAATCTAATCCTTTGGGAAAGATGTGCACGTCTGTAGAATAAAGTATATTACAACTAAAATTAAAATGAGTTGTTATGCACTTTGTATTAATTTTTAGTTATTTTCAAAGTAAATTATTTTAAAAGAACATAAAGCTTTATTGTAGATCTTAACACATTAACTCAATTTCTGTTTACGAATAAACATAAAATAATTTGTTCTTAGATGTTCAATGAGCAATCTGGTGATATGAACAATATAAAACACTGAAACCCCTACTACAAGTTTGTGGTAGGGGTTTCAGTGTTTTAATTTTTTCTTGCTTGAGTTTTTAAAGTAAAAGTTTTATAACGTAATTTCAGCTATTTTATACATTAACATAATCATCCAATAAATCGTAACTATATAAATATTTCGTATTGTAATAAAATTATAGAGTTGCCGGTAAATGATTATTTTCAATGCCAAATTGAAATAAAATTCCTCGATAGGAACCGAGGTCAAGGTGGAGACCATGATAAAGTTGATGCTGCGTTCGGAAGATTGCTGGAAAACCGTGGAAATGTACGTTAATAAAATTATGGCTGCTAAACAAAACAGACGAACTCTATAAGGTGTACATATGATGAGAGCCTAACAGCGGCTATGGAAGGAAGGATTGTCACATACGAAGTTACGCCGACAGGTGGTTCCGTGTGTGACAGGTGAAGCCCTTAGATAAGGAGGTTAGGGTTTAGTGGGTATGCCACTTTGGCGAGTCCCACACACCGGGAGCCGCGATCGGCTCCTGATGGTGCGTAAAGCATTCTCCCCTCCTCGGAAAAAAAATTTAAATAAAATTATAATAATATATACTAAGAGTAAACTGTTACATAAGTACTGTATATATTTTAAATGGTCTCTAGGATTGTATTACAACCAGAGACAGAAACATTGTTAGATAATATATAGCTCATGGTCTAAACAACAACATGTAACAAGGCTATTGATTAGGTTGGCAATTAATTTTTACAGGAATAGCAATTATACAAAATGTATGTATTGTTATATTAACAACAAATTGTTTTTTTAGAGTTAACTCAGGAACTAGTGAATAATTAATCACATAACTTGATTTTATGTTTCTGAAATCGTAATTAGTTTTAAGATTCGTAGCACCATAATAATTTTAAACATAACAAATCAATTACTATAGAAAAAACAACAAACATGTCTCACGAATATCACACATTTTTCCTATACAAAATTTTACAGTTAATAAACTTTTATTTATTGTTACCTATCCTTAAAACATTACTCCAAGGACAATAATAATTATATTTAAATCTCGTTATTATGACGTATATTGGTTCAGAATGCCTTTTTTTTGGAAAAGTTATTTCTAAAAGAAGGAATTTTCTAAATGATTTTGCAGAATTAAAATCAGTCATGCACATCCTCGATTTCATCCTTCTAAATTCGCCCTTTTTCGGAGTGTCACATATATTTTTCTACAATGAAAACAATCTCCATAGATGATCTCTGTTTGACCTGAGATATTTACACATCCTAAGTAAACCAAACTTGTTGGTTCGGGCTTGAAATCTCATACATGAAAGGATTTTTCACAGTCAAACTGTGGAAACAAATTGTATTTTACGCGTAGTAATCTTGAAAGTTCTACAAAAGAATAGTGTTGAAGTAATAATTATTATCAAAAGTTATTGTAATATTAATTTAACAAATGGATTGTACAGTATAGACAATTGTAACAACATAATTATAAACCAACTTTACTACTCAATCTGTTCGTATGATACACATAAGTGAAACTGGATATTAGTAATATAATAGATTTTTTTTTAAATAATGTTTTAATGTAGTTTTTAGGAAAATTTTTGTTCTATATCACAAAATCGTAAACTGCCACAAACGCACGATGTTATCAAATTTGTCAAATGTATTCCGTCTAACATTTGTAGGAATTACTTTTCCTTTACCTTATCATTTTAGTTGTATGAGGTAGTCATTTAAACATAATTTCTGCAATAATAATATCGACTATTGTTTACAAAAGTATTCCAGTAAACATATTAGGTTGAATTAATCGTATTGATATCATAGATAAATATATTGTGATTAAATATATTTATAGAACTACTATAGTCGTCTAACATTATATATATATCAATGTTAGACGACTAGAGTAGTTCTATAAATATATTAAATCACAATATTTTTAAATATAAATCTCTTCATATATACTCATAAATACTTCATAAATACTCATATATATATATATATATATATATATATATATATATATATATATATATATATATATATATCCACTGTATGACAACCTACACATATATTTGAAAAGATATATTTGATGTATATTCTTGTAGAATTGAAAGTGAGTATTGATCACTTTCAAATTTCCTGACAATCCAATAACAATTTAGAATATCCAGTCTCAGTAAATACATTCATTACAATATCAGTTTTAAATTTGAAACACAATATAATATATTAATATATCAACTTTATAATTACAATATACTTATATAGTCATTTTAGAATACCTTTTTGAAATTTACAACATTAATCACATGCAGCTTGGACGAAATGTAGCACTAATAGTTTTAACTACGATCCATAATATCATTTACCTTTAGGTTTTGAAATTTATCGGAGACATCTCAGCATGTCTCAACTTGTATTGCGTGAAGCATGCTTCAGCAATTAAGGCAGTGACTGCAAGCTATTTGTTTTGCCATAAACTCCATTAGTATAACTTGACTACCGTTTGATAGATAATGTGAATTTAAACTTCTTTTAAAAAACATTTAAATTGACATCTTCGAGATTGTTGTTTACGTCGTATAACACCAGACTAAATTCATTAAATTATTTCAAAACTGAAGAGAAATATTTCTTCCTCATTTTCCTACATTCTTAGATTATTTAAGAACTATCGTTTTATGTTATTTGGAGATAATAGTATTGAAAAACATCAATAAAATGTATATACAATAGCTATCAAATTGTATTTTTTTACTATTCAGTTACTTTAGAAACTCAAAAGTCATTACAATTATCTCCCCAAATTAGTGACACACACACCTTCTCAACATACAAATAAAATGTGACGGGAAGGCAAAATCTAAATAAAAATTCAACCCTCGGCCTTCCTGTGGTATCATTAATTTACTCCTTCTTCTCTCTGTGGTTTATGTTATAATCTGTCAAAGGGATGTTAACTTTAGAAAGGATTTAACGTGGATTGAAATATATTTCACTCCAGGAAAATAATGCTCTAAATACAACTATGTATTAGTTATCACAATAAATTAGGAGTACTATTGTTCCTAGGGGTTGGTAATGTTAGTATTATTTAGATGGAATTAATGTTAATTAAAATACATACAACTTTTGAAAATAAATAGAATTTCTTTCAAACTAAAAAAAAAAAATAAAAAATTAGGGTGAGTTTATTACAGTGGTGCATCTACAGAATTTGAGGTGGTTAAAATGGTTTACCACCACAGGAATAATATACTACTGTTAGAATTTTCAACTACACTTATATAGGATGTACATTATCGATCCCGTCCTAGTCTCCTTCAGAAACAACGTATTTAGCCATTAAACGTTTTTGAAGGAGAGTGAGGATCAAGGGGGATGGTTGTAGGATTATTTAATAGAATCGATAAATTTTTTATCTCACTCTCACTCTCAAAATCTCTAACATAATTATTGTCAGAATAATTTGTATTTTGAAGGAAACAAAATCTTTTTATTATTGGTTTCTATTTGCTTCTAATTTATGTATCAACATTTATTCATGTTCATCATTCAATCACACATAGTAAACAGTATTATTGGTTTGTTTTTTAAAAGAAATCTATAGAAAGTATTGCAATAGAAAACTTTGGGTTGATATATACTTAGATTCATCCCTTTAAAATAAAAAAAATAATCTGTTGAAGTAGTACATTTTTGTACCTCTATATGGAAGACAATAATTAATAAAATCTCTTAAAATTAACTTGTAGACAATGTAACCTACAGGTTAACATGATTATTAAAAAAAAAAAATAAATAAAAAAAAATACTTTTTTTAATAACAAAAAAGTTCTACATTTTTTGCAACTCTAAAATAATGTCGAAATACAATTTTATTTTTCAATTTTTCTTTTTTCCGAAAAGGTTAAAGATTTGTTGTTGCCACAATAACTTTTCTTGAAATTGATATCCAAACTCCACCCTCCTCGGGATGTAGCGTATGCCGAATAATTACTTGTGCATTCTTAGTATTACATTTTAAGAATGTATCAACCCTGAAATGTAAAACCAAACCGGTAAGAAATTTTGTTCCTTTTTCTGCTTTAAAGTTTTAGAAAAATACTGCTTTAATGGATAATTTGATAAATAAATTTACTTGTCTACAGTCGAGTGACCCCTTTAGTTTTTTGAGCTTTTGTCCACCACAAAATTTTCTCTTATTGATTAGAGTAATACAATATATTCAATGTATAACGTAAAGCCCCCTGGTTAGACAACTCAAAAATCGTGTTTTTTATCTCATATCATTTAGTAGACCGAACTAAATTTCCAAAAGATTCAAAGAAGCTAAACTGATACGGATACGTTCTTCTTATGATAGGGATATGTAATCCTAGCACTAGAAGTGTTAAAAGAAGATCTAAGTTAAATCTTACAGACGGTAAAGAAACTGGAATAAGATTAAGTTAGGTAAAACGTGTTAAACTGAATGTTATATAAGAATCTAATGCAAGGATTCTCAGAAAACGGAACACAGGACAAGTTTTATGAATTAGTAAATAAAGTCGGTTTTGAGTTTTTAAAACAAATATATGTTTTAAAGTTCATCGAGAGTCATTTTTTAATTTTATTTTATGAAAAACGAATGTTCATGAGATTATTAGTTGTGGAAGTTTTCAATATATATTTTTTTCTTAATCCTAAATTACTTATAAGAAACTACACGTAATAGAACATATTCCTGACTCAAAAGTAATGAAAATTAAATTGAAAAGTTATACATACATAGTAGATTATAAAACTTGTTAAACTCCCTGTTCAAATAAAACTATATAGTTTCTTTTGACTCTATTGTCAAATAGTTATTGTTTCTTTTACAGGCCGTTGAACACGTTGTTTGTATAAACAGCCAAGAAGTTATTGCATTGGAATAATAACTTTGTTAATCAGAGCATATATACACCAGAGATTAGAATAAACAAAATAAGAAATTATTCTAGCACTGAAGACGACGTGAACAAAGATTACAGACACATCAAAGAAAAGCTATTACTTTAAAGCAGACAAAAGCTTTTCTTAAAAAACTTGACAATATAAAGCTGTAGTTGAACAAAATGACTTGAATGTTGAATAACTATTATATGAAAGATTGCTTTGTATGTATTTATGTCGAAAAATATGTAGTAATATATTTTGTAATAATTATTATGGAAGAAATATTTATTTAAAAAGTGGTAAAAAGATTTAATAATTATGTTGTTTCAAAATTGTATGTATAGTATATTATGAAATGATCTATCTTAAAAAATAAATCTTATATCAAATATATAAATGTTCTGTTTAGAAATATAAACCTTATAGGTAACACGATACAATAAATAGAGTTGTTTTGCTATTATTTAATATGTTTGTTATAATTTTCTACGTCGAATTTAAGCCTGATAATTTACCATCAATATTTTATATAACATTATCTATCAACGTATAAGTTCATTTAACAAAGAATTTAAAACGACGCAAAGAAACAATTTTCATACAAATATGTGAATTATGGTTCCTAAATTTCCAACCGCTCTCCATTTGAAACGATTTTGGAACTTACCTCTCTCTATATGTTTCTATAGTAGGAATGGTGTTCTAATAATATTCCCATATATTGATAATATTCTCGAAGTTAGCAAATGTGTTGGTTTTACAAATGAATGTTCATAAGCAAACAAATGAGGTTGGGTTATCGTGAGAGTCTTCACGGATTTCTTTATTTGTACATAAAATTTTAGTCGTTACAAACTGCAGATTGGACGTGGAAAAGTTAGGACAATCTTCATCTCCGATTAACATTCTTTGATAAAATGTAGATCACATAAACGAGGACAAGGAACATCTTAATAAGTTATTTTTTTCAAATGATACCCCATTTTCTTCTTATAGTCTAAGTGAACCAGCATAACTAGAGTAACGTGGCAGACAGCAACCTATAAGTATTCATCAACGCCCTTTACAAAGCAGCAAGGTGCTGGTAGGTTGTCTGATGTGTAGATTCGTCAAAAGGGGTCACCGGACAATAATTATTTGAAAATGAAGAGCGGATCGCTAAAACAGTCACATCGGTATATTCTGATGCTGTAAACGTTAGTTGCACCTGTATTGAAAAACATTACATGTATGCGCCACTTTTTTTTACACTTTAAATCAATCGAATGACAGGTTTGTCGGAAATAATCGGTAACATTATCATCTCATTATTCGGTATCATTCTCAAGCCCCTGAATGAATTGATTGGGGCGCTTGAAAGTTTACCAATAGAAATATATTAAGGGATATCTACAAAGCAAATACGACTCGAACGTGACACTATATTTTAATTTTTTTTAAAATGAATTCAAAACGAAATTATAGTTATACCAGCTAAGATATATTCACAAGCAATGGGAACTTCAACGATAGATTGCCTGAATGCATAGATAGTAAAATTGAATCTAAAGGATTTTTTCTTTTTCAGATATTGTTAATTTGTATTACTGATTCTTAAAAACAAACTACAGTGGTTGATTTACATCAATAAATTGTTGTTGTTGAACTTTTTCTTTATTGTCGATTTTTTTTTAAAACTTCCCAATTCAACTTAAAGTTTATTTTTAAAGTTTATTATATTTAGGTAATTAAAGTAAGTACTCCTAATATGACCGCAAACGTAAAATCAAATTAGATACTAGTCACTTAATAAATAGTTTTAAACTGCATCTCTGTGATTATTGGCGTTTTAAATTATTATTAAAAACATTTAAAATTGTAAATATAATAAAACGGAATTCAAAACCATTTTTCTAATGTAACATTGCATAGCCCTATGTTTATTACAGCACAGCAATTTATATTTTTAAATATTTATAATAAGTTATTTAAATGCAGTTGATTGAAATGAGTTACGTATTGTTAGAGAGTGGGGATATGTAACATTCTTGTGTTAGATTTTTTTATTATCAAATATGAAGTTATGAATATTGAAATATTCATTATGTTAGTTATCATAAAGAGAATTACACCTTGTATATAACATGCGTTCATTTAATTTCAAATATAAGAAAGAATCATTAATATTATAATTTTTATTTGACAACCAATTATTGCATTATTCTATATAATAATCTACTTAACTATTATTTTATTTATACATCACAACTAGGAACGTTGAGAGATAAATTTAATGGTCGCAATTGATGTTGGAATTTTACGGTGAAAAAACTTTCTTCAGCCTCTGAACTTCAATTTGAGTAACACCTCGTTAACTTCAATTTGAGTAAAGTGGATTATAATTTATTTACAACAATGTGGCATGTAAGGTTATTATTAGCATACGTTTTTTACGCAATACGTATTGAAAAATTGCAGCAATAACGTAAACTCAAGTGAGAAGTTTACGCCCTGTGCTGGGAACTACTCGGATAGCTAAGTTGGTAGAGCATTGGCACCTAGAGTCAAAGGTCGTTGGTTCTCCCAGTCAAGGTCGTATATTTTTCACTTCATATTATTATTGTATAACAACTTTTGTTCTACCTCTTGTAAGTTTTTACATTTTTTTAAATTGCATTTGAGATATTATTGTGTTTGAAATAAAATTTTTATTATTTTTTTTTTTTGGTTTTGAAACATTTTAGAGTTACTCAAAATATGATTTAATTTATTTTAATCCTATCAAAAATGATTTAATATTTATATAATATTTAACCTCATATTATTATTCCAAACACATATAAGTGGATATATGTAATTTACAAAAAATCATATATACCGTAATCCGTTGTTTGATTTATTACCTTCTTTTCATTTCTTATTTTATTATTATTTATATCATCGAGACTAAGCACAATTAAACAACTATAATGTACTTTTTAAACGATTGAAATAACAGCTAACAGACGATTAAATTCTTTGTGAATTAAAAATTCAGTAAACTAAAAAAATTAATTGTTAATATATTTAATTTGTAAAATAGTCAATTAGTTACAAAAGAATTAGATACGATTATTCGTGGGAACATAATAATAGATTAGAGTTGTAAATAATAAAAATAATGGTTTATTTTTTTTAAACATTGGTTATGTTTAATAAAAAACTTATTTTATAATTTATTGACCTACTGATAGTCCAAGTTGAAGTGTAATAAAGGTTTTTACAGTGTTTTAACAAACTTATTCCTTCTCTCTGTTTGGTTTACAAATATGACGTCCTTGCATGCAGTCACGCTCATTGCCTTCAGCTATTACTTAAAGCTCTCTTTCTTTATTCGAGAATGTCACGTACAAAGAATTAACGACTCTACAATCCCCTTTACATCATTCCATACAACTCTATAACTCTGTTAATATAAATGACCTAGGAATGGTGGCTTATTTTGGAAGATGATATTTTTCATTTTGATACTTTAATAATTCAATTTAATTAAATATATAATAATTTATTACTTTAGAGTTAACAACAACTCTCATCTGTATTTATTTCTAAGAATTATTAGCGTTTTGGTTTTGCAGAATTATTGACGTTTATTTAGTGAAAAATAATGGTTTTAATTTTACGGTTAAATTTTGTTTACTGAATTCATAAACATAAAAATGTCTTCTCGCAGTCAATTTATTTTAATGTTTATATTATAATAATAGGATTATAAATGTTATATTCGTTGAAATCTGATAATTATTTCATACCTATAGATGTATAAATAGGAAAACATTATACTTATATAACCCTATATAATATATTTTATTTAAATTTATATTAAAACTTATATACAATTTTTTTTTATAAAAACAATTAAAACTCATACATATTTTAATTAAAGCTCATTGTACATATTTGAAAACATATATGATATAGTTTTTTTATTTTAAGAAATTAATAATAAGTAAATATATTGTTTTTATTTTATTATGGAAACGTAATTATTAAAACTATATATTAAATTTGATATAATATATTACTCTATACCAGAGGTTTTGGTACATTCATAAAATGATAAGAGTTTAACGAGGTTTTCAAAATATAAATGACTCTACATTAACTTATTATGTCCTACCGTTCAGATATACAGCAGCTTTTGGTCAATAATGAAATATGTCCTTTGTCACAGAAGTCTTAATTCCTATATATATATATATATATATATATATATATATATATATATATATATATATATATATATATATATATATTTATATATATATATATCTATATATATATATATATCTATATATATATATATATATATATAATAATAATAATAATAATAATAATAATTATTATTATTATTATTATTATTATTATTATTATTATTATTAAGGAATTAGGCCTTCTGTAATATATATATATATATATATATATATATATATATATATATATATATATATATATATATATATATATATATTACACCAACAATTAAGAATAACTATAAGGTTAATTGAGGCAAATATTTGCAGTCGCATAAAGGTCAGAACGAGAATCACGCCATGTAAAATAATACTGAGTCCCTTGTGTATATTCATTTACTCGTAATGGAAACGACACTAACACCGAGACACGCAAAGTTTTTTATACTTAGACCTTTTGTATCTGTAAATCTTTATGCACGCTATACATCAGTCTCGTATCAAGAAAACAGAAGATTAGATTATATAACAAACGCTGATTATTATAGTTATATATATATATATATATATATATATATATATATATATATATATATATATATATATATATATATATATATATATGATAATATTGGATTTATTACAAATGTAATGATATGTATATAAACGCCATATTCTTAAACGATGCTATATTGTAATATATTAGTTATTTTTTAATAATATTTTGTCAAATAATGAGACAGGGAGATAAGGTGTGCGTGAAAGAAAGATGTAGAGAAACAGATACGTACTCTAAAGCCAATAATGAAATAAATATATATTTCCTACGTAGATTTTAACAAAATATCTATTTCAAAAGTCTCATTATTAGGAATGGAATATTTTGCATATAACTCATGTTTGTGATCTTGGGCCCCTTAATAGTTACAGGAAGTTTGTAAAAATCTGTAAAATTCACTCATCGATTAATTAGTTACCTAATGCTTAGTAAGTATTAACAAAGACATACGTTTAAGGATACATAAATATTTTTTGTTTTGATACCAATTAGTGGTTTGACGCATATATTAAAAAGCCTTTTGGTAGTTAAAACCAGAGATTTTTGTAACTGCAAAAATGTCTTTTCCTTTATGAACGGTCTTCATCACAATAACTGTTAATTTAAATTCTAGCTTTATTTTTTATCAGCTTTATAATTTTGCTTTTATAAATATAATATTCATCTTTGTCCGTATTTATTTTGTTTCAGGTTTATAATTGTAGAGTATTATATGTAATATTAATCCTTCTCTGTGTTCAATAATAGTTTTGTTCCGTGTATTTACTCAGAAACCCATATTATATTTTTTTTACGATCTAAAGAAAGAAAATCATACATTTCTAGTTACAAAATTAGTGCCGGTACCAAAACATTTGTCTGCGTAATAAGGAAATATCCCTCTCTACGGAAATACCCCTCCATTATCCATTCTTACCTTTATATTATTTAATTGTTGCTAGTTAAATTAATGTAGATAAATAATCAAAAATAATGTTTTAACTTTAATTCAGTTAAGAAAGTGTGTTGCAATGTCAATATTTGAGCATTACAGTTATTTAAAGTTCTAAAGTAGAATAGAATAAATCGTGCATATTAATATTCTCGTTTCACAAAAAGTATATTACTTTTACAGAAATAACATAAATGATGTAAATAGCCTTTTCTTTTTAGGTTTTATTATGAAAAGAACAATATAAAATTCACCCTAAAAGAACATTATTGTTTTTTGTTGAAACAAAGAGAATAATCCCTGGGGAAAAACCTAAGCATAAATATTGATAACTTTATCAAACGTACATGAGTTAATAATTAAAAAGACATCATGATTTATTTATATAATTGTATCTTATTATGTAATGTATGTAATTTTATTTATCAATAGAATTATTAAACCTAATTTCTATATTATGAAAATTATCTTTTATATACGGTTACAAAATATATGCTATAAAATCAATAATATTTTAACTTTGAGCATTTGAATTATGTCAAATAATTCATTCGTATTCATTGGAATTGAAAATATAAAACAATTAAAAGCATTTTTTTTCATTGTATTGTTGAACTGGTTTATTAATTTCTTAACATAAGTGGGCACCAATATCTGCATTCAATCATTTAATTCCTTGTTAATGATTAGTTTGCTTAAAACATTTCCTAATATTTTACATATATTTATTAGAATTGGGAAAAATAATTATTTGTTTTCATAGAACTCAAATCATTTATAATAATTGAACAAAACAAATGCTGATATACATTAGAGTTATAAGTTAAAAAATAAGTTTATAAACCTATAAATACAAATATATATATATATATATATATATATGTAGATCATTAAATTACATTATTATTCAATTAGCCAATCATTAGTTTTATCAATATGTATATAAGTGGAGGCTAAGTCTCAATATTTAAAATTATATATAATCAATTAATACGTGTGTGTTTTTTAACTCTTCTTCTATTAATATAATACTATTATTTTATTAGTAATTTGTTTGTTTTTTTAGATTTTTTTTTAAACTAGCGTCATACAATAAAATAAGAGCAGAGTATACTTCAAATCTGCTCTAACCTCTACCTAAGATATTTCAATTTAAAAGTACCCTTCCCTTTTCACATTTTTTGGACACATTTTTCAGTGATTCATATAATGTCTTACATGATGGAAATTTGTAGATCTCAAAACAATGCGATTACTTTATAACGTTATTTAATTATTGTTGTTAATGGTTTCTTAAACGAATACTACATTGATATTTCATACAACAATATTTATTTAAATATAATTTCAGTATATCCAAAGTATTTACTACATTTATATACTTAGCTACTTTATTGGTTTCTTTTCCTGGAATTTGAAATCTATTATTATCGAAATTTTATAATTTTATAACATAACACGAAAGGACTACAAATGTACATAGGTACTAAATATGAGAAAAGTGTTGATATTCAGCTAATATATATATTTAATATGTTTTGAAACCAATCTCGACTAAGGGTAAAACCGACTTTATATTTCATAAACCGTTAAGAAGGTACAAACTTTATGACAACACAAATGGATTACAAGTCGAGGGTTGGGGAGAATTAACTTTAGACTAACAGAGACAAAGTTTAATTTAAGGTTGACTTATATTATTTAATTCAAGGGATTAGCGAGATTAAAGCTAGACGAAGAGAAACCAGAGAACACTTTTTTTAGCTTTAAGTTATGACAGTGATATTCGAAATTTATTTACCAAATACAGTTGTATGGAGACAATAGTTTTAGAAATGCATAATAGAGTACTTGTCAGACTTGGATATTTATTTGTCAATAATTATGGGTCTATATTTTCTATTTTAGTTCTGCTTCCTGTTATTTGTATTATTCGAGTTTGAGTGTATTGAATAAAATAACGTTAAACAGTTTTTACCACATTTCCATTCATTAGGAATGAGTCACTCTGCATCATCTATAATATTGTCAATATTTGAGCATTACAGTTATTTAAAGTTCTAAAGTAGAATAGAATAAATCGTGCATATTAAGATTCTCGTTTCACAAAAAGTATATTACTTTTACAGAAATAACATAAATGATGTAAATAGCCTTTTCTTTTTAGGTTTTATTATGAAAAGAACAATATAAAATTCACCCTAAAAGAACATTATTGTTTTTTGTTGAAACAAAGAGAATAATCCTTGGGGGAAAACCCTAAGCATAAATATTGATAACTTTATTAAACGTACATGAGTTAATAAATAAAAAGACATCATGATTTATTTATATAATTGTATCTTATTATGTAATGTATGTAATTTTATTTATCAATAGAATTATTAAACCTAATTTCTATATTATGAAAATTATCTTTTATATACGGTTACAAAATATATGTTATAAAATCAATAATATTTTAACTTTGAGCATTTGAATTATGTCAAATAATTCATTCGTATTCATTGGAATTGAAAATATAAAACAATTAAAAGCATTTTTTTTCATTGTATTGTTGAACTGGTTTATTAATTTCTTAACATAAGTGGGCACCAATATTTGCATTCAATCATTTAATTCCTTGTTAATGATTAGTTTGCTTAAAACATTTCCTAATATTTTACATATATTTATTAGAATTGGGAAAAATAATTATTTGTTTTCATAGATCTCAAATCATTTATAATAATTGAACAAAACAAATGCTGATATACATTAGAGTTATAAGTTAAAAAATAAGTTTATAAACCTATAAATACAAATATATATATATGTAGATCATTAAATTACATTATTATTCAATTAGCCAATCCTTAGTTTTATCAATATGTATATAAGTGGAGGCTAAGTCTCAATATTTAAAATTATATATAATCAATTAATACGTGTGTGTTTTTTTAACTCTTCTTCTATTAATATAATACTATTATTTTATTAGTAATTTGATTGTTTTTTTAGATTTTTTTTTAAACTAGCGTCATACAATAAAATAAGAGCAGAGTATACTTCAAATCTGCTCTAACCTCTACCTAAGATATTTCAATTTAAAAGTACCCTTCCCTTTGCACATTTTTTGGACAAATTTTTCAGTGATTCATATAATGTCTTACATGATGGAAATTTGTAGATCTCAAAACAATGCGATTACTTTATAACGTTATTTAATTATTGTTGTTAATGGTTTCTTAAACGAATACTACATTGATATTTCATACAACAATATTTATTTAAATATAATTTCAGTATATCCAAAGTATTTACTACATTTATATACTTAGCTACTTTATTGGTTTCTTTTCCTGGAATTTGAAATCTATTATTATCGAAATTTTATAATTTTATAACATAACACGAAAGGACTACAAATGTACATAGGTACTAAATATGAGAAAAGTGTTGATATTCAGCTAATATATATATTTAATATGTTTTGAAACCAATCTCGACTAAGGGTAAAACCGACTTTATATTTCATAAACTGTTAAGAAGGTACAAACTTTATGACAACACAAATGGATTACAAGTGGAGGGTTGGGGAGAATTAACTTTAGACTAACAGAGACAAAGTTTAATTTAAGGTTGACTTATATTATTTAATTCAAGGGATTAGCGAGATTACAGCTAGACGAAGAGAAACCAGAGAACACTTTTTTTAGCTTTAAGTTATGACAGTGATATTCGAAATTTATTTACCAAATACAGTTGTATGGAGACAATAGTTTTAGAAATGCATAATAGAGTACTTGTCAGACTTGGATATTTATTTGTCAATAATTATGGGTCTATATTTTCTATTTTAGTTCTGCTTCCTGTTATTTGTATTATTCGAGTTTGAGTGTATTGAATAAAATAACGTTAAACAGTTTTTACCACATTTCCATTCATTAGGAATGAGTCACTCTGCATCATCTATATTATTTATTTTCCTTGTTTCAAAGTATCAATACTCACGACAGTAATAATATTCATACAGAATGCACATTATGTATTACAATACAAATTACACGTAAAAAGAATAATTTGGGTGAAGATTGATAAAGATTAAATATTATGACACAGTGTATTTAGTGCTCAAAATATGAATATGTGACTCAAGTAGCTAAACTAACGTCAGGAACCTCCAGGAAGCTCTAAAGTTAAAATTTGTAAGAAGAAACGACACACATCTTTTCAAAATTATTGTCCAGATTTGCTCCTATAAACTTGAATAGTGTGTACGAAACAATAACCATATCCATAAGGAACAGTGAAAAATGTAATAGATCTGCGTAATTGTTATTACCCTTAAGTGCTTGTTCATGGTCGTATATGAATTAATATTAATAATATTATGTATATCCTAATACAAATTTTACCCAAAAAAAGCTGTTCACTACTATATAATTGTAACTAGTTTTGTAAATAAAAAATTAAACGAAATTTAAATTACTATATAATTCTCAAGGTTTAAAATTTCACCAATACAACTTTTAATATCATCCCTAAAAGGTAAACACAAATATTAGGGTTTTTCTTAAAATCAGGGATCTTTAAACGCAGAAGTGATCATTACTTTGGTGGTGTTGTGGCTTTACTTGTGTCTATAATATATAATATATTGTCAAACACTAATAATTTTCTTCTTCATAGAGAAGAAAATATATACAAATCGTTTTAATTTTACAAATTTATGTCGTTTCACATCGCTTAAAAAATGTTTATCAAGTTTAAATACAAACTAAGGTTTATAGGGAAATTAGGGAAGTTATTTACCAATGCCAAGGTGAATTCTTCAAACTGTAAACTACAATACTGTTAGGTTTGAAATATCTATTATATTTCTAGACATAAAAAAATCAGTTCAAATACAAAAGATTTTGAAACACAGGTCAGCAAATGTACTATTCGAATATTCCAAAGAAGTAAAAACAGGCTGTGCCCTATTACATTAAAAGCTGATTTAGATAAATAACGGTAAAGAATTTGATGAAATTTACTCTTTTTAAAAATACTAATTTAAACAGAGTTTTATCACTTACATTTAATTAAGTAAATTATTTGAATATCATAGGTTATGCTAAGCAATGCTCAATATAAACCTTATGTTATTATACATGTTAACAATGACTAAAGTTGAGGCATAAAAATAATATTTTATGTTTTTAACATAATAATATATTATGTTTTTTGAACATATATAGAACTGGATGGGATATAGATGTAGAGTTTACAATTATATTGCATTTTATAGCTGATAATTTATAAGACACATTACAAAGTCTATAATGCCTCTTTCATGTTCGGAATTACAAAGCTGACATAATTACTAGTACCTGGTAATCTCGAAAAGTGTGTTGGCGTGATGTTTTCCCATCAATATTAATAAAATGAGATTAAACTCAAACTGTTTTTCACGTTTTTTTAAAAATATTTACATTTTGATTTACTGCAATGAAAAAACTGCTTTACTTTTATATATAGAGTGTTTTATAAGTCTGGAAAAGGCATAATAACTCAGAATATACTAGTATTATGATACCAATAAATCCGGCTATACACAGTCATAAAATAGCCACTTTTTGGTAAGTTAGAAATATTTGTCCGCTATCATGGATCCGCTATCTCGAATTGAACTTCATTTTTTAAATAGGAAATAAGTCGTGTGATACATTATAATAATATGAAATTTGACGTAAAAACGATGATATCATCCGTGTTTAGATATATAAATCCATTTTAAAGTTATTGTCAGTCAAATGAGCCAAAACGAAAAATCATGCGTCAAATTAATCAAAAAAAGAACGCATCGCATATTAGTATAATTATTTTACAACAATAAAAATTTCCTTTTAAACTGTAAAAAAAAAAAAAATTCTAGTTGTAAAAAACCGCCGAAACTTTGATAAATAACATGAGTAGAGCAATGTAATAACTTAGAAAATATAATCAACCTCAGACTGAACAACAGGTTTTCAGCCAACATATAATAATAACATTTATTTTAATTTTTTAATGTAATTTATCTAAAGTCTAAACAGTTATAAAGAAAATTAATATTACTAAGAAGAAGAAAATAACTTATTTAAAGTGAAATCACTTTTAACCTAAATCACCTGTAAGATCCTAATAATCCTAATGAGCTGATACGTCTAATAGCTAATAATAAAAATAATCATGTTCTAACAACTGTTCTAAACGTCATTATTTGTTAACCACCATTCTTATTAGAACTGTGAAGTAGAAGATACTGATTAACTCCCTAAACCAATTTCGAAGTGATGAATTAAATTGTACTGATTTATGATATATTGTTATCTGTTATTATTAATTATTCTAATTTATTTATACATTTTATTTTTATTTTTTAGGTGAAAATATACCCATTTTCAATGAAAAAGAAAGAACTACTTTGTTGATCATGCATGGTTACGGTAAATTAGTTCGGCCATTGGATGAGGTACAATTCCTCATTTGATGTTTTATGTAAATCTTTCAGTGTCAGAGATTCTAATGCTGTCACAGCTAAAAATAGACCCTTTTTATATAAAAAGTCCGAGATATTGCATTTATGATAGATTAGGTCATGCAAAAACCAAATCTAAAATAATGCTATCTTTATTGTCAGTACTACCAAAATAAAATTAAAAAAAAAAAAATCATATCATCTGTTGGAGCCGGTGTAGAATCTCAATTCATAATTCATTTTATGTATTTAATTACAAGCAGGTTTCTGCTCTAAAAAGCGAAAGTAACTTGTTGACACCTAACAAATAAAGGTACCTTTTCACAACAATGTTAATTATTGTCTACTGACACAATTGTATACGACTGATGATATACGAGTAAGTGTACCATAACAGTACAATAATAGATGGCAAAATGTTAATGTAAATCTTAAAAATATTATATTACAAAAAAAATCATTTTAATTTGGTTATTATGCGTTATCTTTCATTTAAACATTTCAATCGGAAAAATAGCAATAATTATAATAACATATGTAGACTATATGTTTAGGCCCTTGTATTAGAACTCAATATTTCATTATTGCTACGTTTTGTTCCCATATCGTGAAATATTGTGTTTATCTTTTTTAAAGAATTTCTTAACTAAGTTATCAAAATAATTGTCCCATAAAGAATTTAAACAATATTTATTTACTTTAAACTGATTAATATATAATGACGACAATAATTTATAATTTTGTCGTTTTTAACATTGTAGATGAAAGCTAAATTATTATTTTTAACAACTACGCAAATTCTATATAACGAAAGAATACAATTTGAATAAAGATTGAAATGCAGTAATTTATTCTTTTTAAATAGTAACCGAAATTAAATGGTAGAATTTGTCGAGTTGAACTTACGGAACGATGGTGAGGTAAACGTATACTTCAAAGCCACGATTTTTTAATTTCGTAACTTTGTTTTACTATTTGCTTATTATATTTGATTGGAAACGAATGCACTTACTTTTTGAGAAGCTAAACTGTTTACTGTACTAGATAATGATTAAAAACCTAATTTTAAATTAGCATAACAGTTCTTAAAACTCTAGTGTATCTTAATTATTGAACTTTATAAGGTTTCAAAATTAAAAAATCTTATTTTTCTTTTTTTTTATATAACATTTGTTAGCTCCGAAAAGATTTCAAAAAAATATAAAAATCAGTCATCTGCTGAACATAATTATACCAGCAGCAAATGTTAATGGCGGCTGAGAGCTTATTACGGTTGGTCGGGCATCACCACCCCAATTAGTCCTCGCCCGGCCGCTCCGAGTTCAAATTAATAGTCACCAACTGGCCTATAGGTACAACCAGAACAACTTTTTTTCAATTCGAAGTATATAGTCATACAAATATTATTTTCGTAATCTGCTTCATATCACAAGAAAATCAAGCCCTAGAACCACTTAGCTACGATAATAATAAGTGTTATTATTAGTTTTAAGTGTAAATATGGTTAAAAGGGGGCTCCAGTCCCTCGGACCTACCTGCTCCTCCCATAAGACCAATGTTAACTTTCAAATCCAGTCCTGCCTCAACGGATTTCCGAGGTCGTTGATTTATGGCTCGTGTTAAAGATTCAAAAAATATCTAGCGATTAGAGTGAGCAGAATTTTTATATCCCAAATAAAAACCGTTAAATAAAATTTCAATATATTCAATATTTTCGATTTCTTTGTGAGTCAAGTATTTGAGATATAAAAATTTTGTTAATCACGTAAAGAATGTTTTGAATTACGACTAAGCAAGTGAAGGGCTGAACGACCTCAGTGTCCAAGAACTGATAAAAACTTGTGCCCTGGTAATAGTGATGACACTGACGACCCTGATGACACAGACATAGAAGACATTGACATCTTCAAATCTTTTGGAATAAAAGTTAATTGCATAAATTTCACCTAAATACATGTTTAAGGTTATAGGGATTTAGCTAATTAATTGAAGACGTATATTTAATAGTATTAGCTAAAACAAATAAGTTATTCGTATTATAGATGTGTGTACATTATTATAGATAATATAAATGTACATACAAATTGTGTCGTAAACACATCGAATGCCTATCTCATAATATTATGTAAAACTACTTCTTACCAAAGATATTTTATGATTTAAAAACGTTTACTAACAAACTTGTCAAAATATAGCTTTTAATTTTGATTAACCATCTTTTCATTTAAAAGAAATTTGAACACTTAATATTATCGTAACTAAGTGGTTCTTGGACTTGATTTTCTTGTGATATGATGCAGGTTACGACAATAATATTTGTATGACTATATACTTCGAATTCAAAAAGTTGTACTGGCTGTACAGTACCTACAGGCCAGTTGAATGGGCGAGGGCTAATAGGGGTGGTGATGCCCAACCAACCAACCATACTAAGGTCTCAGCCGCCACGAACCTTTGCAACGGGTATAAAGTTGATGGACAGGATTCATGTTGCTCTAAATTAAAGTGCTTGTTAATTAGGAAGGGCTAAAAGCAAATTGCAATAAACAACTTTGACTGATATTATGAAATAATTTGTCTAGAAGTAAGAGTAATGGTCTCGAGAGATAAATAATTTAAGATAAAACGAATTCGTTTGATTTTTTATAACCAAATTTATCTCTACTATAATTTTTCCAAGAGAATAACTTAAGAATATTCAGTATAATTTTTAAAATTATAAAATCAAATCTTCTCACTATAATAAATAAATTAGAAACTGATCCTGACAAACTAAATACAGTACTTTCAGATATAATTCGCGTTAGTTTTCTATATTTCTTATGGCGATTAATTTTTCTTTTATTATTGTATGTATACCGAATATTATAATAACAAATTATTACACAAACTCGAGCAAATCTTTAGGCTTGTTCTAGTTTTTATTGTTTATTAGAACCGGTACAAATTCTGCCCCTCCTTTAATCACTTACTACTCTTATAATTGTTCAACATATTCTCATTCTACTTACTTATCCTCACTAATATTGCCTACCCTAATATCTTTGAATGGTGAAAGATGTTTAAATAGTAGGCCATAATTATAAAATTAAATTCCTTATCATATTTAATTTTATCTTCACAGTCTCGTAGTGCTTACATGGAGGGGGCTTTGATTTTCATTTTGTTTAATTTAGTCTAACATAAGTTTAATATATTGTGTTTGAAATCATAATCACATTTTAATCAATACTAAAAGTAAGTATTTATTCATTGTATCGTTTGAATTTTTTTTTTTAGATCTTGAACTATTAAATTCACCATATTATACATCTAAAAGTTTCATTTGTATATGTTATGAATATGCACGATCTAAAAGCACGCTAGGTTGTTTCCATGCATGATTTTAATGAATTGAAGCAAGGTATACTTGTTTTTCGATTCATTGATTTCTATAAGGTTTTAAAAGAATGCTACCTGATTTTTTAACATATATATTGTTGTGAATTTATTAATATATATCAACATATCTGTTGTTTAAGACAATGTAAAAAGCTGAATTACTGACGGCAGGTTATGATAAATATATATAATCTCACTTCAAGATTTTGTTTATACTCTAAATATATGTAAATGATATAAGAAATAAGCAATTATAAACATCTGAGTAACTAACTTTATTATACAATTTCAATAGAGTGGAACATACACTCACATATATAAACACACACAACCACGTATTTATATGTGAAAAAGAATAATAGTAATACTGGTTTGATGTTTTGAGAAGATTATACGTGAATGACCATCATTCTATACGCCATATTCTTTGAGACACATAAATTTGACTTCGTTTTTTCGGAACAACAAGGTAGGACAAGTCTAGAAGTGGTAGAAGATTATACCCATTTAAATACTAATATATTTATATTTAAGTAAGATGTACAGCTAAGTGACATATAAACGTTTTTAGATCTAGCTTTTCAGGTTCATTGTTACAAACCCAGTTGTCTGATTTACTACGTCCTATAAATCCTAACCTTCTACAGTATTTGAGTTCTACGTTACATAAAGCATTAATCGTGAGAAATAATTTCGTTGAAGATTATTGAATATAAAACATTTGATATTACTGTCCATATGGAGAATGCTTTAAGAAATGTATTTCACAATTACTTTTGATATTGTTATTACTACTTGTAATTTCAATCTGTTCTTTAATTACTTTGTGGAAATCCAATGAATTTACAACGATTATCTATAGAGTGTTTTTGGAAAAAACTTGATTTATGAATATGTTTGGAATGATAAATATCTTTAAACATTATTTAGGCAACTATTGATAAACCTTCACAAAAATTTTAAAATGTTTTAAATCTACAATTAAGAAACTTTCTCTAATTATTTACAATAATAACAACATGTATAATAGTATATGTAATATAGGAGAACGAATGTGGATGTCCAAGGAGCACAGTGGCGATGTTTACAGTGAAGATGTCAAGGATACAGCAAATCAAAAAAGTACTAGAAAAAAATGGATTGATAAGAAATAATCGTGTTCAGTTCTATTTGTAAAAAAACAAAATACTTTAAAATAATGTTCTGCAGTGTGTTACATTTACTGCTACTATTAGCAGTTGATAAAGAGACAAGTTATTAGGGTGAATTAGGCCACTATGATTGTGATATATTATGCATAAACAAATATATATACACAATTGTTTATGCATAATATATCAAAATCTTAGTGGCCTAATTCAATAAGAATATATATATATATAACCTAAGTCACAGTTTAGGTAGATCTTCATGAACTAACGATATTTAAATAAATATACCTTATAATGTATACTTACAACATTAAACAATAGTCTGTTAAAATACAAAGAGTTTTAAATATGAAAACAATTAAGAAACAACTTTTTTATGCACGTGGTACTTCATATTTTAATATTAAATAAACTCAAAAGTATTTAATGATTCTTAAAACCATGATTTATTATGAATAACCGTTTAAATTCATTTTATGTAATTTATTTCTCCTAAGACGTTAAATCTGTTTAAATTTATAAAAAAAATGTGTGATACATGCTCAAATAATATTGATGTGAATGCCATGGTATTTGTATTATATAAAAAAAATTAAAACAAGAATTACTTTCCAAAAACTCTTGAATCTAATGTGTGACATAATAAATCACAATTTGAAAAGAAAATTTATTGGAGATTATGTTAATTTATATTAAAATTATAATAGTTACTTATAAGATTTTTAGTATTTTAGTTGAATTGAATATTGAACGAGATTACATATATAAAATTGTAACTTTATTACATTACTTAATAAAACATGAGATAATTTACTGTTTTGAATTGTTTATTTTTCGATGTAATGAACTTTTAGAAATCTTAATTATTTTATACATAAATTCCACTTTAGTGATAATCGATGGATAACATACGGGTTTATTTACTGAGAATATCAAATTGGAATTTCAAAATATGAATGTGGCTATATTCAGTAATACAATAAATTATAGGTGATAGTCCGATATTTGACAAAGTGAGAAACAAACTTCAAGGAACTTTCAACTTTAATGTTTGTAAAGCCACAAAACCTGACGAGAAACTTTGTCTATTATAGTGTTTCATGTAAGCGAAAGAGGTATAAACAAAGTTAAACATTTTAATATGTGATGTGTATAAGACATAGATATTGAGTAAAGGTTTTTAATAATAAAGAAAATGTATTTATTTTCGCACATATTTTACCGTGTAGGCGCTTTTGATAATATTGTTGTGGTGCAAAGATATAGATGCGCATAATTATATGTAGTGAAAATTTAAAAAAAAAGTCACTGATATATTTATAGGAAGGGGTTATGTTACAACCCACAATATTTTATAGAATTATTTAAATTAAACTTTTAGTTTACTAAAATTAATTGTGATAAATTATTTGAAAATGAGATTATCAACCAAGAAATCTACATTATATATTCTAAAGTTGGTAAACGTTGTATTCAAGTTCAAAATATAACTAACTTCGAATATATTTTGTAGGTTTTTATTAGTTTTTTTATGTATAAGAAACTAAAATTAGGCCGTTATTGCACGAAAGAACAGGCTAATCAAATAACCAAAAGAACTGTTTATTACATGATCTCGAATCCTAAAAGCGAACATAATAAAAAATAAGTTTAATGAAAATCTTAGAGATGCTGAAGGTATTACAAAACTCAAGCAATGTAAATTTTGGCAAGTCAGAAGTGA
The DNA here is from genome assembly GCA_963513935.1 of Aphrophora alni. Lineage (NCBI taxonomy): Eukaryota > Metazoa > Arthropoda > Insecta > Hemiptera > Aphrophoridae > Aphrophora > Aphrophora alni. The sequence goes on along the minus strand of OY740768.1, from coordinate 131,321,220 downwards.
TTTTAATGAAAGGTTTAATACTTTAACTGTTCTTTGGTTTGTAGGTGTGATTAGTATTAATTTTGTATAATTTTTTTGTTTAACATCATATACTTTATTCTGGTTTATTATAATTACCTTTCATTTATATTATATATGTTCATCGCCCTTAAATATTACTCTAGAGTCTCTATTCCAGATCAAGAGTAAGGACGTTTACATTGTAGTTGAACTTAGGAGAGATACAGGAATTCTAGACAGAATATTTTGCAGTTAGCAGTTACAGTAGAAAATTATACACGTAGGAGTTATTAAGCTTTTCTCATTGTAGTTGCCGCACAGACATTCCTCATGGGTATTATTATAGGGTTTATAGTAATTGAAAATAAAACATATCGCATTTAATGTTGTTGATTTTCATAGTTTTCCGAAAATTAAAAATTAACACAAGTTTTAGACACAACAATGAATAAACAAATTATATCATTTGTGTAATATGTGATAAATTATGGTAAACACAAATGCATGATAACAAAGATAAGACTAATTGTAATAAAATGAATATTAAGAGAAAAAAAGTATAACTGAATCAAAGCAACTAGACAATAAAAATAATAGAGGCCTTTTTGAATGTAATAACAAAATTTTCAAAAAGAAACAACATCACAACTACTAACAATAAACTCCAATGATATTCAATAATTAATAAATAACACAAATAAGAGATATAAATAAATATTGAGCTTGACTTGTGAGATAATATTTGATAAAAAATAACTCGAACACAAGATTTTACAATAAATACAAATGTGAGAGATAAGTTAAATCAATTATAAATAAAACATTAGTTTTCTTGAAACACTTATAAAGTCTAACACAACAATGGCCTGTGCTTTAAACCACTGACTTCAAAATCACAGACAAAAATTATTTAAACTATTTGAATACATAATAATATCCACAACCATCGTTTAAAGAAAATCTATACTTTTGTTCCTATTATTGTGTAGAAATTATGTCAACCACTAGAAACGAAATCACCACTAATTATAAATAAATAAAAATTAATACATATGAAGGTTTTGTATGTTGCTAATTTTGACGAATCGTCCTCGTTTATAGATCCAGTTTGATAACACATATTCATCAATAAGGTAATTAATTGTTTTGCCAACTTAATTTATAAAATAATTTTTTTTTTTAATAATTCTTCAATTATACTCTTTTTGATATCCGTTGTAAATTTCTTTACAGAATAAATAATATTCTTAATTATTATACAAAGCCCTTGACGTCATTGGTTTAATTTAATTTCAGATTAGTTTAAATCATTAAATTTAGATAAGGCTTTATTACAGGTAGTATAAGGCTTATTACATGCATATAGTATTACTGTCATATCATCGGAGGAAAGGAAACCTATCAATCATGTTTGCGGTACTTTGATTGCCGAGTTTTCGGATCGTTAGCGATTTGCTCACTAATTATATACTGACTATTGTATATATAGAAGTCACGAATAAATGTAATCTTATAGAAAAAACCAGTGACTTTTACCCATACTGTTTTAATTAATCGTTAAATTGTTTTTTAGGTTGCTCGTATATACCTGCTTTCTACTAACTTATGGGAACCTGTTTATATTATTCTATTCTCATAAATTCGCTATATTCTGTGTTTCTAATTCTAATCGTATGAATTTTAGTGAACTAGATTTAATAGAACTATTTACTGCCAGGACATAATTAATATTATAAGTTACAGTTATGTGATGTTAGATTTTTAGACCATATATATTTTCACAATATGATAGGAACTTATATTCCAGGTAATAAAATATAATTAAATAAAAACATTAGTTTTAAGATTAAGTTAAAATTTGTTTAATAAATATAAACTTAATTCAAGGATAAACTATAGCAATAAGTTTAAAGTTTCAAAATATTTTAATAATATAAATGAGTTACAATTTTTCGCCTTTCGGCAGCATCGGGCAACTGATAATTAACAGGTATAGACAACTATTTAAATATACACAAGTAACAGGAAACTGAAATACAATAGAGAAATCGGGAAAGGTAGAGGGATGACCTAGCATTTATATTATTAAAATATTTTGAAACTTTAAACTTATTGCTTTATTTTATCCTTGAATATGGAGTTTCAACAAGAAATATCTGCCATTAAATTTAACAAACAACTGATATTAGAATCAAAACCTATTTATATATTAAAGCCTTAACAGGTATATAAAAAATATATACTTTCGTTCTGATGTGAAGAGCTTAAATAATAAAATATAATAACTTTTATTTAAGAAGGAACGGAAAATGGTATGTGCTATATATAATTCTTTTAATTCTGGAAACAATATTTAGGTAATATTTATATTTCTCAATGAATTTATTTATAAATAATTTAGTGTATTACAATAACACTCTTAACAATATCATTATTTATCATTGGTTTCTCATTTTTTTACCCTTCTTTATTATTATTCTAGTCTCTACCTTTCTTCAACTCTTATGTTATTCTACATCGCTATATTCACTTTTCCTGAACAACTAAATTAATTATGTCCCTGTTACCAACAATATTTAGTGTAGAATTTTAAATTCATATTATATTTACATAATCTTATTAATACTAGATGGATCTAATGAATAATAATTACAGGTACCCTAAATGGTTAAAAACAAAATTACTTTTATATTGGTTTGTTGAATTCCTAACGGAGAATAATATTAATTGATAATGATAATTATGAAAACTTACTAGTAGTATACTAAACCATAAACAATATAGATCGTATATATAGAAATCGTACTTGAAAACTACTTTTTTTCTTAAGCACAAGATACTTAGCAAGTCCACAAATAATTATTTTAAAATATTTATTAGTAGCTTGTATATAATATACATTGAATTATTATAAGAATTTAAAATTATAAAAGTCAAAACTCCACCGTGCAATACAGTTGTTTGAAACTCCAGATGCCATTGGTCTAACATTTCTCTCCTAATGACTAAAATTCCTTTAGCTTAAGACGCATTGGTATTTCGTATCTTCTCAGTAAGTTTCACGTACTAAAGTTAATGAAATTACTTGTGGCACTTTTCTTATTTTTGCACATGAACTAATACATCTAGTAATTATACTGAAGAAGTAATAAAAATATATATTTGATTTTCTTCAAATGTATTACTCATAAATAAATAAATCAAATAATATTGTATCAATAGGAGCATCTAACACTGTTTGTTTGGTTATTATACCTTTGTTTTTTGCTAAATAATTGTATTAACTAAAGTCAAATATATTAGTCGTGATTTATATTTGTTTATATGTCCTTATTTTACTGTGGAAAACTGAATATAGAACAAGTGAAAATTCCAGACACAAACTTTCAATTTTTCAAAAAGGTGATTAGGGTTGGTATCTGATTAAATTCCATAAAAAATATTATAAAAATTGAAGTCACAAAATCAAATATACCAAGAGTTTGTACAATAATTTTGCAGCGTTTATAATGTATTCATTTGTATTTTTCAGTTCGGAACCACAAAATGTGTTAAACATCTGAGAAAAAAAAATAAAAGCATAGGAGAAACAATTTTGGGTATTTAATTGTGGAAAACAAAAATGATCAAAGACACAGTAGTAAACCATCATCTAGGATAGTTCAAGGATAGAAGAATCCCCCTTTTAAAAATTAGTCTTTAGTTACATAGTATAAATTAAACCAAAGAATAACTGTTATTTTTGTTATGATTTGATATTAAAAAAATATTGCAACGTAGAAATGTTGAAATGTTTCCTTATAAATAATAAGCTTAAGAATAACAGCATTACAAAATCAATTGTTAAGTGTAATGAAAAAAAAAGTTACATAAAAGCTTGTCCCTTTTTTACACTTTACTAATGTTTCTTGTTAGATTATTGTGTAAGTATTAAGATCAATTCTATATATAGTATGTGTTGTAATGATCAATCAGGCTTACTATACGTATGTTGTGTATTATAATGTAATTAGAATACTATTCTACTAAGTTATGTTGGATACTTACATAACATAATATATTCTAGTTTTACTACACGATAACGATTATCTTTTCACGTTCTTATAATAATCTTTATTTATTATATGCACAGAATGAGTGCAAACGTTATAATAAATCATTACATTGTTGTAAATAAAACATAATAGTCCAAGAACGTTAATAACATCATGAATTCTTCTGATATTTCACTGTTATAATATAAATTTAGTCATGGTGAATACTTTTGATTTGTACTCGAATCTGCTAAAATATTTACAATAATTAAAAGTTTAAATTTTTTAGCCTTTAACTAAGTCACATAACTTCATTAGTTGTTACAAAACAATTATTGTAACATACCTTCTTACCCCAAACATTTTGTGCATGAACTGTAATCTCACACGTTGTACATTCAGTAACTTTTACAAAGTAATCTCACCCTGGGGTGAATTTGAATAATAGAGAGCATGAAATTGAACGTTATGGTTAATGGGACGCAATTCAAGCAGTGAAAGGCTGATTTCAGAAGCCATTATAATAGTATTCGCATGCAACCGGAAAGGCGTGAACTCTTAACTTAAATTCATTTATAGCCTTGAACTGGAAGTGATACTAATAAGCTGATTTGATGGCATTTCATTTGTTATTTGTATAAAAATAAACGTAACTTGTAATATAAGTCATGCCGTCTTCATTTTTTCAAAACCAAAATATAAAATAAAATTTTAATTTACACTGTAGCTTACAATAAAAAGTTACCTATATATATACAAAACTTCAAATGTGTGTAATTTCATCACGAATATTGAAAGAAGATTTAGATACAATTTATATCAAACTAAAAAATTAAATAAATAACAATAAGTTCAATCAATTAATCGCGTTAGAGAGATCGCCACATTTGGTTATAAATAATTGAATTGTAACCAACTATTTAATTATTTTAGCTCTTGAACGAAAAAGCAGCCAAAATCATCGGTGTAGCTTGTGCGAATTAGTAATCGTTTTACTTATATAGAAATATGTCGAGTGTTATTTAAAAAAATCTTTCAAGACAAGCTCAATTTCTATCTATCACATTTATATATTACAATATATGATTTATCTGTCAAATGACAATAGTACATAAAACGAACTTTATTTTAATAACTACTAGACCAAGGTGAACATTACGTTATTTAATGTTCCATAGAAAATAGATACATATTTTATCACTTGTTTTTTTTTTTAGAAAACAGACCAAAATTATTCTATATCGTATTTTAATATTTAAGGCTTCTAAGTCAATTATATCTTTAAATATATTTCCTCCAAAAAATTAATTGATATCCTTATGCAAAATATATTGTTTATTTTTTCACGCTGGAGTATCACAACTTTGTAAATATTAAGTTGTATCTGTGTTTTTCTGTTTCAATCATTACTTATTTCACGACCTTGTGCATATCACTACAAGCAATTTGATTTATTGTGATATTGTAAAAGTGAATGGTAGAGATATTTCTTACCAAAATTAATGTTTAATTTACAATATGTTCGTTTAGAAGTAAATGAATTTTTATAGTTAAATCTTACAAAAGCTTATCTTCAAACAACCACATTCTGATACATTGACATGTAAATACGTATTTAACTGATATTTTCATATCAATGATTGTCCGACAGTTTACACAATCAAGGTTGCAGAATTTACATTACTTATCACACCCTCCCCAGCCTTACTATTGGTAATATCCCGACTCCATTAATCTCTTACCACACTCCCCCTCCATTATATTTTGTTAGTAAATAAAACAATATTATTGTACAAATTATAGGAAAATTTGTTTACTTCCAAAATAGTATAATTAATTTAAAACTTAAATTTAGTAAATTTATTTTTTATTATTTTTTTAATATATTCTGTTTATTATTTACAATCCAAATATATATTTTTGTAGCAATATTTATTTTAAAAATTATTTCTTTCATAACTCTTTGGTGAAATATTTGTTTACATTTCATTTTTCACAATTTTCTAAAATTATAATTTCCTACAGAAATATATGAATCAGATATTGCTCTTGTAAAATTACTTAGTAAGAGTTACTAAGAAGCCTTTCACATAAGGATAGGCCAACACATCATGCAGTGAATATCCACTGCAAAAAACCTCCTCAGATTCTTATTCTTCGTTTAGTTCAAGAGACTTTAACGTAATCCCCACTACTTCCCTCACCCATAAGTGTGTATCTTTCTTGATATTTTATGGCCTTTCATCTTAACTCCCCTGTACTGTATCTTCACTACTCCTCCTTATGTTTTCTTTCTTCTAATTTTAGTCCAACAATAATGTGTAAAGCTTACAGGGTAAATAAATATCATATAGTCTTACCATAAATACCGGGGCTCTAGCAATGTGGACCATCCTTTTGATTTGTACTCGTGAGACAAACATTGCGATAGAAGAATAAAATAAAAATAACACGTTTTTGCAGAATGTCACCGCAACTCGTAGTTTTGATAAAATGACTCAAAGAGATTCCTCTAGAGTCACTATAAGCACGGGGAGTCCTTCGTTTTATTGAGATAACCTTGACAAAAAGGAAATAAAAAACATAGTAGTGAAAAGCCAAACATATTTCTGATAGAAAAATCACCCAATGAAGAGGGGAAGACAAAAATGCAAAAAGGCCTAATAAACGCGAAGAAGGAACATGCCGCTCCTGCCATTATCACAATGAGGTGGGAGTTTTGACACACCGAGAATACTGAGGAGACAATGACTCATGAGTTACTTTATGGAGAGATGTATCAGTGGTACAACAGGCCAAAGTATTCCTAAGGCACTATAACACAAGAAGGTAGACTGAATTCATCAGATTAAGTAGAGCTAAACTTAAAAGGCTGTCAGATATTTTGTACGTTGTAAGCTAGACACAAATCTAAACTCAAGTAACATGTTCGGGATATTAAACCACGGGACTTACATATTCATCCAAGAGGGGGCGGAGACTGTTAGTAAAATGCAGTGCAGTAATGCATAAAATATTTAGAAGTCTGTTTCACATTGATACAGTGAAGATTAAATAAACTTGAACCCGGTTAACGTAATGCACTTCTTAAATGAGGCGATGCTAGAGGGGTACTATAGTCAGGAAAAATAGTGGGGGGGGGGCAATAGATCAATAGTCTATACAATGCATTTCACACCAAAATCGTTCCTACTAAAATTAGCCGTATATATTACCCTGTTATGTTGGAGATGTAAACTAAGAATAAGACTTTGTATATCGGTTATTACTAATGGCAAGATGATTGCAGTGAGGTTGGATTATGTCAAGTAATGATTAATGTTATTCATTCGTTATTTTAAATTTATTATAATTTTTTAAAACTTATTGATATTAGTTTATTAGGATTGATGTTAAATTACAGTAATATAAAATAATGTGTTTTGTTTGGTCATAATAATATTGCAAAATGACTTACGGAAATGAATATTCGATAGTTTATAAAGAATATTTTGAACCAATCATTTCAGAACTTATATCTTTAAAGCTACAGGAAATCAATTAAAAGTTATTTAATAAATATTTTTCAGAAAATTAGGTAACTCTAGAGGCGGAGAACAATGGGAATTTAACCATTGTTGAATTAAAAAAACAAGACGTTACTGTTAATTTCAGAATCACCTTTAAATCCATTAATATAATGCACCTTTGTATACACTATAATATTTAAAGCAAAACCTCTTTCAAAATCAAACAAAATCTTTGATTGTCTATAATTTTTTTGGAAATTTGTTTAAATTATTATTTCATAATTTAACAAAAAATCTACGAATCTCCCTCTACATAGATCAATTTAAACACTTCACTCTGATATAATAATAAGAATTTTTAGTTTATAATATTATTATTTTAATACATTTTTAATATATATTGTTGGAGAATCATACAGTTTTAAAGTTTTGATGGTAAATTTATTAATTTCGACAGAAAGTTTATAACTAATATTATCATATATATTTTATATTCGGATGCAAACGGAATTAGCTGTGTTACAAAGTTAACATTTGTCTGCTTTTAACGAAAGAAAGATTTTAAATGTAATATTTTTTACATTAATCAATAATATTTAAGTCATAGTTATCTTAAAATATTTAATATACATTTATACTTGTTATGCAAGAATGAAATATAATTCAGTTTGATTACATTTGAAAGACTTATATTTGTAAAACATCATTACATTCGAAGTATTGATCAGAGCATTGCAATGAAGTGTTGAAATGAGATCATAGAGACAATTAAATGGAGCGATAAAACATCTATGCAGACTACAATAGTAGTGAGCAATGTATTGTTATAACAAACAATGCATACACTGAAAAAAGATCTCTAACGTTTGTGTTCACCGTGGAAGTGGAATCCTTTTAACGTACGTAAAGCATTTTATCGTAGGTTTAAGTACAATAAAAACTATTGTACATTAAATTACAATGACTTAATTTATCATTGGTACATCATCAAAAATTGGTGTAGTTTATTTGAAATAATGACAAAAAGTAACATCAAACATATTTTGGAAAAATTTACTGTTACTAGTATTTGACTCATAAATTCGTACTGTATTATTTTATTTATTTTTTTTGTAAATTATACGTCAATTTCTATAACGAAGCAAACGATAATTATAATAATACGGAGGGGGGGAGTGAGAATCATGAGGTATGTAATAGTCCATTATTTTTAAATTATGTTAAAATTGTAGACATTAGTTAGTGAGTACGAGTGTATAATTATATTAAATAATTTGAATTATTATTAGTTATAATATATTAAAATAAATATAAATTATTACAAATTGTATATCCTATATAGATTATTGATCTTTGAAAATTGTTATTTATATTTCCAAAGCCACATAGATATAGAGAATTTATGTAGGTATTATGTAGTTGAACATTGTAATTCTCTTAAATTGTATTTAGCTTTTTAAATAAGTATAGAGATAGACCTAATATTAAATAGAATAAAACTCCAACACAAGATCTCACAAACTATAAGTTTACCAAATCAAACTCGTTTAAATGACAAAAACGAGATCCACAGTGATACATGTGCTACAATAACTAAACTATAACTCTCCTTTAGCATTTAACTGTATCACCTATTGTTGATATAATTAAAGTCTTACTGTAGTTGGTACAAATATCATTTACCACGTGCAAACTAAATCAGACGAAGAATTATATAATGTGTATACCATAAAACTGATGATTGTGCCGAATCAAAATCAGTGATAAAAATTATATATTCTCTTTATTATTTGTTTTTAGGTTGAATTTGAATAAGAATTGCATTAGTTATATACATATCATATACGTAGAGGCAATGTTTATAGTAGTAAATAATAGAATAGAAAGAATTTATTAAAATGTGTTAGCGTAAGTAATAAATTTATTTACAATATTTATGTTTACTGCATTATATATTTTGTGAAAGCTGATTATTTTTATAAATAATATATATTTTTAATGAGTAATAGTTTTAGGAAAAGAGATATATCTGTAGCACGCGATCTGATGGTTAACGCTTTGTCTTGACTGTTAACCTTACAAATTGGAGTTGTTTGAGGTGGAATACGGTCATGCATGCAGTCACGCTCTTTTCCTACAGCAATTACTAAAACTCTAATATCTTTACTCAGGAAAGTCACCTCTACAGAATAAATTACTTCAAAAGCTCCTTTACGTCATTCTGTACAGATTGATATGGATGTTAAATTATATGAACATAGAATACTGCATTTTTCTGATGATAATTTGAAATATAGATTTGTAAATTATTTTAATATTTTTCTTACCTTATAGTTATCATATTTACTTCCCTTATGAAATAAAAATAAAATACTTTGACCACTTTGAGTTTAATTTAGAGAACTAGTCAACTCTATTCCTAAGTATGGATGTTATTAAAAATCTTTTTAATCATTATTACCAAATTTGGTTTCCAAAGTTAAAAGCATGACAGAGAGCGATATGTGGTCGATACGTATATATATATATATATATATATATATATATATATATATATATATATCGTATATTTGTCTTAACATAATTATATATTAAGGCAAATATTATGCAGTGAGCGAATAAAGAATGAACATATCTTTTGTTTATATTTATTAAGATGTTTTTAATGTAACAATAAAATATATATGTGTGGTACATTACATGTAAATTTTTAAATTTAATTTATAGCAAAAGTAATTTTTTTAACTTATCCATAACTTGTTGAATTTATACGTCATTTAATTAAGATTTTATTTTGTGTTTAGAGGTTAACAAGGGGATGTTATTTTTATTTATTACTTTCATTACCATATTGTAACCAATTAAATAATATTTTTATTATTGTAGAATTAATTCCCTTCATTTGTAAGAATTTTTTTATTTAGTTTGAAATTGGCAAAGTTACATTTTTTTAATGTAAACTGAAATTTGTCTACTAAGTGTATTTAAACGGATTACATAAATTTAACAACGGGAATCAATTAGTTTTAAGTTATCATTAGTTGGACATGCTTCAAAATAACAATTCAACCGCAATGAACACTTAAATGAAAGGGTAGTTTTTGTTAAAATTTAATATAAGTGATTTTTACCTTTGAAATAAAAGCTTTGATAGGTTTACATAGTTATAAACTTAAAAAAATTTGCAGCAAGGACTAAAAAGAACATGTTTAGCATCTCAATGTATGTATTGAAAACAGTTGTTTTTAAAGCAGTATGTCGAAAAATATATTTGATTCTACCAACATAAATAGTGGAATATTTTCACATCAATATTCATAAATATTGTGTAATTGAATGAATACTTTTTTTTTAAATCATAGCAACTACAAAAATACCAACATCCTAAATCAATTGAATCTTTCAAAATAACCAAACGAAAATTTATTCTAACAACTAAACAACAGATTCATGTGCTGTTGAATAAAAAGATAATAAGGAGAGTAGAATAAAATTTCTAACTTATATTTAAAATGTAGTTATAAAACAATTATCATCGTTAAACACCAATATTTATAAGAAAATAATGAATATCCATGAAGAAAAACAATCACATTTAATTAGATGGAAGTATCAGATACGAACTATTTAAAAAAAAAAAATATACCTGAAAAGCATTGTTGGACTAAGATACATAAATAAGGTGTAGTTTGATTTAGAGATACAAGATATTTTACTAAAAGTCGGTTACAAAATTTCAACTTTTTCAAATATCGATAATCAAGTTGATACCAATAGTTTAAAAAAAAACCACTTATTTTTAATTTCTTATGTTATTTTTCACAGTGAGTTTAAAAATAATAGTGGTAATTTTGTACTATCTTATTCATTGTAAAAAAAACTAATAGAACTTTTGAATAACCACATACATCATAGGATGTTTACTATCAACAAAAAACTAAGATAATAAAGATAACCATATCAATTTCTAAAATAACATACATTTTTCAATATATATATATATATATATATATATATATATATATATATATATATAGCAAAATTACTTGTTGAAACTGACAAAATTAAGGAAATTAGTAAATATTTTCGAACGTTAAGTTTGTCATAATACTCTCGCAGCTAAATACATGGCATAACTTGGAAACCATTTAAGCAATTATAATTAAACACCTACATGATAGCTTACATGTAGACAGACAGAGACAGAATAGGAGAGGGGAAGATGGATGGAGAGAGAGAGAGAGAGAGAGAGAGAGAGAGAGAGAGAGAGAGAGAGAGAAATCTCTCCGGAGGAGTCAGTGCATTAAGTTAAAGGCTAACGTTTGACATTGTACGCCATCGAAGGAATTTTATTACACTTTTGCAAACATATTCTTCTGAGATGAAGTTTATTTGTATCTCTACCAGAATCTATCAAAAGAAAAAGTGTACCATAAATGTTAACAATTTTTACGATATCAATTTTAATAAGATATCAATTCAAAAAATCTGGGAATATAAAGCTAATATGAGACAAGATATCATGTATTTTAAATTTTTAGTTACGTATAAAATTGATTTATCTACTCCTTTGAAACAAAATGATGAATTTAAAAAAATTAACGAAAATATTTTGATTAACGTACAGTACATGCACTTACTATTCACTATTGTGATATTAATGATGATTAAAAAATTCTTAAAAAAAGAAACGTTTAAGATTTCCTTTAGGAAAAAAAATGTATGAGAACATAGTGATTCGTATTAGGGACGGAATTTTATGTTCAGCGACTTTTTTGAAAACGTAAAAAAAATTATGTATAAATCTTTACAACTAAGGATGTTAATATTATGTTACTTTTTATATTATATCCAGTTTTTCATTTCAAGTAATACTAAATACACAGATGATAAAATAGAATTGATTTGAGATTACAATAAGTACTTATTTTTGAGAATGTAATCAGAAGTTGCATATCGTCATCTATAAAATAATATGCAACAGTAAAACATGCTTTTTTGAGTTATCTTTATTTTTCGCAAAAATCAAATTTATATCTGCTCTATCAATTTTTATGTGTTTGATGTATGTATATGTGAGCCAATGACAAAAAAATATTTTAATTGAACAATATTACTATACTTTGATATTATGTCGGTAAAATATGAATCTTTACATAGATATTCACTTGGAATAGACATTGAATATCCTGACATAGCATACTGATTACGACGAATTTCCTTTTCTTCCTAAAAATGAATCTCATCTGTGTGAGATACGGATAAACATCTAACTAATTATTTTAGAATTAATAAATTATTACAACGTACATTATGTGAATTTAAAACAACCTTTAAAAACATAGTAGTATAAAAAAAATATATAGTGCACTTTACATTAATCAAGAAACTTGTATAAGCATGTATATTTTATTTGAAATAAAAAAATTAATATTAATGAAAATTAATTTGAAAAGTATGTTTACAAACCTACGTTTGGCAAAAGAATCAAAAATATATGGAAGAGACAAAAATGATGTAAAATCACGTAAAGAAATCTGAATAAACTAATATGTGGACCGACTTATATCGAATCAATAATTTACGATGAGCACTTATACCCTGTTGGCAGTGTAAAATTTAACAATTGATTTTGACAATATTTACAAATGGTACAGAGATATCATAAAGCATTTAAAATTTATTTTCTATTTCACACATCTGAACATCCCTCTAATCATTGTTCCTACAGCAATCAGAATATACAAATTTTATGCAAATTTAGAAATTGACCGCAACAGCGTACCTATTTACAGGCTTAATATCGTATTTATTTTCTTTTTTACTATCGTCTCTTATGAAATATAAAGATCATAAAATAAAGGAAAGGTAATAAAAATAATATTTTGATTTAAAAAAAGTTACTTTTAATGATTATGATAATTGTTTGATGTAGTAAACCTCAATCAGAAAACAATGCCGATTGTTGAGATACCAAATAATTTAGATGAAGTAATTCTCTAGCCATATCATTAATTGTCCTTTTTTATCTTCTTACGAGTACCACTCTATGTTGTATTTCAGTTTTTTTAGCTAAAGCTCTGTTAACTATTGAAGTCGGGCATGATAACCTTACAAAAAATATTGTTTGGAAAAAATTAATTTGTCATTTTGATAAATAGAATGTAGTGTTGTCTGCTATTGAGATTTGGTTAATAACCAAACTATATTGTTTTATGAAGGTTTTTGTTTTTCAGTGTAGTTCTTTTTTCTGTTGAATATTTTATTGTATCACTATTTTCTTGAATAAGAAAGGCCCTCATTCTCTCCATGCACCTTTTCTTTTCTATTTGGGTATCCTTTTTCTTGTAAATCCATTCTGGTTCCGCACTTAATAATCTTAGTCCGTATAATATTCACTTGGTTCACGTTTTCGTAAACATTTACCTCATATAAACTGTTATTTGGGGAGTTTTTAAGAATTTTTTTTTTCAGTTTTAAGTCATTCAATTATATTCTTAGATGACAACAATGGATTCTGATTCTTGATAGATATGCGGAATTTGTTATTTTTCTTTGATCCATCTTTAGATTTACCAATCTTATTATATATATATATATATATATATATATATATATATATATATATATATATATATATATATATATATATATATATCACTTGTGTTTATTTGTTTTTTGGTACTAGGTAATCTAACCACCCTGCAACATTTTGTAGTAGGGTCACCAACAATCAATAGTCCCCCCCCCCCACCAGTATCCATACCTCCGTAGAGGAGTTGCCTGCCTCCTTAAAGGGTGTATTTTACATCAAAGCTGTTCTGCCCCTGGGGTAAATACATTGAATGAATGTCATGTTCTTATATTTACCTGTAAATACAATATTCTTCCAAGCTTCAACACTTCTCCTACAATACTTCGTTACAACTATTAGAATTTTGAATTAAATGATATTGTCAAACCCGATTTCAGGTTAATCAATAATATCAAAATATTTTAGATATACCATACTGTCTTCTTCATAATAAAGACTTCATTTAAACCAAAAAAAAATAAAATTTTGTTAATAAATGCAACGCAAAGTAGCATCAATTATTTATAAATGGGAATGAAATATGTCCAAGTGTTATACGTTAAATATGGTAATTATATATTAGTATTTATAATGTCTTCTTTGACAAAATATTCTGTTGTTCATTATTAAGTTTTTACCATGTTAAAATACGAGAACGTATCAAAACAAGGTAACGTTTTTAAGGTAAGAAAACTGGGTTTGAATATAATTTTAAACAGTAATAAGTGTTGTACACTACCAATTAATGTTGACCCTGACTTAGTGTTTTAAAATTAAAATTAAACAAAAAATCTTGTAAATACCATAATTAAATAAAACAAGATTCAACAACAATTTCACTACTATTATTGATATTTTACCTTGTATATCAATGAAAATGGCGACATGTTAGTTGAAACATGATTGATTTAAAAAAATGTTTTAAGAAAACTTGTGTTCACATTTTATAACTCCTTTATTGCAAATGGGCTTCATTGAACATTTAACATCAAGTCGAAAGCAAGAGATAGATACATCTGTGATCAAATAACTTTGATTTACGTCAATGTCTACGTAGAACTAGAATAAATCAATTTTTAAATCTTGTTTCTAGTCACAAAGAGAAATAAATATTCATTTTTCTACATCCTTGTATGTTGAAGATAACTAGGTACATAACGACTGAAATGTCTTATAAAATATTATGCATGTGATGTTTTTATTAAGAACTTGGGTTTTTATTAGAAACTCAGAAGAAAATGTATTGTTGATATTAGATGACTTTTCATAATCCAATATAAATAATTTATAACTAAATTAATATTACAAGTAAATGTTTTGTACAAATCAGTATTGGTGCTACGTTTATAGGTATCCCGCTTATTACCGTAGAAAAACGAATTTTCTCTCGAAGCTATATTTTACCACTGTCCTGATTCCTATATATTTTACAAATATTAGGTTAAGATAGTGAGTTAGTTCAAATTAGCAGAATCAAGTGTTATTCAGAAAATCATCTTAAAATTTAACGACCTTGGCGATCAATCGAAGGAAGGGAATTGAAACCATCACACATATATTGTTGGCGGTATTTTTGTTGTGGGAGATTTAAATAAATGTCAAACTTGTTATATTTTTCCCTGTCATCATTTAGAGAGTGGTAGGATAAGATACATTATGTTCTTATTAAAAGAATTGAATATGAGACACCTTTCTGCTTTGAACCAACAACTATATCTTAAATATATATATTTTTGCTAACTTCACTATATCACACTTTAGGTAAAATGACACGTGCTTATGTGGTATCACACATACACAAGTTTATTAACTTATATTACTTATCATAAATAACTTTGTTAAGTTATTAAATTACTAACATTTTTCAATCACTAAATAAAATATTGAAATTGAAGAAATTGAATCGTCGAGATATGCCAGTTAAATAATCATCTTTGTGTTTTTTACAACTACTTACCTAATTACAACACACAACATGTCGACAACACTTTTAAGTGTTATAACGAATTGGGATATTTTATTTTCAGAAATTTTATTGATCATCTAGAAGGATTCCAACTATTATGTGTGTGTCAAGATCTATTAACTTATGTATCTAGTAAAGATGAATAAGTTATCAAATTGTCTTTTAAATAATTTTATTATAAACAAGAGGAAATGATGACACATCGAAGATTTTTCTAACAATTTCAAGTTAGAAATGTATATGTTTTAAATCGTAAAAAATTAGAATTACATAAGATATATATATATATATATATATATATATATATATATATATATATATATATATTTGATTATAATATGTTCAAAACCATATCACGACTTTAGTATGTCATATATACTGCACATACAATATTATATATTGGAACGTTATTTAATTTAATGAATATAAAAAGAGTAGATTATTTCATTTCGGTTTTATTGAGGAAACAACCAATAAATATAATTAGTAATAAATCACTTCTTAATTTAATGGATTTTTTTTATTCACAAATAAGCTAAGCTTTTCTCTCAAACATAATATTATTTTAACTAATCTATATTATGTCTTGTAATGGATTTCCCAAATATTTTCAGCGGAAACGTAGAAAGGGAATAAATAAATGTTTTGTTTGAGCAGATGTAAAGGCCAATTTGTCAGGATAAGTATATTTCAATGGCTTACATAAATCTAACGCCTACAATCTATTGCCTTTATATTAGCATTATTTGGAGTTGCTTCGTAATCTCCATGGAAACTAAACAGAGACTCATATATTGTGTAAGGAGTTTAAATGAATGATTATAACTCAATAAAATGTTCAATTCAAATACAAATTGAATTTATTTCGTTTGTTTACTGCGTTTATGCTTGAAGGATAGACAATTTATGATAAGTACAATTCCAAGTAAAGTGTGTAATATATTGGTAACAATGTATGATGTGGTTGGATTGATATTGCAGTGACTAGGTTATGGAATATTTAGCTTCTAACATATCAAATGTTAATGTTTGGAAAAAAAGATAACTTCCTAGACATTTATGAATATAAATATTTTTTTAAATATTTTATTTAAAATAATCAACATGTTGTAGACAAGTTTTTGTATGTTTTATAACCAACTATTCAACTAGACACGAAATTCGAAGTAATATAAAGTGATTGGTAAATTTATATATATATACAATTATGTAAATATGTATATATATATACCACTCCGTGTCATTCTCCCTCTGACCTATAAAATAGATGTTTATATATATCACTGTGCTGTTAGAATCATTTGGATACTTTTTCCACCGTAGTTTCAGAGGCTTTGTAAATAATAATTTTCCATGAAATGGTGTTAATTTACAGATAAAGCAAAAATACAATCAATTCAAACATCTATTTTATAGGTCAGAGGGAGAATCAAGCGGAGTGTAAATTCAATTACTAGTGGTTGAAACAAAACTAACTGAAACACTCAAAACTCCCTTAAGTATATAATATTTCTATATCTGTAAATCTTTGTTTAAAAGATACTATATTTAGATTTTCCTTAACGTTAATATGTGACAGGAAGGACCAGTTCCATTTATTGTACGAATAATTAGTAATGTTCTAAATATTATCAATATATCAAAGATTAATAAACCTACAACACTCTATTACCATTACTGTGGTTAATGAATTCAGATTTAATAACTAAAATTATTATTGATTAATTTATGTTGCCAGTCATTATTGATTCCAATAAGTATTTTCTATTTGTACAGCTTATGAACTGTATATACTTCGATGGGCATTTATTTATTTCAAACGATTAAAATAATTTGGTATTTTATAATGGAAACCGAACAAAGAGGAACATATTAAGTTGAACAATGAGAGAGACTTACAACTGTAGTATAATTAAAGTCCATATATCTCTACTTATTTGCAAATATACACCAATATTTGGTAGAGTCATTAACTTACTCGTAATATTATGATTAAACTTTAAGGAAACCCTTTTTCACCTCAACTATTAAGTGTAAAATATACTATATGTAGACCTCATATCCTAACTATTGTTATAGTGCAAAAATGAGAAACTAAAGTTTATTTAAATAATAAATGCTTAAATTTAGAGTCATGTGAAAATAAATCTAAACCACAATATTCGTTAATAAAATTACTGCTTTATGTCAAATGTCTTTTCGGAAAGAAAATAATAAATAAGATTATTCTCAAGACAAACAAAATATGATATGAAAGACAAAGTAAATATGATTTGCAAATATATATTTTCAAGATGAAAGTGGTTAGAGGAAAACTCAAGCATCGCTATCAATCGAATGTGTAACTTTTATTTTTTCAATTTATAAAAATTTCATTAAAATTACCGAAATCTGGTTTATTGTTGAAAACTGTATTTTTAACATATATAATATTATACTTTAATAGTAGGTACAAGGATACTCGTATAGTATCCTAATTAAATAATAATTTTATTTTTATAAAATTATATCATTTTTAAATAGACCTACAAAAATATATAATACATAAATTTGAAACGCATTTATTACGTTTCTTGAAAATACTATTTTTATTAAGAAAATATAATCGTTATATGAAACCCATAGATTCTACCAAATCTAAAAGAAAAATAATATTAATATACTCGTAAATCTGAAAAGGAATGAAATATAATTAAATGAATTATTAGATATAGTAATATGATGCTTAAATGAATTTTTTTCTAGAATTTTGAGAATAAATTGTACACCCAAACAAAGGCTTAGGAATATAATCACTGATTTATAGTATCGTAGACGATGGATGAACATTTCTTAAATTAGATCAAAAACACAGTAATTATGCATCCTTATATAAATTGGGTAATAAGACATGTTTTACATCAATACACAGATAATATTATTTGCTTGTATGACGGTAGTAAAACAAATGTTTTAAAATTTACAGAGTGCCTACTCAAACCGACCACACCATTCACACCTCATCCAACCACACATTTACCGTCAAATTAGTCTCCAATAATACGTTCATAAAGACAGCACTCTGCATCACAATAAAAAAAAAACAGTTTCACAAAAGATATAGTACTAATAACAAAATTACGGCAAGAACACAAAACCGAAACTTTACGAACAAAAACTCAATACATAAGTGCATGCTATATTGTATAATATACAACATTACAAATAAAATGTTCAACACTAAGAATACAGTTTGATATACAGAACTATTAATAACCTAGTAAAAATGCTGAAATCTTAAAGACCAACCATTGTAAACTTAACTCAAATGGAATCTATATTATTTTAAATGATTGTTGTAAATTTTTAACGTAGTCCAAAACGACAGATCAAATAAGACAAGATTCAAAGAACACCACTCAAAAAATCAATAACCTCACTCAAATCCTTTGAAATATGTAGAACGTATTATATATAGTGGCCCTAATTTCACGAATATAAAAAAAAAAATAACACAAAAATTCTACACAAATCATCCAGAGAACAATAATAATAATTTTCTTTGATGAACACCAATATTACAAATATTTGAAGACAGCACCATGAGTATTACTAAAAGATAAAATTAACTTCAATGCAAACGCCATAAGTGACAAAATAATAAAAATAAAACATCTTCCAAACAAGAGACAGATAAGAAAATCGTATGATGATATAAGTTCTGTCTTGAGAGAAAGAATCCGTTTACATAAGTGTAACTAGAAGGTTTAATTCGTATATTTTAAAATTGTGCTTTGTATTTTTAATGTACTTTGACTTCTTTAGTGTTTGAATTTACCTGTTTGAAAACCTAAAGTAAAATAGGGGAACAAACTGTCACAGGAAAATAAACAACAATAAAAAGGACTGTAAGAAGAATATCAATGTCATTTAATATTTAAACCTTTCCAATATGCAAAACAAAATATGTATTAAACACTTTATTTAAATTGACAATTAGGGCCCACTTTGTTCATGTTGTGAACTTTCTATAATGTAAAAAACACATGTTGATGTTTGAAATAATGGTCAGCGTCATTATTACAATTATAGATGACATAATACTTCGTATGATTGTACTTTCCGTGATACATTATTATTACACGCAACCACTTTTTTTTATTATTTTTTTTTATATATTGTAAAAAAAATTATATTTTTTTGTTCACATTAATATGTTTTGTAAGCATTCATTGCGTAACTTTACAGTCTAATAAAATCTTAATACTTTATTTAAATAAGTATGTCAGTTGCAAAACAGAAGAAAGATTTTACAATTCCTGTAAATTTAATTAAACTCAGTGTCGTAATTTTGTAAATGGAACGACGATATGAGTATTTACACTTCATTAGTTAATGTCTTTACATCTTGAGGCAAAAAGTAATTACAATGTATGTTTTCAGAGTATTATTCCTTGAATCTTATTGCAATGAATATTTACAATATTGTGTAAACGTATCCGGTCACTATTTATAGAGGTATTGCAATAACACATAGTCAATCTACAATCGAAAATGATAAAACAATTTCATTGATGAAAGTATTTGCAAAATAGTAACGTAATTTATTTAATCTTCTAAATATACAATATGAACTTTTGATTCCACTAACTAAATTACTAGACAAAAACTATAAATACAATAACTGCAATTATTATTTACTTTATACACAAATTATTTGTCGATATATATAACGTGTCGAGTTTATTGGCAGCATTGTCTAATGATAATTTTAAATTACTATTATTATGATTGTCATTACATGTAATTTAAAATTTTCATTAGAAACTGCTTGTCAATAAACTTATCAAGTTTTATACAATCTATAAACAGTTATTTAATAACAAATTTCAAATGTAATTTGTATCAAATTATTAAATAGTCGTGAAATATTTTCATGTACAAAACACATGTTGTCGAATGTAGATAAAAACTATCAGAAATTCATGATAATATCCTTTAATAGAACCTCCATATTGCAGACTTTTTACGACAAGTTATGAAAAAAAGATAATTCAATTATTCAAAAATTTGAAATTAAATGTTATATTTTTATTTCATATAACATAATAAAAATGTATCATATAAAGCAATTTTTAAGTAGTCTAAAACGGATATTTTCCTAAAGACTATTTATTCAGAAATGGTGTAAGTAGAAGGGGTAACATGTTTTTCCTTGTGCTCAACATTCACAATTATTAATAATGTTCATCATCGCAGACCGCCAATTTCACGAGATTTAATTTAATGACACCATTTAACGAAATAATTAGTGGAACAATCGTCATCCATTGAGTAATAACTGGTAAAATCTTGTAAGTGCTATTTAATTTGAAGTTTTAAATTACCTAACTATATACATTGTTTAAATAGATAAAAATCTGTAATCAAAACAATTTTATATTATTCATCATAATAACAAATACTTCTAGGGAATTATGTTATTTAATTTTTTTATTTTTTTTTGCTATTTTATTTATTTAACATAAAATATATAATGGTAATATACACATAGCATTTAAATTATTGCAAAATTTTACAATAATAATGTTAAATGATTGTTTAATACATTATTAATAAACCTTTAACTTTTACAACAATATTATTCATAACAATAACTAAATCAATAATACCAATGTACAATCTACACTTCTCAGTTTTCTATATAGAGCTTGTCATAAAAAAATCCTGAAAAATGGAATATGTAAAAACGAAAGTCTATGTGCAATATTGATTACAAAAACAAAATCATCGAAATATATATATATTATAGTAAAGTATATATATATATATATTGTCATAAATCTTTTAGTATCAAATTGTCTTTATGTGGCATAACTCAGAAAAAGAGAGGAAGCAAAGCTTATTATGATTACGAAGGATCAAGGCTGCTTTTATGAAGAGATTACCTTTCTTGAGAAAAACTTGAAAGCTTTTAATACATAGACGGAACCTAAGTTGAGATTACTAAATTTTTTTTTATATTTAGAATGTATTAATTTTGTTTACCTTAATATATATTAAGGTAAAGAATATATATATATATATATATATATATATATATATATATATATATATTACCTATTTACGATCGTAAGTTTTTATTTATCCACAAAAAAAATATATAGCATCAACAACATCAATTTGAGCAATAAATATTCTTACTGTAAAGTATGTATTATAAAAACCAAATCTGCTAAATTATTTGTAGATTTTGTTTAGTTTCGTGTACATTTTACCACATACACGCTAACATATTCATAGGTTTTATTTTATTATTTATACACATTATGGATGTGTAGCAGGTTTATAAATTTACAATATTCAGGGGAGGGGGGGGGGTTGATTTCATTGAATAGCAACGTAAGTTACAACTATGAGTTTACTATAAATTGGACTCAATGGTGTAAGCTTTATATTCACATATTATAAAATACAAAATTTACTCTACGTCAATAATTGTAGTCCTTGATTTACTGTAACTTAATTACACGTGGCTACATGTTTCACTGTCACAGGCGGCATCATCAGGTCAGTTATTTATGTTCAGATAATTTAAACAACACTCATTGTGAAACAACACTTAATTTTACACTCGAAATTAAAACTTAAAGTTTTTTTTTCCAATTTCTCCCTAACTCTATTTGTGTTTACAATATGAGGCGTAATATATCCTCATATTTCCCAAAAATATACTCTATACATTTTAAAATTCTCTCTAAATGGTATGACATATAGAGGCTGTAATTCCCTTCTTAATGTTTTATCGACAATATCAACCAAACCTTTGGATACATGTAGGTTTTAAGATTTGTATTTTTTTCCCAGAGTTCAGGACATATATTTACATGACAAGATGTAAACAAATACAACAATTGTAGAAGCATGTTAGTATTGTTATATTAACTCTTCAGAAAAATTAGTGAAACAGAGATAGGCTACGATGTAGAATTTTGTGAATTGAAATTCATTGGCAGTCTGTAGGGGATATTAATTACAGTTTATATTTTCACTGAAGTACCAG
Organism: Aphrophora alni; assembly: GCA_963513935.1. Classification (NCBI taxonomy): domain Eukaryota; kingdom Metazoa; phylum Arthropoda; class Insecta; order Hemiptera; family Aphrophoridae; genus Aphrophora; species Aphrophora alni. The sequence continues at coordinate 131,298,095 of OY740768.1, read as the reverse complement.
GTGTTGACCACACCCTTCCTTGCCAATGTTAGGATGGTTATAGAATTTTAAGTACAAATGAATAGGTGTGTTATTCATATAAGACGAACACTTGAGAAGTTGTCGCCATAGTGCTGACGTTTACACACCGGGTGGAAATAATTAATATTTATAAGAAGGTTGTTTACTCCGACAAACATTTAGTCTACTTTCATTTGGCATTACACCTTTTACATTCAGTGGTTTGAAGTCCTTTATGTAGGGTAGTCCACAGTGTGATATTTTTATCTGATCACGTTTATATGCACTAAGGTTAAACTGCTTGGGCTGGGCTCTTTTCTTAGGTTATTGATTTAGTTTTCAACATAACCCAAAGATTCTAGGCTATGTTGTTGTATTTTTTTAAAGCTCTAGTTTATCCCTTATAACGAGTGTTGGTTTGTATTCTCGAAACTTAGTGTGGTAATTACACTATGTGGTCATTACACTATGTGGTCATTAGACTATGTGGTCATTACATTATGTGGTCATTACACTATGTGGTCATTACACTATGTAGTCATTACACTATGTGGGCATCACACTATGTGGTCATTACACTATGTGGTCATTACACTATGTAGTAATTACACTATGTGGTCATTACACTATGTGGTAATTACACTATGTGGTCATTACACTATGTGGTCATTACACTATGTGGTCATTACACTATGTGGTCATTACACTATGTGGTCATTTCATATACGCAGATAATAGGAAATGTCAGATTATACCACCTTAATAACATCCATCAATACGAAGTAACTTGTAAAAGTATTATACTATGTGGAACATTATAAAAGTGTTATTTGTACAGCTATCTAAACTGAATCATGTACGTACCGAGAGGTTCCTTATTTTATTAAATTTAACGCCTCAGAAACGGTAACTTTGTAAATGATTGTATTTCACGCCGCCGAATTTAATAAAAACTTTATTAAATTGCGACAGGTGGAAATAAACTTCAACATATATCCGTTTTTAACCCCAAGCTGTCCGTTTTAGTAAACAATTTATTAATTAAAGCATTTTTCAACTAATCTGTCAAATATATGAATGTTTTGTTGGATTTTTTTCAACTTTTGTACATAAATCGTATTCTCAATATCTACAATTTGGAGAAGTGGAATATATTTGATTAATCATACAAACACCAAATAGTACTAAAATTATAAGAATTAAGAAATTTCGAACAGTTTTACTTTTACTTCCATGTAACTCTTTCATGTAGTTAAATAGCATTTTTTAAATATCAAAGTATTAATTACGCGGGATAAAAATTTGTCATGTTCTGTATATGAAATATGTGATATTAAATTAAAAAGCCACACTTTCCTTTAAAAATGTTAAAACATTACACGAAATCTTCAATAACTACTTGAGTAATTTGTGACCGATTATGAATATAATTTATAAAATATGAATAAACCAAATAAATTTTAGAACAAAAATCTATATTTTAATCACAACTCTATCTTTGAATATAAATTTGAGGCATTTATATATTTTATTTAACATATAAAACTGTAAAATTGTAAACATATTGTGTTATAATATTTATATGTATTTGTATAATCCTGATAAGAATATATGCCATGGTAACGCATTGACTTGGCATTTTAGTCCACGTTAGTAAATATTGTGACTCTGAATTGCTTCTCCTTCTTCTAGTATTTGAATATGATAGAGATAAAGAACAACATTTAATTTGGATAATATTTCCAAACATACAATCACATCAGTATATAGTTATAAGGCAGTTTAGTCCATGTGATACGTATATTCTTAAACAACAAAGGAAATCACTCACATTGCTAAGATATCCAGAATCCCTTTTTACAGAAGTGTTCCTAACAGATATGATACATGACTGCTGAAGAAGAGAAGGTGACTGCAATGGTCCAACTCTAACAAACCCATTTGTAAGGATAATCGACATGAAAATTAAATCAGTTAAAGTTATGACAAAATGGATCAAATGTTATAATACAATTTTTGTATGTAACAATGAATCGTTTAGTTGACATAAAGATTTAAATTACATGTCACACGTACTTTTGACTCGTAAAATTCATTCCTTTTACGTCCTAAAATGATTTATTACTGATTTGAATGTACGGTATTTGAATAGCATATTTCAAAATTGAAAATATTTCTTTATTACTTCATAAAATGTAAAATGAATTTAGGTTTTCATATTACCACGACTTATTTTTAGTTTATGGTATAAGTAAACGATATTTAATAATTTCATATGGTATTGAAATATTATAATAGATGAAAGAGTATTTAATTAATCTGTTCGGATAATATTGGACATGAAAAATTGTCTCTTTATGTATTTAGGGTGTTATAAAAGTTGCGAACAGACTGGCAGCTTTACACACACGCATATATATATATATATATATATATATATATATATATATATATATATATAAGTTTAAATTCTCTCACACTTTTTGACCTCTTCCTTTAAAAATATAAAATATTTTATAAGTTATGACGAACACAGTTTAAGTTAAAAGTTATATGTGAGTTGAATTATTATTTTTTTTAAATTACATTAAAAGAACTAAGATATTTTTACCTGATAAAATTTAAAATGCTATAATTAAATTTGTACATTCTATTTACAAAATTAACACTCCTACATGACTTAAAAAACCACCTATATTATTATTATATAAAATATTTGTTTTTGGGAATTGAAATTGGCCAACGAAGTTATTTTTTCATATAAAATAAAAACCACAAATACAAAACAATTTTTTTTTCTAATACGTCTATGTGATGTTAATAAATAATAGATTTTTTACGAGAGTGATATTCCCAACCTTAATTTTAAAGTATTTTGGGAAATTAGGTAGGCTACTAAATATATTTTGTAAGAAGCATTTTGTATTTCTTGTTAAAATCTGATTCAAAGAAAATATAATTATTTTAAACTACTCAAAACTTCATTTTGAGTAGTTATGAGATATTTTTGCTGTTATGTAAAGTTACAGTATACAGTGGTTACTGTTAAAGATTGATTCTTTAATTTCCTAATTTAGTCACTTACTGAAGATTACATACGAGGAACAATGCTCCATTGTGTACATCCCACGAACATGTATACTTCTTCAGTCACGAACACTCAAAATAGAAGGGAGAGAATTTACTAATATTCTATAAGGACCGTCCCATCTCATTGGTTGCCATACCACCCGACCACTGTATTATTGGTGGTCAGCCAATTATTTTTCTCCAATATGTTTGCTCAATTAAAACTTTCCTTTATACAAAATTGATTAGGCTTTCTAAATACATACCCTTCCCAACGGAGTCGGTCTACTCTGATAGTACAGACCTTATCTGTATTTCCACAGATACCTGATAGTTCTCCTCAGAAAATGTTTAAGCATGTAAATTGCCTGTCAAAATTTAGTTAAAGAAAAACAAAAGTGAAATTAACAGAAATTTTATTATGGAATACAATTACTATTTTAAAGTTACAAGGTCTGGGGATTTCGTTGCTTTCATAGATTTTATATAATGACCGGAACTTTAATCAGCAAAGTTACCTAGAGATGTTTCTTTAAAAAATATAACCTATTAACCAGTCTCACTCAATTTGTATGAATTAATTTAATAAACTAAAATTATGTAAAGACAGAATACATTTAAGAAGTTCAATAAATCCAAAATAAATTACATTAAGTCTGAAACATGTGATGAGTATTACATGAATTATTCTTTTTAACCTATATTATTATTTCCATTTATAGTGATGCTAATTTTGATTTTAACGTAATTTTGTTATAGAATTCCTTCAGAAAAATGAATTAAGTACTGTGATAACTGTTTCAGTGAGAGCATACTAGGTTTTTTTCTCAGTTACTGATGTTAGAGCTCAATCAAAAAATAAATAAAACATTGAGGGATACATAAAACTAAATCTTTAGTCTAGTCATTAGCCGGAAAGAATTATGTACTGTATGTAACATTTAATAAGTTAGTATGTTTACTATTTTCGCACATTTTATAAAGTTCTGTCTGAACCTAAAATTATGCAATATTTTCTAAAATTAATTTCACAGTAAAATGATGGTTTCCGAAAACAAATGTCATTTCTAATATATTACCAACCGTATGACTAGAAGCCAGTAATACGCCAATAATTATTTACTTCCTCTATACCTATTGAGAAGAATATATACAATTACCGTAGTTAAAGTCATTGAAAATGTTACAAATTAACTTAGTAGTTTTTAAAAACTCAACATTATTAAATTAACAATAACTAATAATTAAGTAACACTCCACATTTTTAACATTAGAGCAATCAAGTGAACGCCCTCCTCTAACCAAATAATTATTTCAATGGAACGGTTTTATAAACCATACTTTGTATATATATTATGTCCTTGATATTTTTTTTTATCTGCGTCTGAAAAGTAAATGATGAAATCTAGGTCGACATTGTTCAATTAATATCGTCCAATATTCAATAATGTTTTATTTATTTTTATTTATCTTTAAATGGAATTCCAACTTGTACGAAAGGTGTCAATCATAAATTTCTTGACTCGTTAATAAATCAAAAACAATATTTTGTGATTACTAAATTAATAAAAGGATTGTTTGTTGTTGATTCTAAGTAAGTTAAAGTTAAAAAAAAAAAAAAAAAAAAAAAAAAAAAAAAAAAAAAAAAAAAAAAAAAAAAAAAAACACACACACAAGTAAACTAGAAAACAAATTTCACTTGTGAACAAATCTAGGCACATAACAAGCCTATAGATGCTTATTTTTCTGGTCGAATAGCAAAGGAGTATGTTTTGGACTGTAACAGATTTTAAAGAGAAATTTTTCCAAGATTGTTTAGCAATAGCAAATTTTTATATTATTTAGTGATAAGAAATATATTTAAAATGTTTTAAAATGTTCGAAATAGATGTTAGAGACACGTAGGACCTAGAAGAAAATAGATTACCCATTTCTTCATCATAGGATAATCCTTAAATCTCTTAATATATCCCTTAACCTTTAATTTTAGTAACATATTTTAAAGCATAACTGGTTTATGGTCTAAAGACTCAAACAGCAAAACCTACATATCAATTTTATTTAACAATAATACATTATGTTGAATAGGGATTTAACATAAACACTATAATGAGTATAACTTGTATAGTCTTTATAGAGCATATGATGAGTAGTATTTGTCAGTCTTCGGTGATAGAATGTCCACGAGTAGTATTTAGTACTTACAACTTCTATTTACAATTTATAAATTCACAAATAATATTTGATATTCTCAATTTTAAAATAATGTTCATTATTTTAAAAAATACACGCCATGATATTTTGGAAGCAAATTAAGTCTTTGATGTGTAAAAACCTCATCAATTACGAATCTGTAATATTTTACAGAACAGAATTACTAAATTTTACAGGTATGTTTTTTTCAATTGCATATGTCAAAGTTGTACGATTATTAGTTTCGTTTTTAACTAAAGCTCCCTTGAAAAAAAAATTATCATAATTTAAAATTCTAATGTAAACACAAGATTGTAAATTAGGATGGCTGATCAACTTATGAACAAAGGAGAAAGGAAAACTTGATCTAGTCCAGGTGGTTATGTTTCTACGGGAACGTAAAAGATCCAAGATATACCACAAATGAACCGTATAGATACAAAATCAATCTCAACATAGGAAAACATAAACAATAATTTATTTAAATCGAAATACTGAATCGTATTTGTCACTTTATTTCAAATCAAACAAGTGTTGGTTAATAGGGTCTTGATTGAATTATAAAATATTGAGATCTTTACAAAAATACATTATGAGATTTGTAGATCCTGCGCGGTTATTTCAGGATTGCCACATGTACATACTATAGGTTAGACATTGTGAGGTATAGTAACCAAGTCGTTACCAAACGTAACTGGGTGAAACAAAAATCAAATTAATAAACACAAACGGCCATAGTAATCTGCACAAATAGCACAATAAAAAATCATCCAGTTGCAAATTTGAAGCAACGTAGATAAACGTTGCTGCTACAGAAAAGAATATTGACTTTTTTTTTGGGAAAATGTCGGTACTAATATTATCAAAATATGGAGATAGGTGTATACGATAAAATAATCCAACCTTCAAATATAGAGAAAAATTGGTGCCTTCCTTTAGGAATGTACTTTTCGATATGCAGCAACATTTTCAATATTTATTTTTAATGAAAGATATATTTCAATATTGTTTAATTTTAACATGATTTTTAAGGCCCGTTTTGTATAATAAATGACAACTGCGATAGTAATCATGTTTAACAAGTCTTTCGTTTATGTTAAAGTCAATTACACCTGATGAATAATAAACGAACTGTCGAACTGCCAAAATGCCTTGATAAGCCTTCCCCCCCAGGCATGTAGATAATTTAAAATGTACATGAGCCAATACGTTGATAATATTGTAGTTACAAGCTTGTACCAGACCTTTGAAAGATTGTATTTATAATCGATAAACCGAAAATTCGTTATCGCATCAAACATATACCAAAAGTTGTTATCAGTCACATCAAGGCATTCCACCATAAAAATCTCTAAAAATGGTAAAACTTAATTTTTTTAATCTAATCTAATCTTGTGTAATGCCTAGATTATATTCGAATTTATTACTTTTGCTGTTACTATATTAGTTTTGGAATTTATTACTATAATCATTAAATATATATTATAAATATTGTATCAGATTTTAGTTGTAATTAGATTTTTAAACTGAATATAATTATCGAGATTACTTTCTAAATTAAAGAAGATGGTAAGCTCTTTATAGTTTTACATTTACGAAATTATCAGTTTATATTATTATAGTTAGAAATTCAATAAATACTCTTTAATTACTTCCTTATATTTAAAGCTGAAAATAGATTTTAATTATTTTAGTAAACTAAAACTCTGTAGAATTATAAATTATTTCATTTTATAAAACACGTTTATGTATCTTCAATATTTATTATATTTCTTTAATGGTATTAAATTATTTTCTTTATCTGTAGAGAAGTAAAACTTAATTTCATACCTATTACAAAATTCTCCTACGGAATATTATAAAGTACATAATATAATAGGGTAAAATGGCAATATTGATTAGATAAAGAGAACATCGCATAATGTACATTCAAATAATAGAGAAGTCGGAAAACATTGAACAGTTTTTATATTATATTTATTTAAATAAAATTAAACTGAAATATTCCTCCAGTTTTAAAGACCTGTATTTAAATCAATATAGATTATTTTTATTTATTTGTATTAAACACGTCATATAAAAATCAACAAAAGTTGTATTGAAACATTTTAACTAAAAATGTTAAAAAAAGAAGAAAAAAAATTTACGTTTAAAAGTTTTATGTACAAGTCAATTCAAACATCAACACTAGTAGAGTTTATTTGTTTGGATTATGTTAGAAAATTTATTATTCCCATATATTATATAAACACAAATATTTAATTTGTTTCTAAGATTTGTTTTCATTTCCTATGGATAGAAGTAGTTTTTTTATAAGAGCATGGAGAATAATAATATTACTCCATTTAAATGTATAAACAATGTCATAACACGTAAAGCTATAAATAAGAAACCAATATACAGATTTTTAACGTAAAATAAAGTCTTAAATATGTCTTTATCTCTAGATAAGAAGGAAAAATGAAATTCACTTAGGCTCGGGTAATATAAAGTGTGTTTCATATATACTTTAAAAAGAGTTTAATGAGACGCTTATAGAATAAACTACATCACAAAAATTGTTGACATTTATTTCATGTTCTAATAACTATTGTATTATATACATTTTTCTATTTAATTTTACAATAAATATTGATAATAAATCTGAGAATATTCTGTCTTAAATAGTGTAATAATACAGACAGATCCTATCCCTACATTTTGCCAGCAACATCTACATTCCCCAAGCCGTTAATAATTAATAGGTCTGAACGTATTTATATTGCATAATATGCATAAATAACTCTCTGTTAACACTTCAGAAAACTCATTGTTATACACCGCAAAAACCAATATTCCCAGATACTAAACACGTATTTATCTAACCCCGTCTAAAAGAACCAACTAATGTTCTTGTATAAATATTAAACTAGGTCAACCCGTTTTCGTTTGCAGTAATATTAACTTCATTAGCAATAAAAATAAAACTGCATAATATAAGTAAATTAAATGATGATATGAGTCAATACATTGGAAATATGTTAGGCCTAGGATACAGAACATTATTTAATAGTATTATTATTGTAGTGTGATTTGAGTTTAGAACAAATCGCTTATGGTCCGATTTGAAATATGTGATTATAAGACCATATCCCTTTAAAGGATTTTCCAAAATAACTAGACAGTTTGACAAGAACTGTGCATCTTGAATATTTGTATTTAATTTCATTAATTAGATGTATTTCTGGTAATACGGAGTGATTAAAAAAGAGTGGTGCAAAACTAAACAGTTGGTACTTCTCATTGCATGAATTTAAACAGCTGATTGTTGCAACAGTAGAAAGGCCATGTTTATAAGTTTTTAAAATTTTTTAAAAGGTTATATTTTGTTGGTTCCTTGGTTGACTAACGATAAAACGATTATCAAATGACTACCACGAAGCAAGAAAGAGCGTTGTGTGTTTTGGAGTTCCTGGAACTCATGGTGTTGTTAGTGTTCAATGAAACTTTCGAACAAAATTCATAAAGTATCCTCCTCATTGTAACTGCATAGCTTTTGGTAGAGGCAGTTTGAGACAACTGTGTGTTTGTGTGGCAAGAAGAGTCCGGGCCGTTCACAGATCTCGGAGGACGCTATTCAGCGATGAGGCTACCTTCCACCTCAGTGGACAAGTAATTCGCCCGAAAGTAAGAATATGGGGATCAGAAAACCCAAGGGAGTTGACTAAGAAAGGGATTCACGCAAATTAAACGTGTTTTGTGCTCTTGCAACCGTAAAGTGTATGGACAATTCTTCTTTATTGAACGCATTACTTCTGGCATCGTTTATTTAGATACCATGTCAGAATAGCTCATTCCTCAGCTTATAGAAGATATTACAAACGTAGTTTTTCATCATGATGGTGTTTCTAAACACTACAAATCTGAGGTACCCGAGTTTTTTAATGTTACGCTGCAAGACCGTTTTATTGGTCGCTCTCGAAATTAAGACAGACCTCTGTTGCACTAGCCGCCACGATCTCCGGACTTAACTCAAAACGATTTTTCCTTGTGAGGGTTCATGAAAGTAACAGTTTACTCATTCAAACTTATAAATATAACAAATAGTTTTATGCTGTTTTCATGATTTTGTGACTCTTCGTCTGCAAATAAATAAACCATACTTTTTCAACATTATTTTTGAATAGAACTGTAGACATGGGGTTTCTGAAAAAATTTCATTAGCGGTCGAAGCGGATTACTTACATAAAAATACTCTAACGCTCATTTTATTAAAGACTTAAGATAACCTCTATATCGGTTTAAAAAATTTTCTTTTCAATGAAGGCCTTGCATAAAAAATATATATGAGTGAAGTGTGCGTTATTAAAAGCTACAATGTTTTATGTGTGTGTGTGTGTATATATATATATAGTTTTTTTTATATTTTCAATTTGAGAAAAACCTTTACATTTGTATCTTACCTTTTATTTGTATAAGTCGTAAAGTATTTTAAAACAACGAATAACAAATACAGATAAAGTCCATAAAACAACTTGTAGTCAGTTGTTTTATCACCAATCTCAAACCCACAAGTCAACAACATAGGCCTGACGTGACTTTACGATAAATATTAGTAATATTCGTAGAGAGGGAGGTTGGTAGGCTATCATTTATGCTATATTAGATTTCAGTGACAGTTCTAGTTTATTGCAAAATCTAGATTAAAAATAATTGTTCTGTTTCAATAGGTGACTTCAAGTACTATTATATCCAGATATGTTGAGTTGGGCAACAAATTATCTTAAAGCATCAGTTTTATTTATAGTTCCTATAAATTAAAATATATCTAATATTATTCTTGCATGTACTATCTCAAAATATTAATGAAATATTATATATAATATATTAATTCATATTGTTCAGTACTGTATATAGAGGTAAAAAAAATGATACTTTATTATTTGCTGTAATATTAATGTCTCTATTTCCTTTAAAACACAATTGAAATGGAAAACTTCAATTTCCTTTTAATGGATAAATATATTAGTTCAATAAGAATATTATTTCTACCATTTTGTTTGGTAATAAATCCAAACAATTGTGAGGTTTTACATAATATATGCAATGTCAATGTAGATGATGTTGGTTATGAAAGACAATTATCGAAATACCCTTGTTAAATATATTGATCATCACTCATGCTCCAGTTTGATGATTTTTTTCATTTTATGACATATAAGACTTCATTTCAATAACAATTTTTCTGGCTATATGTCTTAAAAACACATACGTTGACGTTAGTTATTAATACCAGGTAACATTGTTTTTTTTTTGAAAAATGTATCAAAGTCAGTGAAATAATCTGTGGATGATTTTTTTTTTTTTTTAATTATTCTGGGCGTAACGTATAATACTAACTAATTTACAAATAAATAGAAAAAGATGTGCGTGAGTATTTGGTAAAAAAAAAAGTAAATTGCTTGAAACTACGTAAAATAAGCTTAAAACAGGCAAAATTGGACAGTAGCAGTGGCGACATGTTTTAACATCGGGCCATTGAAATCTCATAATTTGAACAACTGCTTTAAAGAAGTTGGATGAAAGAAGCATTGATTGGATGATAAACCAGATAAACCGTACTGATAAGACTTTTGTATTGTATTAATTTCGTTTCATCTTATTTAGGTTTTGTTTACAGAAAGAATTGTATGTTAATATTTATTTTGAATACTTTATAAATATTATTTTTGCAAATAATACTATTATCATAATGGACAAATAGTACTATCATAATGAATACTTTTGTTTATTTTTAAAATCATTGGATAAACATTTCATTAATGAAATCACTTTCATTAACCAATCATTAGTGTTGATACAAGTGACTCCAAGTATCTCTTAAATGAATTGTGATCAACGTAATTGTTCCAAAACAAAACAACATATTGCACCATATTTTACATTTTTTATATTAACTGTTGTTACAATAGATATTTATTATTGCGATAAAAAGGGTCAATATTTATCACTGTTAAGCAATTATATGTTACCAAGTTGAAAGTAATCCTCTCAATAAATATGCCCCTTGGGGTTTCTATAACAGGATAGTCATAATTTTTCTGATTGTGTTGTAAAGGACAGTGTACTAAAGAAATGTAGTATTCTTTATTATTACTTATTTGAACGCTTTTGTTATTACTTCCTATATTACCATTTTTAATTTTTAAATTCTCCGATTATTTTTAAAATATTTATTAATTATTTAATAATACATTTTTAGACACTCCTTCTTAATTTACGATATTATGCATAGCGGGGTGGCTATTTTATATATTTATGCTAGTATATTGCTTTCAGTGAATTTAATTTTGCGGATTATACTCACTTTTTTTCTAAATAATTTTATTTCCCGGATATGCTGCAATAATCCACTTATATTACTTATTGATATTTCCAGTGTTTCCAAATTTTTATTTTCTGTCATGTAGTTACATTTCCAGCTTCTCAAATATTGCTGTTGTTGTTGTATTTATTACACTTTTTCATATATACGTATTTTTAGCACTTCTACGTTTATTTACCATTTCCTTTTGTTTTTTTATACGTTAAAAAAAATGTAATTTCTCTGGATAATTTTACTACGTTATTTGATCATAGTATCTTCAATGCTAAACTTTTCTCGTGTTAAAAAAATTATTCTCTTTACACATTTTTTCGTTATTATTTCGATTCATAACCGTTTGATGTCTTAGTAGTTAAATTATTAAACAAATTATATATGTCATTGTTTGGTGACTAATGTTACAACTAAAATTATTGTTTTTTATGACAGTATTAAACTTTAGGATCTCGTAATTAAGATATATAAATTGCTGATTTTCTTTGAGAAATTATTCATTGTCAGCTGATATAATTACGATATTTATGAATATTTATTACCATACAATCATTCAAGGAAATGAATTTATTGATTTCCTTTACATTGTACAGAATTTCAAAGAGATTTATATTGCGACAAAACTTAGATAATGTTATTGATACATAAAATATATTCACTTCCAGACCACACTGTTCCATAATAATACCGTAATCAGTCTGAGTTGTTCTCTACTTTAGGTCATTATCGTCATTTCAGGATTACCTGAGGGTAAGTAACTAAGTAATTATTTATTTAATATGGTTGTGCCCCTTAAGCTCCCGCATCTCTTTGCTGGTGTTGTGCATGAACCCACATATTCATGACCATCTTGACCAGACACACGGATATTCCTACAGCTGGCTCAGGTCCTACAAAATCTGATGCAGATCTTCGTTTGGCTAATTAGTCCGCTATCTCATTCCCCTCAACTCCTCGGGCACCCAGTGCAAAGTTACCCGTTTTTTCCTGGGATAAATCGTTGATGTTCTCACGGCATTCCCACACAATCCTGGATTTCTTGATAGTTCCTGCAACTGCATTAATTTCAGCCTGACTATCGTATATATGTGGATACGAGTTTTCTTGGAGTAACACTTCAGATTTTCCTCTATAATGTCATGTATGGCCATAATCTCGGCCTGTAATGCTGTGGCATATGTAGTTATTTGCACATAGGTTCTTCAATGTTCTCTTGGTTAAAAAATACTTCTCTTTTTAAATATCTTCCCCATTATTTCGATTCATAAATACATATAAAGGAAGTTATTGCTTAGAAACATTTGCACTAGATGTCTATGTAACAATATCTTAGTGTGAAATATTTTTGTTCAGTTTTGGTTTTGTGTTTTTACAAGACTTCAACAAGATATATTGTTCTATGAGTTTTGTTCAGAATATATGAGAGCCAAATATGAGCCTAATATTAAAAAAAGTATTGACAGTTTAAATATTTCTGATGAAATGGTATCTGTTAGTAGCAACACAGTTTCGTTGAATGTAGTAGAAATACAAATGGAAATTTTTACTACTTTTTGTAGAATTATTTATTTATTTTATTATATTGAAGATAATAACGTGCACTTTATTAGGGTTATGATTTTTCTTTTGGAATTATTAGAATGTAATAGAAATTCCTACTTTAGGTATTTAAATAAATTATCGATGCAATAAATTTAGAAATGTAAATCAATATATTTTTTAAATAAAATAGTTATATTTAATTAATGGAATTTAATCAGGAAATTCCTTTATTGATAGAGATTAATTTAGAGACCGGAAATTAGAGAACTAACACCCAATTACTGCCCTCGTCACGATCAAGCATTGCAAATAAAGCTGTCTAATTGAATTCTATATCTAGGTCAAGATCTATGACCACTACTAAACTATGCATTATAATTAAATCATCTATATAATTATCTTACCATAATATAAAAACATAGTAAAAAAACAACTTAGGTTTATGTAAATAGTTCTTAATTCTAACGAGTTTAATACAAAAGATATAGTTAATCAATAAATATTTATTTACCCAGTCAGGTATGTGTGGTGTTATGTAATACATTAGGGAACATAAAGACCAAATTTTCACATCATGGAGAATACCATTCACAATATTAAGTCTTAAGTATTTTAAACTACAAATGATAAATTTACTCTCATCTTAAATAAATAAACATTGAGCATTGAAAAAATATAGTAACAATTCCACCCAGAAATGATTCTATTAAAAAATAATTGTTTAAATAGATATTCTATTGTGACATAGAAGAGGAAATATAATCATTTATGACAATATATCGTGTAATTGCTGGGTATTGTATTTTTTATTTATTTATTTATTTTTTTAAATTCAACTTCCTCCATTTTATTAGTTGCACGATACAAACTATGTCTTATGTGTTTTTGCAAAATAGTCATTACAAAATATTCAATATATTTAAAAATAAACTTGATAAAACAATATTGTATATTTGGGAAGTTCAATACAACAAATAAAATATATAGATCGAAAACGTAGGGCTACTATAATAGTCCAATAAATTTTCTTCTTTTCCTTTAAAATGATGATTTGTATCTATAGAATAAAATATTTTAATACGTGAATAAAACTATAATGTCACATTAACTCTTTTACTTAAATGTATCAAAACGTGCAGTTCTAGTAAATAAAGTAGATCTTAGAGATGAAATATCAGCTGTAATTTCAAGAAGGTATCTTATAAACTTCCATTCGGCGTTGACTAAAATTTTTCTGAAGTAATCAAGATAACTGGGTTACGAAAACAAAACTTTTTTTATATACAAATATGACCTTGTAATTTTAATTAAAAAACTGAATTCACTTAACTTTTACTGTTCAATCGTAATTAGGAAAATAGCAAAATATACTTTCGTTTTCTTATGATGTTTTGGGTTTTTTTTAAATATATCATTTATAAAAATAATATTACATCAGGGCATATGTTTATTTTTACTTACCGCATGGGCCCTTTATTTTCGATTTCATCGTCCAACTTAAACAGTTTTAATTCATTTAACTTTTTGAATACCATGTAGAGTATATCAATTTTCATACGTTCAAATCTAATCACACCGTCTGATTTTGATACTCACTTTAAATAAATTAATGATTGTATGCATACAACTATGTATATGCATATATTAGGAAGAGACGGATAAATCAATTTCCCGAAGTATATATGAAATTTTAGTGGTTCAAATACAACCAGTTATTACGTTTAATACTGATAGTAATAGAATTTAGGTTAGGTCATTATTTCAAAATGTAGTGTTCATAGTATTATACTCGTGATATAATTTTGTGAGAGTAGTATAATATTCAAGATAGGACATTAATCTACACTTTCACCCATAAGTGTTCATTGGAGTCCATACATTACAATTTAATTTCACAATTTAATGGATACATCCGATATCAAACTGATTGAATAGTTGTTTAGTCCAATAAACACGGAACACTTGAGAATTATTCGGCGTTAGAAAGTACGGAACTATATGTAGAGTTTTCTGTGTTTATTATAATCAATGACTCCATTTCATGCATTCATTCAAATATGCTTGTCTCTCTGAACAATTGATATACAAATGAACGAATATATTATTTCAGCAAAGATTAGTGAATCAACAGAACAATTTTATGTCAATATATCTAAAAAATAATGAAATTTATTAAATAAGTTATTTTATATTGAATATATTCACAGTCCTGTGTTACTTCAATAACAACCTGATGATTGACTATCCTTCAACAAAAAAGGAGTTGGACACTGTGCATATCAGTTACATCAAAGTTCCTCTCATAGAGTTGATTACAAATAAGGAGAGTAATATATTGAAATTTTATAACAGGTTATGTCACATGACACAGACAACGTAATTACTACTAAATTAATTATCCCGTTATGGCAGGAATTTTTTTTTTTTTTTTATGGGATCGAAATAGATACATTTGAAAAATTGAGTGCATCAACTTTTAGAAAAAGTATATTTTAAACGTATTAAAATATAGTTGGTGTTATATTACTTGGTAGATTCGTTTAAGGTATACTTAAGGGAACCTCTTGTAACCAAATACATAACAGTCATTTCTTTATAACCAAATATTTTAATGTATTTATACTGAATCAAAATACAAATGTAACGACATAAAATGTGGTCCAATTAAAAATATAATATTTTAAAATTTCGTCTGTTTCGGACGATTCCAGTTTAATTATTTTGATATTTCCTTTATATGAAAACAGTGTTTATTAATTTATTTTGTGATTTTTTTTTAATAATGTCATCCATTTCATGTTCCGAAAGCGGTTTTTTTTTTTTTTTTTTTTTTTTTAGTAAATGTGTTTTATATTTAAGAAATATATGTGAAGTATCTACTTTAATTTAAAATAATGTCGCATCAAATAATGAGGATTTAGTTTTACAAATATAGTATCTGTACAGTACGTTAAATGAACTCCCTTTTTATAGAAGCAACAAAACAACCACTGTGAATATATAGGTGATGTGATGTATTCACAGTAAATAATGAAAAATGTGTACAAATATAAACAATTTATTAGTGAATTATTAGATTCTTGTTAAATTGTATATTTCTGATGACTTCTCAAGTATTACTAAATTATAAATCATATTGAATAAATACAAATTACTTTTGTGTATAAAACCCGAGCAACGTATTGTCAAGGAACAAAGACACCTCGTCATATGAATATCTTTAAAGTCCGCACAAACTATTCTTTATTCAGAGTAAAATTTGAAGAAATACTAAATTACATTACATGGATATTTAACAGCATTTATCTTTGTTAACTTGAACTGTATTAACAACTACCAAACTATGACAGGATTTAAATGATATTTTGAAAAGGTATGTTTAAGTGTTCTTATTTCCCTTATACAATCTGTGGTAGAGCTGAATAGAATGCAATCATCATTCTAGATCATTTATCTGAAACATTATCTATCCTCTCATTTTTAAAGAAACTTTTACTTTTTTCATTGTCTAAATATATATACCTATTTATTTAAATTAATATCCAATGTTGCCTTATTATAGATTTAGTTTTTGAGCAATATTTCAAATTAGTTCAATAATAGTCTGATTCATACGATCGGTGCATTTCAACTTTAAAAATTCTCATTACCCTCCTCAAAAAAAATTCCCAAACCCATTTAGAAACGTCCTCGTATGAATTTTACAATAAATTTAGTTTTGTTTTCCTTAAGTATATCACATATATAGATGTCTTATTGTAAATTTAACCAAACAACACTTACGGAGTTCTTAAATTGTATCCCATTTTGTTGTCTCAATTTCATAAGGCGTTAAAACCTCGTTAAATCCTTTAATAAAAATGGGTTAATGATTTTCAAATTATCAAATTTTTTATAATCCGACACTTATAAAATAATTATATAGAAATTAATAATAAAAAGTAAAATTGTTTAGAGTAAACTCAAACATTAAAAAACATATGCTTTACAATTTTTTTGGAATTAATTTTAATGGAATTTAGGTTTAAAGCGAGTTTTTATCGATTTTAAATAAGATTTATATAATTTATAAAACGTGATTTTTAGTTTATAGAAAACGTGATGTAGATCACTTACAGAAAAGAAAGAAATAAAAATAAAACCGGGTCTACGTAACTTGTCCCCAATATTCGTTCTCAAATAAAATGTCCTGTATTGTTTTCAAATAAAATTGTAAATTGTAGTATATAAAATATGTATGTATGCATATTTAAATGTAGAAGACCAGTATTGAAGATACACGTTGTATATTTTTGAAGAAGAAATATAAAAAAAATATACTGCAACTATATAATTAGGTATTTGAATTGGTAAAACAATAATATTTAGGGAGGGATGTGGTTCAATACGTATACTATTGTGATATGTTGGGAATTAATTAAAGTAACAAATGCATTTATTTTAAAAGAAAACCATTGCACTATATTATATCTCTGTATGTGATTTATCTACCATCTTATTCAAATTTAAACACTAAGAACGAATATAGTATTGAAAAATGTTGACAATAATTTTAATTACATTTTTTTTTTTTACAATAAAAAATAAAAAACTAAAATGTTTGTTCGTATTTTTTTTAAATTACTCTTTGCTTTCAAAATACAAATACGTGAGCATGTCCTAGCCTTGTATATATATTCGTACGTCACTCCTGTGTTTGGTGACATGATATATATATATATATATATATATATATATATATATATATATATATATATATATATATATATATATACGTGATATATATATAATGAGCCAACCTTGTATAACCATACAGGAGACGATTTGAAGCAGAAGTCCATAGTCTCTACTTACAGTCTGTTTATTTTAACACAGTAGTACAGTTATCAATATAACTTCATTATCATATGTATAAACTACAAGCATTGCTACAATTAAAGTACAGCTTTACACAATACGTTTGTTAATTGGCTGACTAAAAAGAAAATATAAGTGCAAAAAATATTTAAAAAGGAAAATGGTTACTTTACAATTTCACTGTGGTACTTATTTAGTAGCATTCCACTTATTTATAATGCTTATTCAAGGTAGACTGATTGATAGCATGCATTTTATTACTGCTTATTAAACTAAATTCTGCTTCAAACAAATATTCCGTAAAACCAAAGTTTACAAATTATAAGTTTATTATTAATAGATTTTCAATTATTTTATTTTATAATAAACAATATTTACGTTATTTGCTACAATAATTAACTTATGGTTTTTTTTTGTCCTAAGGAAATGTGGTAAAACAATTTTTGTTCATATAATAGCAAAAAGTTCCATCAGATTTCCACCAAGTATTTATAGCGAAAAAGGAAGGTGTAAATGGTGATTTGTTTTTATGTAGACCTCTACTTTGCTTTGGCGCTATCTTTATTGCCAACTTGCCGGTACTTACCAAACTTAAAACATAAATTTAGGACTATCGACCAAATTACGTTTATAACTATCAAGCAAGTAAGTTACGAATTTTTATGTAATTTTCTTATTTATAAATGTGTCATAGTTTTTTTTAAAATCCTTTGTGAAATTATTAGCACTATGATATTGAGAGCAATGAACATATACATGTTTTAGGCACATCAGTATTTTGAATGGGATTAAAAACTAGACATCCTTTGAATAAAACACCAAAATAATAATTTTACTAGGAAAAAAACAACCTTGGTGAAACGAATTTATGAGGTTATAAGGAACATCAGGAAATAAGGGTTGCAAATGGACACATACATACAATCAATACTAATATTTCTATTAGAATCAGACACGAAATGTTAAAATCAGAAAACTGAAATAAATACAATTATTTTCAAATATTTGTAGTTTTTTTAAAAAAGTGATGAGAAATTAATGAATGAAATATTATTTATATTTTACTATTAAAATCTATTGAAAAAATCCAATCAGATTATTATTTTGTTCAAAACCAACAGCATTCTTAAATAATCCAACCCAACTATATTATATATATATTATTTAAGAAAAAATATATATATATATATATATATATATATATATATATATATATACATATATATATATATATATAGTCTTAATTTTGTTGTTATTGACAGAAAATTTCAATTAGAAATGAACATGTTACTAATAATGTATTTTAATAGGAAACTAATGGCTTTTACTACTCCATAAATAACAATCAGCTAACTACTATTCTATTTAGATATTGGGTTCTGACAAGTCAGATCACCATCGTAGTAAAAAATAAAAGTAAAATACTGTACAGTTATAGTTGTATCAGTTATATTTTGATTTTATAATGATTCACTCCAACAGAATTTACGCAGATATTTTATTACCAACTAATAAAATGTAAATATGATGAGTAAAATTATAAGTTGCATGTTTTAATTATTTCAAAATACTCTGAAAATTAAAACAAATAATTTTGTCTGTGTTTTATTAATTAGTAAACATTTATAAAAATTATATTTTGAAAATACCTGTAAAAGATAATTGTAAGTTTATAAAAGTAACGGTTTTATTATAGTTATTTTTAAATGTTTATATATATATATATATATATATATATATATATAGGCTATATATATATATATATATATATATATATATATATATATATATATATATATATATATATATATATATATATCTCCTCTATTAGTTACATATTTTACTATTTTTGTTTTTAGAGTGAAACACTCCGAGGAAATACAAGTTTTAGGTTTTCATTGGCTTTATTTAATGAACAACATTATTTAGGGAACTACATTAATATCCTGTTGGGTTAGTATAAACTGAAATGGAGGGTAGTCTCTCAGACTTCTTAATACCTTTGGGTTCACGCTGTTTATTGTGCCCACTTCACTCGTGACTTGTATAGGAACACTAAATTATGCTTTATATATTAATAAAATAAGTTATTATTATTTATGTTTTTAGCAAAACTGTATTAATGGTACAGAGGTGAAGGTTATTTATGAAAATTAGATAGTTACGTTTATTGAGCAGTTACATTTTTATATACGTTTAATGATCTAGATTATAAGGTTATCCATCACATCAGCAACTGTAGTCAACAATGATATAGAAAACCGAGTTAAAACAGTAACCTAGTGATTCATCAGTAAATTTTGACTGTTACCGGTAAAACTTTATATAGAGTAAAAAAATGTAACTATATTAGCAGTATTTCTAAATTACAAGCTATTTTTATTAATTTCTAACACAATTTTTTGTCCTAAAACATATCACATTAAAATCGTTAAGAGAACACAAAAAGTTTTAAATGTACCACTTATATTGAGAAATAACTTTGTAGACTTTTATCATCCTGTACTAACAACACTCCTTGATTGTGCTCCCAACTGTTTTCTTCTTAACAGTTCATAAACAAATAAAAACTTGTCTAGGATTTTGTAATATTACTGATAATGTAAAAACGTATAACGAAAGAACTGTTGGTATTAACATCTGTATTCACTTATAATATGCATGTTATAATCCACTTCCTGCCTTTTAGTACGTCATTTTAATTTAGAAAGTCATTAGTCAAAGCCAATGTCTGGATTATTATAACAATTTCAGCTCTCACTATACGCTACCATTTTCCCACAAAAGAAGAGGGAGAAAATTTAAACGAGAGATTCAGCAACAAACAATTAAATCCTCGAAGTTAAACAAAAGCTTTTAATTGTATAAGCCCTAACAAAATAAACAGATTGATGCAAAAAGGGAACATATTTACTATTACATGGTGTTGACTTTATCAAAATATCTGCACAAAGTCTCTACGTATATTTCATAACAAGGAGCAAATGTTAGTTAGATGAGATGATAGAGCATGCTTTATAAATGTGAATTTAACCCCAACATTATTCAATCTTTAAGTTTGTGGATGATAATAAAATAATTTAATTCTGACAACATTGTATCTCGTTATTTGTTTACATTGGGGACGATATAAAGAAAAATATATAATTCATTACTTAACCTGAGTATTTAATTAGTTAAATTCAAAAAAATACCTGAAACGGTTTGGATTAAAATATAGAAATTAATATACAGAAATTATTAGTTTAATTTTTAAATAAATATATGTATCAGTCACATCTATACACCCTCTAAGTTTTAATAAATAACTATTAGTAATATTTTAATAAATGAGGTTAAGACCAGTATACAGTTTCAATGTATAGTTCAATAAATTAATATTCGTATAGAAATTGTTATAACAATGAAAATTAAAAATAGGAATTAAAACATTATTGTAATGATTTTATTGATGGCCAAAATGCAGTAATAAGTTAAATATCACATCTATTTAATTGTTTATACTAAAATTTTATAAAGTACCGAAATCAAAAACATTAGAAATAATTTTCTTCATCATTTCAGGTAAAATTGAATAAAAAGACAGTTGTGGGGACATATTTTCGCTTCCATTAAAGTACCTATCATTCTACAACGAATGTGATAAAAAATTGAACTAAATAACTAAATCTGATAACGTAGAAATTTTTATATAATCTTTTAAATTATTTGTCCTTACGTTTTTGTGTAAGATGTACAATAAAATAGATATTTATGTGTACGTTAGAAAAAATCTTTAACTAATGTTTATTCATTTTCATATTTTAATATATTACTTTAAATAAATTATATTTTATGAGAAAAAAAGATTTCTGAATATGATTTTTATTAACATAATAAAAAGTTGACATATCCTGCAATACACAATGGAATATTCTTATTAATTTCAAAGAATATGGTACAAAGATAAATTTATTATTTTATCTATTATTATTATATTATATTATTAATTTAATAATTATTTTTGCTTGCATCTTTAAAGCGTCCTTGTAAAGAAAATTTGATTGCAATATTTATAGTCGACTTGAAGATCTGTTGTCTAATTCTCTTACTGTGCTCACGGTATTTTGCTCAAAATTAATATGAACATATTTCACTCTTTTTAATTTGGTGAATTTCGTGAAAACAGATCGATACAACCTGATTCAAATGAGGAGTTGCATGACTGACACTTGATTTGACTAATATATTGTTATTACAAAAAAATATTTTGGTATTATAATTATTGAACTTAAGTTATTTGAAAAACTTTAGTATTTCATTGGTAAATAATTTTTTTCAATCGTAACCCAATAAAACAAAAATGCAATTCCGTCATATTTCATTATTTTTTTTCTAAAAATTATAAATCAATAGCATTGTTCATATTACTTATTATTAAACACAAAACTAGAATTCTTGGAGATAAAGCGACCAATATGTTTTCTTCGAATAGGATCATGGGTTTTTCAAGAAAATCTATTTTGTATTTTGTATTTATTTATTTTTAACACTACTGTTCGCTGTTCTCTCTACTATAAACGCCTACACATTCTTTTCTTCTCTCCTTTAAAAAATACAATGTTGAAGTATATTTTGGTAGTAACCCAAAACAAACATATACATTATTTATTGTATTGTTTATTTTAATTTTTTTAAATATAAAGTATGTGTTAGGGAGATATATATTTAAAATGTTTGAGGAGGATACCCTGTATATAAATTCCGTTACGTCTAATCTACTTTGAAATAAGTAACAATTAAAATCCACCAATCATTCATTGTAACGTAATTAGCTTTGATGGAACTGCTAGTCTCATATTCTAACATTTTTGTTCTAAAGAAATTCATTAGACTGGCACCCAGTAGTATGTCTTTTAAAACCTTCGTGTAATATCGCTGTAAAAGAATTCCTCTTCTAAATCACGCGAATTGGTACTTTGTCTTCTCCGTTAAGTGATGTAAACGATCTCTCCTTCGATTGCAACACAAAGTATCCTGAAAGCTTTTCATAAATCTTAGTTTAACAAGCTTAAGTTGTACAATGTGATTGAAGAAAATGTTGAAACAAACCTTACATATAAATGAACTGTGAAAAACTAAATAATTTTTATATCATTGTCTTAGCAAACAAAATTTGCAGCACTAAAACAAGATCATATTTGTGGAGAGTAGATATTTTAAGTACTATCATGTCATCATATTATGAGTGTACACGCCCCTTTAATGACAGATGTAATGTGAAGTACAAGCGATTCTCATGTTTTTGTTCTTAAAACAAGTTTCCTTTGAAATTTAGCATTGTAGCCAACGGATTAGTAAATTTATGAATTTATTAGTAAAGTATTCACCAGGGAATACATACCGACCGATATATAATTATATTCATTTTGTGATCGTATGAATATTAAATATGCGTAATAGTGTCATGTCATGTTTTGTGTTATTATGTATGTACTGTGTATATTCTATTGACAAGCTCCATATGGAACGATTTAATATAAACTAAATACTTTAACAATCTGAAGATGGACTCACGGAAACCCGAAACTGCAGTAATCTGTAAACCAACGGAAGGATTAGTTGACGTACCGATTAGGTAATTCATTTACTTATTCATAAGTTTCCTTTGATATGTTTTATTTTCTGTGAAGCTAAACACACATTTTTCTTCTTTCTTTTGTAATCATTCGTGTGGAGTTTATTTCTTTTCGATTTTCAAGAACTGCTTTCACATAAATTTTGTCTATAATAATTGTTGTTTGCTTTTAGGTATTAAGTTATTTCGTTCATGATGTGTTAGGCAAAGTAAGTTGTCTAAATAACAAATTGTAATGCAGCTATTTTATGTTACATTGTAAGAGTAGATTTCGCTGAATTTCTTTTAATCAGTGCAATTCTACTTTTTATAAATTTTTAATTTTAATAGTTGAAATTTCCTTTACACATTTAATCAAAAAAAAAATATGTAAATGACAATCTTTCCAGTGTAAATTTTAAACGAACATCTTTTACTATTATTTTTCTAAAGATATTTCTACTCGTTTTTAATGTTATTATTTATTAAATTTAGGGAATCTACTACGTACTTTCATAACAATTTTATCAATGCATTAAATCTATTAGAAATCTCTGTTATACATGTAAAGTAAACATTTTATTTCATACAGTCCACCACTTTACTTACCCACACCTAATTCATATTGCCATTTATATAAAATATTATTAAATTTTAAAAGATTTTGTGGTTATATAACTGATAAATCATTAACTATTGTTTTCTTAAAATCTTAATTCATTTTTGTTTAGAATAAAATTTTCTCTCAAATATAAATGGTTACATTTAATATAATTGGTGGCAACAGGATTTCATTTTTAATGTAATATTTTATCAGACTTTCCTTTCCTTTATGAAACAATCCTCTCTAATTTTCACATGACCTAATCTTTCAGCTAATTAAAACTATTTTAAGATATTTTGTCAGTGTTATATTTCAAAAAAAAATTGATATTAACATTCTACTTCGTACTCTGGAGCAGTTCTATATTTTATTACAAGGGTAATTTAGTGTTTTCCTTATGTATATTTTTACTTGTGATGTTGGTTTATGAAACGCAGTTTTAGTGAACACTTTGATTCAAGTTAATTTGGGGGATTGTATATTTAATCTTTTACGTCATAATTTCTTATTTTTTTATAATACAATCAATTTTATTTATTTATTTTTTAATTTTCCTTATATAATCATTTTTATTAATATAAAACTTTGATAATACCTCTGCTTTTACAATCAAAGTATTACGTTCATTATTAAATCATTTAATATTTTACCTTTTTATTTTATTTTATCCATCATGATTTTTAGTTTATTTATATAAACATTGTTTAGCTCCTATTTTTAATATGTATGAAGCCAAATGTTTTGCATTTGTTCATTCTTATTAGGTATGAATTCAATTACACCTTCAATGGCTACTATATATTGTAAAATCTATATCTATATCAATATATATATATATATATATATATATATATATATATATATATATATATATATATATATATATATATATGATCATAATCATTTTCATTATGCTTAGACGATAGTGACGAAATCACAATTTCCTATATGAAAGAAAGCATTAACATAATAATGACAACAGTAAGTCTCATCATAATGTCTTCAACAAAGCAAAATGTATCACAAAACAATCAAATTGTTGATTTTAAGGATGATATATTGTCGTATATTAGGTATGTTAGAACCTAAATTAAAAGGAGAATTAAATATAATTCTATAATATCATGTTTTATTTTACTTTTTTAAAATAAATTAAAGTTTTTCATTGATTTATAAAATAGAATAAGAATACCCTGTAATTTTGAATTACTGTAATCGTAATTAATTATTACTATTATGTGAAAATATGTTTAACATAAAACTAATGTTTAATTTAAAAAAGTAATTGTTTTCCTCGAGTGTTATTCGTTATTGAGCCACTCTAAGGAACTTTAGATGATGGTAACCTAATTAATAGTGGGAGAAAAACTTATTTATAATAAAACTGACGTATTGCTGATATTTATAATTTAAATGTTTAATACAGTAATCTTTTTATGTTAACTATTTACTAATTATTTGTATACTTAATTGTAGTTATTAAGGTTAATGTATATTGTACCTATGAAGATGATAGCAGTGCTATTGAAATATACATAAGGTAAAAAACCATAACTATACAGTCTTTGTGTTGTTAGTGTTTTATTGTGATTTGGGGGAATTGTTTTCATTGTAAATTCACCACAGTCCTCTAGAAATTCTCTTGAGTATATAACTACTTAGACTAAAATTGTTGTGTAATTACAACATTCAACATCATTAAAATAAAGTGTTGTATTTGTGTTTTATTCTTACGTTATTTTGCATTTCGTAACCTACATTAATAATTGTTTTGTAGAACAAAGAATTTTTTTTTTTTACTTAATAAATATACTGTACATTGAATTGTGGAGTGAAATTGTATACATTGTATACAATTTGGGTAAAACCGTCTTCCTCCGGAAATGTTATTTAAATAAAACATTTCTTTTGAAGACACCAAGGATTCTTATTTAAGGACCAATTTGTCAGGATACATGTAGTCTACCTCTGTGGCTTACATTAATCTTGAATCAATTTACTTCTGCGTTAAATTTACGAAGATATTTTATCAAATGATATTCAAAGGTACTATTACGACCACGTAATTATTTAACAAATGTTTGTAAATAAAAATGTAAGAATAACCATTCAATATTTACAGAAAAGAATGAAAAAATATTTTAAAACCAACCAATTTAATAATATTATGTTTATTACGAATGATGTATGCCTATTATATCTATCATTTTCAATTTTAACATTATATTTGGTTTTTCTTTTAAGAGAATGGGATATCCATAATGGACTTGTCTTATCTGGGGCCGTTCCCCCAGCTAGCGTTACACTCTTACCATAATCTCTCTCCAGTAATTTCACTGCCTATTCCGACGCAAAGCATTACCTCATAGTGGAATTGGATGTTCAATATTATTAACAGTAATATTATTATAGAGCAATAATATGATGTTTTGGTACCTCATAATAATTTTAAATATTGTGATAAATGTACCTGTAATTTATTTACGGTTCATTTTGCCTTTACAATAATTGTATAATATTTGAACGTTCCTGGAACCAAATAAATTATATTTGTGGTTTATTCAGGAGTTCATAAGTGATTCTTGTAGTTTGTCCTGAGTTTACAAATCAAATTTTCACCGTATTCATATATTCAATACAAAGCAATTTAATTATTGTTGTGAAATACGATTTTATCAAGCTGTTAAATTAATGTGTTACAAAATTATAACATTTATATATATATATATATATATATATATATATATATATATATATATATAATGTATACATATATATGTATACATACATATACATGTATATATTACATACATATATATGAGTGGATTTCAATATAGACTTTAATACACAACAGAAGTCAATATTGTAAAGAAAAACAATATGTAAAAATAATTCATAATTACTGGTGTAAATAAAATATGTACGGGAGTATCTTCCATAGTGATCACAATTTTTATAATATGTTTGTCAAATAATCCGCAGAAAACAATGTAAGACTCTTTATTATTAAACATTTTTTGGTATAAAATATTTGGTTTATCCCTTGAATACAGAAGGTTGAGAAGATTGACACTACAATTGAGAATACCATAAATAGCAAATAATTTGTCAATCATATTAAACATAGTTTTGTTTAAAACTATTGTTTGTTATTTCTACGAGTAAAGGAAACATGTTTAATAATTATTTTAAGCTAAGAAATATATTGTCTTCTTATTACGTTTATCTCTTTTGTCTGGAAACTTTAATATTATTGTAAATTTTATTTTTATTTTATCTGTTTTTATTTTAATTTATTATTTATTGAATAATTATTGAGAGAATACCAATATTGAATATTGTGGAAGTTATTTATCTCGAAATAATTTTTACCCTATTGTGAATTTTCGTTAGTTACAGATATTCAATTTATTCCTGCCTGACTATTTACGTTAAACTGAAAAAATTAATAATAATATAAATCTTTCGTTAGAAAATCTTTATTTGAATGTCAAGTCTGAATTATATCCTTGAATTTAACAATGTTTGTAAAACAATTAACATTTAATGCAACAATTATATCTGGCTCAAAATTCCATGACAATAAATTACAATAAATATGTGATATTGGAGTGCGAGATCTTCAAAACACATGAACATTTTTAGAATACAAAAATATAATTAAGTTTTTGTGTCATAATTCAAGTTTTAATCGGCAAAATTAACTACTACATACAAGTGTCACCGATTGCAATATTAGTAATCATATGTACCACAAAGCGTGAAAGCAAAGTCTTAAACGGTCAGCACTTTAGTGAAAATGACCGCAGATTATCATTATCGATAGATTTCCCAATATTGCATTCTAAACGTATAATGGGAAACTGGTGATTACGTCCATCGCTTCTGTTTTACTAAGGGTTAAAAACCTATATAAAAATTTATTATTTATCTTACAGGTTCGTGAACGGATTAAAAATTGTGTAATAAAATACGTATGAACATAATATATATTGTAATTACAACGAATAGTATTATTATCTCTACATCTATCTTTGAAGGTAAGGTTTTGAAATGGTAGGGTCTTTTGAAGATTCAAGTTACGAAATAATTAAATCAGTTGAAAAATATTTCACTAATTGGTTGGTAGTCTAGTGTAGTTCTTTTAGTAAATAACATGGATATAACAAGAGGCTTTTTAGGGTCGATAATAATGTTCTAAATTTCGATTTAAATACTTTACAAAAGGCGTTTCTGTTGAAATAAAAAACATGCAATCCATACTTAAATGTTACTATATGCTTTACACAGCACAATTTCATATATGTTGAGATGTTCACATTGCTGTTATTTTTAACATATATTTCTTTTATTTGTTAACGTTTTTTCCTTATATATACGTATATTAAATAATAATTTTTGATTGATGTCATGTCAAGATCTTATAATAGATTGTAGTGTGTACTACAACGGAAATTCGTTGTATGGGGTTATGTTTTGGTCAAAAAAGAAAAATATCAAAAAATAATCCCAATGCAAGGTATGGATGTTTTGTAGAACTTTTTACTGCTTATAGCCGGTCGGTGAGATTGAACTATGAAATGGTCCAAGGTCAACTCTTGCCGGCTTGTTCTAACAGTAAATTCCTATGTCGGCGGATTTTGAATTGAAAAATCATTTTTTATGAATTTTGAAAATATGAAATAATAATGTATAAGGATATGTAGTTGTAATACAAGTCGTATGCAATACATATCTAGTACTGTTATTTCATATTAACTAACAGACGTTACGGCATATTTAAATGAAGAATTTAAAAATTTTCAAAATTAATAAAAAATAAAAAACCTTGGTATTGCTGAAAATAAAATGTAATTTTAAGATAAAAGTATTCTTGCTAAAATTTGGAAAAAATTGATATTTAAAAAGTTAGCAGAAAAGGTTAAGTATAAAAGCTAATAAAAGTAAATAAAAATAAATTTTGAGAAAAGGATTGTATAGAAGTAATTAAATAAATAAAGTTATATTATAAATAATTATTAAAAACTTAAATTTGATTAAAACAAAAGAGTTATGGTTTTCACGCTATAGTATGAAAACGAAAAAATATAAGAAGTGGAAATTTTGCAAAAAGAAGTTAAAACCTAATATCTAAGAGTTGTGTAAATTTCAGGAAAATCAGTCAATAAATAAACCCCAAACCCAAAGGTGTGAAAATACGCACTGGATTACAGCACTACCAGAAGTCGCAGAATTATGTTATCACGGCTAGTGCGTTTAAATCACGAAATAAACAAAGTGACAAAGTTTGAAAACAAAAACTTTAAAGGTGTAAGAATTAAAAACGGTAAATTACGCAAATTCTTACGTAAGCGATTGAAGGCGAATGAATAGTCCGAGAAATGTCATTCGAAGTGCGGGAAATTGCCGCGGTCGAGAGCTACAGGACACCGGTTACGTAAAAACGCAAAAACTGTTAGGAAAAGTGTTATAGACAATTAAAAGGAAAACAATGAAGATTTTTACATCGGCCAGTTACAAGTTGCAGGGTTTAAATGTTCAAGGATAAGTGACGTAGTTGTAGGCGGAGCCAGAATACCAACTTACAGCAAAAATAGATTAAAGGATTAATTAGAACAAAGTGATTAAAAAGGACAACTTAAAAACGGTAAACGTAATAAATAAATTAATAATAAATAACTGAACCACCTACACCAAAAATAATCAAGAAATTGCATGGAAATATCGTATCGGTCCAGTGAGGGAAAAAAATTGGTATCGATATACGATAGTTTTTGGCTATAAAAAGAGCCGCACGAATCTCATAGAGGTCTCTCGTAAAAAATTTGTTAGAACAGGTGCTAGGGGTGACTATGCCCGAACGTCTCTTGTAAAAAAGTTGCAGAACAGGTGCTAGGGGTGACTATGCCCGAACGTCTCTCTTAAAAAATAGTTTGAACAAGTGCTAGGGGTGGCTATGCCAGTTTGCCGACTCAAGATTCTCAGTAAAGAAGTTTAAGTGTTACGATGCCAAAGTATTAAAACAGCGTCAGCGAGAGCGATAGAAGGTGATAGATTCGAACAACCAGCCAGCCTTCTAAACTCCATGGAAAAAATATAAGACAACTTTAATCGCTAAATTCAACCAACCAGACACCAGAGGACCATCAGCATCTCAGGACTCAGGATCTTCAACACGGCGGACAAGGTCTGAGAAAATCCAAATTTCCTTTTTTAAAGGGCAAAATTGGCCCGATTTTAGAGTCTCACTGATTTTCCTGAGATAAATTTTTTTTTTGTGTAATTAAATAAATGTATTAAAATAGATAATGTCAAACTCATGTGTGGATAAAAATCTTTTTCAATAAATAAATTTGATAAATTAAATAAGTTAAATTCAGAGATAAATAGAAATTTTTATATAGATCAATTTTAAGAAAGTTATAAGTGATTGCCTTCTGCTCAAAAGAAAAAATATTTTAGTTGTTATCCATTAATTTTATTAGAGAAATTGTTTTGAATTTTATTTTGTTGACTTGTGTCAAGCTTATTATTTCAGTTGTTTTTGTTTCAATTAATTAAAAGAATTAATTTTTTTATATATTCTCTAAATCTGTGTTTTATTTAGAATTGGTCACACAATTATATGCTATATTTTCAGGTTTGTTATTATAAAAAAGGGTAAAATATATTGTATCAAAAAGGTATTCCTAAGGACACACACCTGCGAGATTAAAATTCGAAAATAAAGTAAATTCGTGTTCTCCCTGAGAAATAGGGTAATCTTAAATACAGTTACTGGAAGTCGTAAATAAAAAGGGGGTACCGGTAATTTGGGGCAACTCAAATTATCGAAGAAGTTATTCAATCCAGGCCAGCAAGATAGTAAGCCAAAAACTTCCAGTGGATTGGATAATTTATTCTTTTTGTCACGCGAGAACGAATCCTGTAGGCTAAAAATCTCAGGATTCGAGACTATTACGTATTAATTAAGATAGGGGGCGTAATTAGTCTGACTCTAAAAAAGGTAGAGTTTTTTCGTTGTAGTACATTTTATAAATTCACTCCTTTATCAATCGTAGGTAGTAACTTTTTTATAATTTACTCATGAAACATTATTTAAGTGTTACCTAATTACTACATTGTACTTTTGCTTTTAAAATGGAAAACTTTAAAAAGAAATTCTCACAAAGAAGAAAAAACATGTTTTAAAAAGGAATATTATGCCTTTTGACATCAAAGGAAGTCAACATCGAAGAGAGAAAAAAGATGTTTTATATTTAAAAATTTAAAATCAAAGTCAGAGTAAAAGTGTGTTTGAAAACCTCAGTATATTTATCATTTTATAAAGAATAGGTCCTCGTAATAAAGCTGTTACGGATAATTTAAAATTGCTCTTTGGAATACTTAAATACACCTTTTTTAAATTTCTTTAAACATATTTGTTAGCCGATCAAATATGTTTGTTATTTACCTCGCAACACGATAGTTAATACTTTAATTTAGATTTGTTATTAATAATAACAAATACTATTTTGATAATTTAAATTGTACCAAAATATTGTATTATGATGTAGTGTTATTAGCTGTAAGATTTTAAAGTAAAGAATTTAAAGTTTAACATATTACTCTATTGTAATTTATGAAAATGAGGTATTTAAATTACACGCTTCTTAAAGCACATTTAAGTAATGAAACTTAAATATAATATGGTTGGTCGCCTATTAATAAAAAAGTGTTGTGAATAATATATATATATATATATATATATATATATGTGTGTGTGTGTGTGTGTGTGTGTGTGTGTGTGTATTTATTTATTTATACTATCATGTTCGAATGCTAATCTGAGCTATTGTAAACGGCGATGTTGAAAGTTAGTAAATACTAGAAAAACCTGCAGGTGAATAAACAGATGTTGAATTTATATTGATTAAATATGATTGTCGATAAACTTAACTGAGAGTTGCCTTGGTTTTTTATAGCACGTTTATACAGTAGTACTTATAAGTATTAAATAAATTGATATAATTAAATTCAAAGAACACATAATGAAAACTTATTTTATGACCACCATACTTTCAAAATTATAGAATGTTCTGCTAACAATGATTGTAACTACTACTATGGAATTTGACTAAAAATCTCACATAACAAGAGTAGAGAATTGTGGCTGGAAAAAGTATTTTTTGTTTAACCTATGTTCAAAGTTCCAAAGCGTAATATTTTTCACCTGTATATACATCGAAATATTTGTAGTTATGATTTTAAAACGTAAACATAAATATTAGTTTTTTTTTCTTTTTATTCCAAGATATAATTACACAATTTGCATTTTAATTCTTTCAACATTGCATTTTGTATGCATTTTACAAAATTACGCATAATAATAACTAAAATTCCCTGCTTATTTCAATATAATGTTTCACAATTTAAACCAATTTATTACCAGAAGATAACAGTTACACATACACAACGCATAACGTTGAGTGTATAAGTAAAATCTAATTATTGATTGTTAGCCATGGGAATTTCACAATACTGGATCCATGTATTTAGTTAATTAAATTGTCCTACACTCTTTTGTAGATTAACATTCAAAACGAGAATCCGTATGGTGCATAAATAACGTTACAAGAATAAACACAAATACACAAACACAATAACACAAATGATAACTGTAAAAATAACTTTATATATATGTTTTACGATGTTCTTAATGTTAATTGTGTTTGTGTTTTATTTTATGGGGGGGGGGGGTTACAACAACTTTCATATTGTTACTAATCACAAGGTTCATTGGATGTTGTATTTTATTCACCCCTACCTCGTATTGAATGTATATGCATATATTTATATACATTAAGTGTATTGAATGTTTAACATATATCTTTATTCAGTTGGCAAATATTGTATGAGGCAAATGTGTTACAATTTGAATATTAATTCCGTTATAAAGAACATTGTGTTTTAGCCGTAGAACCAAGCCCCACTGTATAATCAAATCTATTACTACATAGAAATTCCATTAACACCCTAAAAGGCAATGAAATAGACTACCGGATTAAGGGCATAAACATAAAAGTGCTTTCCTTCAGATAAAAGGTTTAAGTAAATGACTTTAAACCACAGTTTCAAAACAAACAGTCCATTCACGGTGGATTTAGGCCGACTTACGATTTAATGGTAAATTCAATATTAGAAGAACTTGGAAGTTCTCAAATTACTGTACAGTATGATTTACTATGTTTGACTAATATTTTTCAATTATTTCTATTTTAAATTAAGGTGACACGCAACATTTTCATGTTGGCATAGTATTTATTAAAATGTACGTACAATGTCCACTTTATAAAAAACTCGATAAAGCTCCGTTTGAATATATTGGAAGGTTATTAATTTATTACAGTTTTAGCGTTTTATCTCAAACAAATTATTCTGTTTTTTTTTGTTTTGTTTTTTGACACATCTTTGTAAATACTTGATTCATTAGCGATTTTTAACTTTTAGTGACAGTAATTTTCGGACGAGGTAGCAGATGTTTTTTAAGAAAATATTTATATATTATCATACTATCCCTATTATTGTTTAATCGTTAACAAGATTTTCAAAATATTTACATAAATAAAGGCCTAATGTAGTTATATATTAACAAAGTTGTTCATTATACAATATGAGTAAACGTGAACAAATATGAGAAGTGTATTTTGAGTAATGACGTTAAAGCATACACCAAGTAGAATACATATTGTTAGTTCTTGCATTTTGTTTCTGAACTCCTAGTGACCACAAATACAATTAACAATTAAACAAGTTCAACATTAGTTACTTTATAAACTACCAATTGTAATTGTAGTTTATTAGAGATGGAGTGGGAATAAGTAATTGTAATTGTAACACGTCACCTTACAAGTCATCCATGAAGATTCGATATTATACGACAGATGAATCCGCGTGGATTGTTGTTATTTACAGAGCAAGGAATTACCTACATATACAATTACAATTATGTTCATTAGAAACGTATATAACAAATTGCTAATTTGTCGTCAATTTTTTTCTGTTCTCCTTGAAAGTATCAACATACTGATAATTTAAACTCAGTTATCATTACAGAGAATACTTATATCAATAAATCGTTATAACATTTTAACGACCTTAACTATAATAAAATATTTACAACCTTTCTTCTCGTAGACTTTTTTACGTAAAATTGTAACAATTTAATTATTAATTTACCACAAATTAATTATTGTTGATTTGAGTAGAATATAAACAATAGTCGAACTCTTTTCGCATTTACTAGAAGTCCAAATTTTTTAATAATTTTAACTTTTGAGGCATCGATTAACATCAATGCGAATAGCAATATATTTACTATTACACTGATCTCAATAAATGATAGATAGATAAATGTATTTAATTAAGGGGTAACTAAGGACCATCAATCCATTTTACTCCATAATTATATTAAATTAAAATATACATAAAATTAAACTAAAATACATCAAACAATTATTATAAAATAACAAAAATACATTTTTTAAAACAAAATTCCTGGAATGAATAGGTAAAAAATCACTAGCAAAGTAACAATAACAATAGTTATAAGGGTAATTCTCATTACCCTTATTACATCAGTTCAGTTAGTGTAATAAATAACTGAAATAAACTTTAAATAACCGCATGTTTATAACCAGCTTTGAAGTAACCATTCATTCGGATGTGCTTCCGATTATTATTTTTTTTTAAAGGAACAAACACCTCGCTTGGTCATCGCCTTATAAATAATTAAGAAAAGAAGATATAAAGACACTAATTGTCTAATATTCTGTAAATATACTAAAAAATTAAACAGAGTTAAACGGTTTCAAGTATTTATCTAGTGCTACAATAATAACAATCACCATTATATAAATAAAAGTAAGAACCATATTACATCTTCCAGTTTACATCTAAAGCAATGGTGAATATCTCTCGTAGATTAAAAGTGCCATAGCTTACCATGAAAAATTAGGTATTGTTTCCTGAATAATAGGTGGTAAAATAGACTTTTGTTTGTGCATCACTCTTAAAGACAGTTAGTTTGACTCAGATCCGACAAAAACCAACTGTAAAATGATCAATGTTAATTTTAATAAGC
The DNA here is from genome assembly GCA_963513935.1 of Aphrophora alni. NCBI lineage: Eukaryota > Metazoa > Arthropoda > Insecta > Hemiptera > Aphrophoridae > Aphrophora > Aphrophora alni. Next base: position 131,262,754 of record OY740768.1, on the reverse strand, counting down.
GATACAAAATGCTTCTTAGATGTTTTCGCGAAGGTATTTGTATCATATTCGTCTATTAAGCGAAAATATGGTTGTTTTTCTAAAATTAATTTTTTTGTAACTTCTATATTACTTCTGAACAAATAATAAAATCGTAAACATTGTTTTAATTAGTTAACATTAAAATAGAAAGTAAACAATTCATTATTGTTAGTTTAAACTTAATATTACATTATAAATTATCTAAAGGCAAATTATATATCCTGTCAAACTGAATAATTTTACAAATATAACAATATAAAAATGTACTTCATTATTATCAAACGAGTCCCACAATAGCCGGTTTAATTTGTTAAATGTATTCTAAGACGTGTAATTCAGAACATCAATCATCTATTATTTGTTTGTATTGATTTTAGTGCTTTTATCTGTTTGAATATAAGTTAAATATGAGGTGATTAATATAATTTGTTTTAATTATCATGTTATTTGACAAATTAACTCTTACTTTATACCATGTTGTAAACTTACATTATAGTTTGAGTATTCCATAATACAAATTGAGATTATTAATTTATACACTTTCAATGACATCCTGGGATTTAACAAACATTAAGATATTGTATTAGGCATATCATAGTAACACAAGACAACCATGATATGGTCCTACAAACCTATGTGAGGAAATAAAATCAAAACATTAAAAATATAATGTATTACATATTATTAATATTAATGTTTTCATAAGTATGTGTATATTTTAATACTCACGAATTTTTTCCTATAAACATATTTATTTGTCCCCAATCTTCTATTACATCATTAGGTTTTGTACCTAGATTTAAAAATGTTACAAACGTAATTACGGTAAACAAAAACAATAACACAGTAAAAGATAAAGTCGCTCACATTAAATCTTGCTCCATCACTGAAATTGATGTTAACAGAGTTTAGAGTCAGAGGGTGAAAATGTTTTTTCCACTGGAAAATGACAACCGCATTCCAGAAATCCAATTTATTTCCCCCGCATTTCATTCCGCCCCGTATGATTACAAACTGAGTGAAATATTTGCACCTACATGTCAAGTTTAGACTATGTCTTAGATTCGAGGAGTATTCATAATTGTTTTATGTTTCAAGTAACGTGATAATACATGGTTTGCATAACACTTATGTGTCACTTTGTGAAATTGTAACAGTTAATTATGGTGGACATTTATGATTCACCTATTACAACAGATTTTAAATCTTGCACAAAATTGATTGATTAAACAGTAACTGGGCATTATTCAAATCTCTATCATCCCCGTTTAATATTCAAATATGTAGATTTTCTCGTTCCAAACACATTCAGTTCAAGTTCGTCTGTTCTTTCTTCAGTTACAGTTCCACAAATAAGAGAATTCGTTGTTTTTATATATTTGTAATTTACTTTGAAACACATAACTCAGTGGGATTTATGACGCTTTCCATGTTGCAATATGACCTAGTTTCCTACAGCAATAACAAACGGGAAGTATTTTATTGGCAGCATTCCGCAGAACAAATTTGATATGTGGGGTTAGTATGTCATATTCTTAAACGTTGCAAGGTGTCATTAAACATATAAACGAAATATAGATTATCACTACTGCTTGTTCAATTATTTTATTTTAGAGAAAACTTAACCTTCATAGTCACATCTGTTATTTTTAAACGTCAATGGTTTGTAGTTCAGATAAAAACAAGTACATTTGTTCATCATTCATTATAAAAGAGAAAAACGTTCGCTATAAATGTACATAAATTATCGAATACCCACAAATGAAACAAATATTTTAAAATATTTTGTCACATTAATTTATTATTGAATAGTTTTCAAAAATCTATTTTATTCGTTGTTAACACAGTTTTACATCAAAATATTAGGGCCTCTGTAAACATTTCGTATTAAATAAATGAAAAACAAATATATGTTGCTGTTATTGTATTTGTTATGTTATAGTGTACTTTCCTTTATTTTTTCTCAAGTCCTTGTTTTCTTTCAGCTATAAACAAATTTATGAATATTATAGAAAAATTATACAATCTAAAATATGTATTAAAATATAATTGCTGTTAGATTGTCACTACGTCATAGACTCTACAATTTAAAATATGTATTAAAATATAATTGCTATTAGATTGTTACTACTTCGTAGACTAATATAAAATGTACAACCTGAAAGATGTATTAAAATATAATTATTGCTGTTAGATTGTTACTACTTCGTAGACTAACATAAAATATACAATCTGAAATATGTATTAAAATATAATTATTGCTGTTAGATTGTTACTACTTCGTAGACTAATATAAAATGTACAATCTGAAATATGTATTAAAATATAATTATTGCTGTTAGATTGTTACTACTTCGTAGACTAATATAAAATGTACAATCTGAAATATGTATTAAAATATAATTATTGCTGTTAGATTGTTACTACTTCGTAGACTAACATAAAATATACAATCTGAAATATGTATTAAAATATAATTATTGCTGTTAGATTGTTACTACTTCGTAGACTAATATAAAATGTACAATCTGAAATATGTATTAAAATATAATTATTGCTGTTAGATTGTTACTACTTCGTAGACTAATATAAAATGTACAATCTGAAATATGTATTAAAATATAATTATTGCTGTTAGATTGTTACTACTTCGTAGACTAATATAAAATGTACAATCTGAAATGTGTATTAAAATATAATTATTGCTGTTAGATTGTTACTACTTGGTAGTCTAACATAAAATATACAATCTAAAATATGTATTAAAATATAATTTCTGTTAGATTGTTACTACTTCATAAACTAATTTAAAATATACAATCATAAATATGTATTAAAATATAATTTCTGTTAGATTGTTACTAATTGGTTGACTAATATAAAATATACAATCTAAAATGTGTATTAAAATATAATTATTGCTGTTAGATTGTTACTACTTGGTAGTCTAACATAAAATATACAATCTAAAATATGTATTAAAATATAATTTTTGTTAGATTGTTACTATTTCGTAGACTAATATAAAATATACTGAATGGAACCAAATATAATTTAATAGAGAACCAACTTTTGTGTACAACAATATATTTTTATATATTTTATAATTTAATCAAAATACAAATTTAGCGTTTTAAAATCTGTTCCAGGACTATTTGTATGGGGATTAGGAATATGTAAGGGGCTAAGAGAAATTAGTTTATACTTTTTAGTCGGTTTTTGATACCGCGGGTTATATATATTTCATTTCAGTAATACGAGAGAGTACATTTATAGAGCTTAGTAATTACTTCTTACTTCATCACAGAATATCATGTACAATAGAATAATAATAATTATTTTATTTACTATTCATAAGTTTAATATTTGGTAAAACAAAACACCAAAATTGGCTTGTATATTGAAATTTCATTTTCAATTAAATCATTTCAAAGGCTAATCAAAAATATTGTTCGGAGGGGAAGCGGTAGTTTATTTATTGAGTATAACTACTAGATTAGGTCTTGGATGAAGTGCATTATGTAATTCTATATTAATATAATCCATCAACTAATGTAGTAGATATACTTAATAAATAAATATTAACCACCGTTACCCCTCCGACTAATGTATTTACATATTGTGTAAACACATTCCTTTAAATTGGATAAGATATGTTATATAAGGATTATATATAAGGTTGGTACATTCTATTGAAAAAATAAAATTACGGTAGTTAAACGTATATTCTAAAAAAGTACTTTGATTACAAAAAAATAATTGTTTAAATTTAAACTTAAGTAACACTAAAATGGTTATTTACATATTATGCACTTACTTGGTATATATATACTTGTTATATATATATATTGGAAAAACAGAAGAAGATGCAGCTATCTTTAAATATCACCCTTAGAAGAAGCTAACAAGAATACTTTGGACAAAATAATTACTGTTCGTAAAGCTTCCTTTAATCTCTCAGTGAAACCCGAGGCTTCTCATTTATTATTCAATTAAGACTATAAATACATGCTGTGATCATGGGATTATAGCTAGAGGATAGAACATTGTAACGTTAGGACAAATTAAGATACCAAGGTTTCTCTCACAAAATTAAATTGAGTCAACTTGACTGGGTCATTATATAAAATTTAAGATGAAATATAAAAATTTTAACACAAATAGATAATTATGTAGTTTAGTTGGTAAAACAACGATGTGGGTGGGATTAGGTCAAAACATATAATATTTTTAAATGTTAAGGATTAATTAAAATATAAATTATAATAATTTGTGTTAAAACCAAATCATTGTATATCTTGGAAATCGATTTAACGACTATATTTCTCATACTTGTTTACAACAATAGATTAACTAACGATTGTACATATTGATTTTGATTACATTCTTTAAAAATTGAAATTGTGTCGACAAATAACTAAAATGTTTGTTTGTTATATTAAACAAAAATTGTTTAATTTAAAAATGCACATAACTAAGCAAACCCTAGCTTAGAATATGTGTATATTATTTAGGAGGCCACTATAAATATAGCTTGTACGTTAGTTCGTGTTTTGTAAAGTAGCATATGATATACATATGTTTTACTATTGAAAATATATTAATAAAAAAACGGCTCAGAATCCTGAATATTAGTTCCTGCATTTTCAATATATAAATTATTTATATTCCTCAAATAATGTTAGGACTACAAATTGAGTAAAAATTATTTTCAATGTCGTTTCTAAAGTAGAATTTATTTGGTAACTCGAAAATTACAAGAAATTGCAAAATCACGTGAGAAGTGTGCGGCCTATGCTGGGAAGCAACTAAGGATAGATCAGTTGATAGAGCATTGCCACGTAAAGCTAAAGGTCCTGCGTCCAATCCTCAGTCTAGGTTGTATAGTTTGCTCTTAAAATGTTATTGAATTACCAATACTAAATGGTAAAAACGCGTAAGCATGAAATTCAATAAATCAAAAATCTATTTCAACCTATTGTTTATAAGATTAAGTTGTAAATATACTATAATAAGCTTAAAATAATAACTAATTTTTTTTAATTGAAATGGGGCAACCTTTTTAGTTTAACAAAAGAGTAATATACTGTATATATATATATATATATATATATATATATATATATATATATATATATATATATATATATATATATATATATATATATATATATATATATATATATATATATATATACTATAATAAGCTTAAAATAATAACTAATTTAAAAAAAACTGATATGGGGCAACTTTTAAATTTAACAAAAGAGTAATATATATATATATATATATAGTTTTATGTTACCTATCCTTTAGTTGTTAATTTTTTTATAAAAATAATATATTAGGACCAAAAGTGAAGCTTTTGATACTAAACTCACGTTTAACGGCTGAGGTGCAATCGAGGAAATAATAATGAAAAGAAGTCCATAAGAAACCAAGGAACCCCATTTAAGGTAAATTTGTCAGGATAAATGTATCTCTGTGGCTTACATATATCTATAATTAATTGATTTTATATTACCATTATGTAGATACTTTCTTAAAAGGGAAGGTTTTAAAACTTACGACCACAAGAAATATGTGTAAGAATTAATGTAAAATAACCATTTAAATTTAACCACTCATATTTTGATTTTGAAACACATTAATATTGATGCAATTTCATAAGTATTCCTGAAACACACGTAACATTTTTGAGATTTAAATAGATTACCTTTTTGTACAATTTAATTTACTGGTGTAAAAAATAAAAATGGAATAATAAGTATTTATATTTATAAAATTGAAAATAAATATTTCTAATATGTTAGTAGATAGTTGATTACATTTATAATTAAAACACATTTATTGCTTACGACTATCCTTAAATTGTGATGTTAATAGTGTCTTAATTTCAAACTTTTTTGTAACCCTAAGGTAATTAGTTTAAGAACAATTAATCTTCTCCTTTTGTTTTTATCGCCCTATTTCATCATGAGTATTGCATTAAAAAATGCTTAACTCTCCCTTTAAACATCCAAGTATTGTGTCATCCTGATTAATCAAATCTTATATTAATCTTACGTAGGAAAATCGTAATACTACACAGTTACTGTTAACATCCACCTTTATTAGGAGTTTTATAACTAAAAGAGTAGTGTAATAAAATTATTCGTTAAATATGGAGCTACTTAAGTTTTTATTGTATGTTTTGTATATTGTTACTTGCAATGAAATAGTAAGCAATGACCAGGATCGTAAAGAAGTTACACTTTTTCATGTACAGGTACATAACTTTTGCAAGGAATAAAAAACAACTTTATATACAAATGATAATACCCTTGTTAACAGGTAATTTATTTTATTTATCGCCATTACGTCTATTTTTATACACCAGTGAGATTAACACTTATCGTCATCAATAGTCTACTGTATTATGATTTAAGAAAAGACGTTTTGGCTATTCAGCCATTTTAAAAGAGTAACTCAATAGAAAGTGTCATGTGAGTTCACTGTGTCAAACTTAACTACTGCACATCGTTTACCGTGATAAACTGGTTTGTCATTGGGAAAGGTAGTAGGATTAAGTCTGTTATATTCCTATTTCTACAATTAATTATAGTGTCATATAATAAGTTTGAAACGAAAAGGAATTATTCATTAAATAGTATCTGGAGTAGTTATGAACTTCTTGGTTGTTTCAGTGCGTTAAATAATTTTCCTTTTCGCATTAATGAATTATTTTTGGTATCACTGATATTTTATTGTTGTACAATCTTAGCTGTAATGTTTATGGAGTGAGTTAACACTAATGATAATTATTATAAGCTAAGAAACCTATATTTATTCCTATACGGTAAAAATATTTCTCTATTAAATTTAAAATTATATTGAATTGAAATTTTAATATATTACTTATAAATATAAATATTTACTGTTTCCAAAGACTATAATGAGAATAGGTTCGATGTAGTCTACTGTATTGTGGAATTTATTTTTAAACATTTATATCCAATTGTGTATCTGCGTAAACTCAGTGAATTTACAGAGATTCAATTTATTAATGGCTCCCTAATAATTAGGTTAAACAGATTCAAATTAATCTGTATCTAAGATAAAAATTGGAACTCTATAACCTTGAATTACTTAACAAATATTACTGTTTTATAATAACTATTAGTGCAAGTATTGAGTCTGGCTGCTTTGAGATGACTTAAGCTATATTGAATGTGTGATATAGTCCGAGCTCCTTCAAACACTTTCCATTTTTCTAATGCATACATTTTTCTCAATTTTACAACATCATAAAATTGTATTAATTACACCCTAAACGTGTAAACCAGTAGGCTATATTACCACTGATACTAAATGAAGTTTATTCGTCACGTCATCCAATTATTTTGTTAGTAATACTAACGCGGTTGCAGGTGTCTAAAGCATACATCGGCAGGTGTGATATTACTCACAAGAGGTCAATTGTTGTGAACACGTATACAACAAATAATGAACACATATGAAACAAACAAAAACACAAGATATAAGCACATTCGTCGTTGGAGATCTGTTATCAGTACCGGTACTGTAATTACATTGTGTAAGTGAGTACAGTCCTTTCCTTGATGGAAATTTATCTGTTGTCTTACTAAATGTAAATTACTTACAAAGTGTTACAATACTGTATCTGTTTTAATATTTTTTTTAAAGGACAAGTGCTAATCCTATTCTGGCTAAAATTCAAGATTGGCTTTTAAACGAAGACCAAATTAATTACCTAATACAAATAAACAAAGAGATAAAATTTCAGCTAAAGTGTAGAAGAAAACTCGATTATTCTCTGTTCAAATAACAGGAATCTACTAATAAATTATTATATTTATTATTTTTTAGTGATATACATCAAACATAATTGTTTTGCATATATTGGATTTATAAAAACTTGGTTTATATAAGCAAATTTTAATTTTTTTTTTTTTTTTTTTTTTTTTTTTTTTTTTTTTTTTTTTTTTACCGTAGAAGGTAATACAGCATTTCAACAGAATGTGTAAATATTCCTATTCGTATATATTCTTTAATCCCTAATATGAAGGTGTAAATATTTAAGAAAAAAAGAAGGAAATTATCTAGTAATTATGTTTCAATACAAAATTACAATATCCTTTGCTAGTGTAAAACTACGATATTACAGAGCTAAAACTGAGAGTATCAATACACAACATTCAACTTTAAACAGTTGCAATCAATAGTTAAATTTACAACACGATCAAGGGTAACTGTGGAGGAGTGTATACGTATTCACTTATACAATTAGTGGTTATGTAAATTCAACTTGTCCGATTCCACCAATTGGTAATTGTAGCTGCGGTTTATTACAAGTGGAGTACTTGCACTTGAATCTGGTTGTTACTAGACATCTATGAAAATCCGCTATCATACGAAAGGTGAAATATCGTCGATTGTTGACGTATTTATTTTCATAAGAAAGAATTACCTATAGGGGGATTGGTTTACTAATTTATTTCATTAAACATATTTATTACATAGGCCTATACTTTTTTCTCATTTTTCATTTTACAAAATATTTTTATTTGCTGTTTTTCAAATCACGTTTTTTCATACTATAATGTCTAACAAATGCAATTATTCTTACAAAGAAATTTACATTATAAATTATTATGTTATTATATTATCAGTGAATCATCCATGATTATGTAAGATTCTCTTAAGAATGTACAGAATTTATAATACCATACCTTAAATGAAGAACTTAATATTTGTATATTTAACACTAACATTTGTAAAAGTGTCAAATCTGTTTAAAGTATGACTCAAACCAATAAAATAACATACAAAGAATAATAACGGTGAACCTATCCTACCAAATATAACAAAATACATATTTCAATATACTGTTAGAGTACGTTGAACATTTTCCTTTTAAAATGCAACCGATTTTAAAACATATTCTTAACTGAATAGACATCACTAACACATAAACACACGACTCAGAACACAACCATACTGTGGCCACAGGTAATTTTAAATTTCAATGTTTATGTGTTAATTATTAGCGTGACGATTTACTACTACCCTTACTATTATAGTTTTGGTTAAAAAAATATTTTTTGTTGTTTCTTCATACGCATTAGTTTGTATGTTATTTCTCTATATTGTAAACTGTTTACTTTAATAAAATAATAGTTATTTTTTTCCATATATTTTAATCTTTCTGAACCTTCGCTGGGCGACCGTACTATTGAAACACATATTCACTAACAAAAAATATTGATATTTGACTTGCCTGGTGGCTAAATCGTTTCATTGTCATGTGTGTGAAGCTTTAGTATTCCCAATCACAGTTCTGTGTCAGGATAGTTTGTGTGCATTTAATAACTGAGAATGATTTCTTCATTGAAATTTACCTCGTACTGTATTATAACAACGAAGTGATTAATGAAGAGACATATTTGTTTATTGGCTAATATAAGTAGTTTAAAAGGACTATCATAGATAACACAATCAGTGCTATGCAATATCAAACGTAGATAATTGTTAGAGAACAAAACTACGGGAAAATCAAACATCAAAACTAAAATTAACAAAATGAGGAGGTACAAACTTCGTATTCCACCAACATATCATTATTCCAAAATAGAACCAAATTGGGTAGCTTAGGATAATTATTTCAAATTTTAATTAATTAAAACGTCTACTGAAATTCTTTTGCAATACCCATAATAATTTAATTATAACTTCTGATAAAATAAAAATTTTAATATAGTTTAGTTATTAGAAAATTAAAATATTATTTCAACCAAATAATAAAACCCTAATATGACAACCCGCAAAAAGAGCAGGTTTAATAAGCTTTTTTGTAAGAGTGAATAACAACTGCTTTGGTATGATAAGTATATCTCTTAAAGTATGAAGGCAATTTGTGTTACACCAACCAAGACAGTAACAAACAATACTCTACTAGATACTCTAATACCTAAGACAACCCACTCTTATTACCAGACACAGCATGCATATCAACCATATGGACCAATAACAATCACTTAATTGTATACATTTGTCGTGCAACATATATCACTCTACAACAACAAATTGTATATTACGTTCCAATAAATTATCAAAATATGTACAAATGTATAATGGATCTTATCAGATGCTATAAGAGTTATAATCTGACTTATTTAGTGGTTATACTTCTTAAACTGACATACATACCGCCTAGAATAATTTAAAGTATAACGTAACAATTAAGCTCCAATTAGTAAACAAATATTTAAATTATTAATTTATTTACAGTTTATATTCTTATTGTATGGATTATATTTATTCATTTCAATTGAGAGTGGGAATTGAACTAAATCATTATATTAATATTCCATAACACATTTTAAATGATGTCTAATATTGAATGATGCAACGATAAATGGACATTAATCTGTATCAACCCAGTTTAGAATTAAAATATTTTATTCATGTTTAAACATCTAAAGTTTGTCTACTTGTTCTTTTGATATAATTTCAGATTTAGGTGATTTTTTTTTCGTCGTAATGTACTATGGCACACATAACCCATAGGATTTATGTAGTCATAAACGTGCCCCATGTTGCAATAATGCTTTATATGACCCAGTTTTTAGAGGAATAACAAACTGGAAGTATTTTACCGACAGCATTCTACTGAATACAGTAGTTTTGATATGGCGGGTTAGTGTGTGCTATTTATAAAAGTTGCAGGGTCTCATTAAACATATTTAAACGAACTGTAGACAATCACCACTGTTTTTTATATTAGTTATTCTAGAAAATAACGATCCTTTATGCACCCACCTAGTATTTTTAAAACCTTAATGCTTTGTAGTTCAGATAAAAAGAAGTAGATTTGTTCTTCATATATTATAAACCTGATAAACATATAAAAACAAAACGACTTTTATTAATGAAGAGCAATAAATGGAGGCAATATTTTGTTTTAAATAGTTTTATCTCGTTAAAGATCTCGTATAGATCGCAAAGAAATCTAACCCGTTATACTGATTGATGATAAACATAGTTGATAACAAACCATTAGGGCCGCCAAAACAATTTATTGTTAAATAAATAAAACTAATATTTTGTTCTATTCAAAATCCGATACGTTAAAGTGTATTTTGTCTAATCTTTTCTCAATTTTATAAATTTTTCAGCTGCAGAATAATAATTTCTGATTCACAAGAGAAGTATATGTGACTTTTTTCCCCGCAAGAAAAGAAGATCTTAGATACCAGGAAAAAGATTTACTAAATTTATTTCGAATTTTTTTTTAGATTTAGTCATAAATTGTCATTGCGTTCTTAATAAAAGTAACTCTTAATGCATATATAAAAACGAATTGATTAAATATATTAATTTATTGATTTTACACTTATAAATTAATTTACCAAGCTAGTATTATAAGAAATTGAATAAATTATTAATTCAAGTAAAAAAATATATACGAGCGTTGGCGCGTAAAGCCGAAGGTCCTGGGTTCGAATCTCGGTTTAGGTCGGGAAGTCATATTGTATGTGAATATGATGTTTGATGAAAAAAAGAACATTATGGTGTTAGTTCCATAACTAAATTAGGTTAATTTATTGTAAAGTATAAATAATTGTTTAAAAATCGCGTCGCTCTTAAAAAATGAGAGAGTTTTTAGTACATAGATTGTAATCTTTGAGTCTATAACAAAATTTGGATATGGAATTTAAAATGGTAAATTAAGTTAATATAATATGTTAAATTGATATCATTATCATTCATTTTGTATTTTGATAATGAAATGATCTTGAAACAAAATGCACAACAAACCAAACATTATTGCATTTACTAGATTATGCTTATTACAAAACAAAATATTTGAATTCGTTATTTTACTTCTCTACGTGATGAGAGATACACATTTGTAAATGGAGGGACGAGACACAAAACACTAAACCACCACAAATAAACATGGATATTAATTCAGACCTAGTGGCGAAAAGTAATTGCGGTTCTTGTTTCCAGTGTTGTATCATATGTATCCCTCAAACTCTACAGCACTGAATAGTTATAATATTGTGTATATACAGCCAACACCAACATATACAGTCAATGCCCGTGCTAAAATGTCTCTCGCTGTGCTCTATGTCAATAATATATTTGTTTAAATATAAGTGCTGCTGTAACTTACTTAAGTCAAATGTATAACATTGTCACAGTTGAAACTAAAAATGCAGTGAGCATGAATGTTGAAAATTCTTACAGGAAAAACATCTCATTCACCCACCCCATAAATGTGAAATAAACTATGCTTTAAAACAACGTCGTTTTGGAAGTTATCAATCAACAATTTAAAAATGGACAATGGACACTGTATTTGAAAAAAAATATTTATATAAATATTTAAACAAGGGTGTAAACGTACATATAAAATGTATTTGAATTCGCTTAAATTACTTATAAATAATTTTAATTGTTATTGACTGCGGATTAGGTTCATTTTTGTATTTGCCAAATGTAACTGAACTGCTTTATATTTTTAATTATTTCATAATATTCACATTAAATTAAAATTAAAAAAAAAATTTAGTGATACAGATTTTGGAACATTACTTATTTATAACAGCTCCATCGCTGAATTTTGCGTGTTTTTACTGATAACACCAACTCTATTTTTTTATAAGTAATTAATGCAAATTTAAATCAAATTGCTTCAAACCATATAAATATGTAAAAGTAACAATTTTGTGTGTTTTTCTTAAAGCAGTTTTTTTTCTTAAACATTACCCACAATTTTGAATTAACGAATAAAATAAAAAATAAACAAGAATTAATCACAAAATAGGTTCAATACCACTTTTGATTATATTCTTAAACACCCTTTGGTTGGAGAATACTGCTCATTTGACAGACACCAAATAGACAGATGTTCTTCCAAAGCACACTCTTTGGTCTCAAGGGAACTAAAAATGGATATAGGCATCCAAAAATACTATTTGTTGATCTATCGCATAACTTTCTCTATACTATATAAGAGATAAATAATGTAGAATCATAAGTTTAATTCCTACCAACAATAAATCACATACTTTCAACTGTTTCTAAAAATATTCGAATACGGTTTCCAATTTCTAAACATCGGTTACGGGACTGTAAAGGGTGTTTATATAGCGTCTGGATAGACGTATCTAGGTAGATGTGAGTTCATTTATCAATACCTGCATTCTCTAGTTTCAACTCATGTAACATCTGCTTAATGCTTTTTAAGTAGGTCCAATATTCAGAAGCCCATCAAATCTGATTTTCAAAGTTCCTCTTTACATAGTGTCAATTCGTCTCTTGTCGCAATTGTTATCCTCTTTACCTACTTGGTATCACCAGATATTTAGATGTCCAGAACAAGTGACTGACCCGCGTCGATTATTATAGTACTGTTCATGAAATAATATGTGATTTTGTTTACATATGCTGTGATTTTATTGTGTAATGTAAAATAAAACTTCTTGCCTTCTACAATAACAGCGTTATTTAATTTCACCGCGAAGTTAAGTACCAACAAATACACTATCTCCTTGGGATAGTAAACACTGGCAAAATCAGCCGTTTCCCTTTGCGCATGTGTTCCTCGTCTTGATAACGGCACTTTCTCTTTCTTCTCGAGGTTGCTAATAGAAACATACAGTGAAATACGCATTCATTATTTTATTGTTTAGAACACAAGATTAAGTAAATTGTCTTGGTGAAAGTGAAAAGTCTTTAAAAAAAAGATTGTTAATAATAATATAGAATCAGCGTCATACGTGATTTCGGCAAACAACTTTTCGATATAATAAAAAGTGGTAAAAATCACAAGGTTCGTAATGCCGGTTAAGCTTCACAAGTTAAATTCCAAAGCTACCTCTCTGTGATCCAGGTATTAAGAAATTAAGAACATAAATTTGTTTTATTAAGATATATTTAAATAAAATAAATATAAAATCTGAGTTTGCTATCATATATATATATATATATATATATATATATATATATATATATATATATATATATATATATATATGTCTAATGATTCTCTTTCTGTCATTAATTGAAGTTTGTTAAATAGTCTATTTTTGTATCTGTTTAAAAATTAATGTAATTGAAAGAAGTACTGAGGGAAAAATGACCATAAGAGCCTACTTATGAGAAAGTATATTAGGCTAAGACAGTACAAAGATATCCTTTGGAATTATAACAGCATAAGATCAAGATCACTCATTAGACTAGAACAAATAATATCTGTGGCAACATTGTAGTTTCGGAAACCAATTTAGATCAATAGGAATAGCAAATAGTAGGATCTGCATATTCTGCAAATAGTTGGATGGAAACGTCAGACTATAATTTATGAGTCGTTTGCTTTGCAGTTCGCACATTTAACTAAGTTACTCCACCTGTACGTTAGTAAATATTTTCATCATGTCCGTTAATCCAGCAGTAGAAATGGATTAAAGTAGTGTAACACGTTTAGAGTTTTGTATTGATGAGATACTATAAATTCACTTTAATTTTTATTTTATTCACTTAAAGAGGTTCAATTTCAATGTATTTAAATTTAAAATGGATATATCTAAATTTATTTGCTTATTTGTACATGTATATATTTTTAGTGAAGTTTTTGTAGATAAATATTTTTTACGGTGTCATTATTAAAAATGTTTACAATGTCCTATTAGCCGTTAACGAAACAGGAAGAATATTCCTCATTGCTCTACGTATTTTTAAGTCCATCACCATTTTCATTAGAAGGTGTTCGACACGTATCTGTCAAATTTCCTGTTTCCTTTTACCTAGCAAGTAGGTGTTTAAACATATAGATAATATTCTCCCCAAAATATTGCTCGAATTGTCTTTCATGTTAATTTTAGACCAGGTTAACCACGTAAGTCACTTAACAATTAGTGTAATGATCGCCTCCCTCTTCATATTTTACAGATACCGCACGGTGTCGCTCTTTATGTTACGTAATTTATCTAAAAAAAGTACTTTATTTATTTGTTTGTGTTCCGAAAATTGTGGCTTCTATTATCATTGTTTTAAATGCTTTAATAGCTTCATATTATTTCTTTATTTCTGTTAAACGTCTTTTAGTTGTTTTCCCATTTTTTGTAAACGTATAAGTCTATGTCGTGATTGCTTAATACTTTCTCCATAACCCACAGAAAGTGATAAAAAAATGTCAGTGTTTTTACACTGATAGCATCAATAAAGATAGAGTTGATGTATAGTATTTAATTGTAAGTCTGTTAAAATTGAATACTTATTGTTTACTTTAATTCAACTTATCGTTAGAGCAAATAATAAATCTTAGAGTAAAACGAAAGTTCAGAAATATAATTCTCATATTACACCTAATTAATGAACTGGACTTTTTATTTGTACGATATTTATTTGGATTAGTATTATTTTTAGAAGTTTAAATATAATTTTATGGACATTATTGTGAACCTATCACTATTAAATGTAGATTTTTAATTATAAATAATTTAATAATTGTATATTACATTAATAATTAATTACATTATGTTTAAAGTAAATCATAATGAAAATATTAATTTTTCACTAAAAATATACTGAATATCTAATTCTTTCCTTTCAAATCACAATACATTATTTAATTATGTTTATCAACGCTTAAAATAAAAACCAGAATGACATCGGATGTTAAGACATCATGTAAGCTCTCTCAGTATTATTTAATACTGCTATATGACAACATTAATTTCACTTTATGTATATTATCGTTTATTTCTTGTGCAGAACTATCCGTTTTTTATGTTATTTTTCAAAATGTTAATAACAACATCTTTCATTTTTGTTACATGAAAAAAAAACTAATTTAAAAACCCAATATTTTTTAATGTTTTTTTATAAGACTGTTAGGAAAATAGAAACTGTATATTATACTGACAATACAGTAATATCAAAATATAATACATTGCCACCGTTAAAATTCTAACACGATTGTATTTATGCGTAAACCAGTTTGTGTGATTTATATAATCTATTACACACAATCCATATGTTTCATTTGTCATCTAGTTCTAGATACTTTACACCAGGTTCACTATTTCACTTCTTGCATAAAGTGAGGATCTATCATGTTGTGATAAAAACAACTAGAAGCAAGATAAACACGGTTAACCAACTCCAGTGTTTACCATCTTTTAGTATAAATAAGTTGATTCCTAACAGGTTCGTAATGATTTGTACTTCTTGTTTGTGCCCTAAGCTAAGAGTCGACGACTTTAAAATTTACGAATAGAGTACTTATCTCTTATCAACATCAAACAATTGCATATTGCTTGCAGCCTACAAACGAGGAATAATATCTCTTTACATCTAGATTATGTAGTTATTGAAAATGTAGTTAAGTCTTATTATAACATGTTTTTAAAAACCAGACTTGAACAGTTCAATAACCTTAATGTTCAATTTCTGATCTGAATATATTTTAATAATTCAATGTAAATACTTTCAATTCAATAAAATAGAGTAATTATTAGTCTGTAAAAAACAAACGTCATCTTAAACTGAATTTATTTTTCATTGAAAAAATATCATATTTCCTTTAAATAAATCACGCGATAACATATTGATTGTTAAATTAGTTTTCTGTTACAAAAGTTCCTTGTTAATAAAATTTTGAATTTGACCGTCACATCAAGTTAATTTATTTTTCATCATACTGCTTCAAAAACAGCTGTTTTCAATACATACATTGATATGATAAAGGTGTTCTTTTTAGTCATATAAGATCAGCTAAGGTCGAGGTCATACGCTGTTCATTTATACGAATTAGTTAAAGATTGTAAAGCATTAAAACAACAACTGATACTCTCGATTGTAAATAACCGATAAAACCGTTGTTTCCATATATTTGAAGGTAAATAGGTTGACATTTTAGTTTTTTTGAAATTGTTATTTTTATATTGTTGGTACTATAACAAAAAATATAGTTCATCACTTGGACTAAAAGAAGCTTTCGATCCTCGCTCATTTTCCGGGCTCGGCTCGGCCTAATACTTTAAAATTGAGCTTGTATTTAAATGCTTCACTTTTGGTCCTAGTGATGAAATATACTATTATTCTCTATTTGAAAAGATTTAATTTTTTGGCGTGGGGATAAACAATAAATAGATAGAACTTTTCATTTTAATCTGGAGAACGTGGGTTTCCCAAATACAACGCATTTCAATAATAGGAGTTAATTTTTTCTCCGTACTAAAAAGTTTGCTCTTTCTTAAAGAAACATTTTCCCCTTATAATTAATTTTAGATATTGCTAGCTTTAACTGTTAAAAATTTTATAATCTATGTAAACTTTTTCTCCATCGATGAGTTTTCTATATTTTTGAGATCAGGTTATATATTTTATATTTTTTTATAGAGTTTCTGACATATAATTTGTAAAATTTATTTATTAACAAACACATTTTGTATTCTAATTTAAAAATAAATGTGTGTAGTTTGTAAATACAACTGCAATTAATTATAAACATGCCTCAAACATATTTCGGTATAGTGATAAGGTGAAATGCGTGTTTTACTAATAGTTTTTTTTATGTTTTCAAGGAACATTAACTCGAGTCACTTATACGCTGTATTTAGTATTTACCTACAACCTACTATCTAGATATCTGATGTAGTCATTTCTACTTCTATAATATTAAATAGTTTTCTTTTTGTAACAACTTATTATGTTGTTATCATTTCATTACAATTTGTATTACATCATATTTTTCTTCTCTAGATTGTTTAAATGGTGCTAATCTAGTTGACATCGCAATCACATCCAACGTTACTGTATTTTCAATTGTTTTATTATTTTCTGTTATTGGTAACTAAATATAGTATAGTCATATTAACCTATATGTTGAGTACTTGATAAGTGAAAGAGAAAACAATCAGTTAGACGAATATGAACAAGAAGTTTTTCGCATAATAATAAGGGGTTTTTTAAAAAAAAGAAAAAGAAGATTAAAGACCATGATAGTAAAATCTACTTTATGTGGTGATATTCCGTTATAAAGATTCCATAAATTAGCTTTTCTAACAACTCTAGTTGGTTGTTGTAAAACAGCTTAGAAGTGCGTCGATAATATAGATTACAAGATTTCAATATTTAAACTCTTGCAACTAATTAAAAAAAAAAATCAATTTGCTCTGAACCATAAAACTACAGTTAATCTTTCCTACTCGTTGGATCATATCTGAATAGGTTACGGTAAATGTATTTTTACGTTAACTAAAACTGGGTTTAAATATAGTTTTATTATAGTAACATTAAATATATTGACAAAGTAATTTATTTTAAACATTATTTAATTAGGATTTAATTTTAACTGGACTGTTTCTTATTTTCGTCATACCTATTAGAGATTTATTACAAATATTACAGTGAATTTATAAAGATAACAGTTTGCAAATTCTGCTGTTATTTATATTTTATATTGCTTTGGTAAATTATATACACAAACCCAATAATATTAGTTATATGAACAAAACTATGTTAAAGTAATTCAATACCTGTACTCATTTACATTGTAAAGGCTAGATTGGTATAGTTAGTAAATAGCAATTTGCATGTAAACTGGTCTCTACTAACTTCAACAATTCGGCTTCAATAATGGAATGCAGCAGCATTTCGTTGTTAATCTAGGTTCACATTTATGGGAATTACTGTCACAAATCCATATTTGTTTAATCAACACAGTTTTTAATATAACTTTAAAAGCACCAATAATACAGGATATATATCCAATACTAATAATTAAATATACATTTCCGATTTTAGTTTTTTCATAGCATTTTCTAAATTAAATATTTGTATTATAAATTGTAATATTTATTGTCCCTAATTTATTCAGTGTAATTTGTTTACGATCGATGTACATCCTGTTATTAAGACCTTTTATTATTTACTCATATATTTTAAATACATTTTACACTAATTATTATATTTTTTCATTTATTAGAAAAATCAACAAGTTGACCAGAATCACTTACGACGCCGATTTTAAATACATGTGCTACAAAATAGAGGTTATATAGCTTGCCTCTAAAATGCTTTCTTTAAAAAAATAGTGATATATAAATTTGCATCCGGTTTTATTATTTTAGATTAATGCTAAATTATTTCTTATTTTTTTATCGTTAAGGACATTTTAATTCATGGAGTGTCAATATAATCGGCAAGAATTTTTTTCTCAAAAAAAAAGTAAAATTACTCTATCTTGAAGCTCATAAAGCATTTCTTATATAGGCGAACTTAGAATGCCATGTTAATAATAACCACGGAAGATATACCGCAGAAAACAAAACATGGGCACGACAATTTGTTTCAGGTGTCTGTGTATCTCAAACAATGTTGATGTAACTTTGTGTGCCTCTAAAATATTCTTCACTCACTTAAACATTCATCCTGTGAAATTGACTATTATGAAGTAGAAGCGACATAAAATATATTTACAAAATTTAAAAGCTTACTTGATTTTATTATGTCGTTAAAACATTTTAAATATTATTTCAGTTTGGGTTGTTGAGAATTAAAAACAAAATATATTGTTATTCATTTAAAAATCAAAATACTGTTATTATTAGTTCCTGTAAGTGAAAACTATCTTCATATTTAAGAAGCAATACTGTTTCGTTTATTTTTGTTCTAGTTGTTTAAGATTGAAAATAATTCTCGATCATGATTGCATTCTAAACAAAAGAACATAAAATAAAGACTCCCAGGATTCGAATATTCAAATAGTGTTAGCATTGTAAAATAACAAGATTTGATAAAGAGGGTCATGATAACAAAGCTGAAAGTGAGGGATATAATTCAAGCTTACATTAATAAGATGTAGATCCTATTTGGTTCCTCGAGTTTGTCTCTGAAGTTCCTTTCTGTTTAAATAACACATTTATAAAGGAAAATACATTTTTGAGTAATAAAAGTTCCGTGTGCTAATTTACTATATTTTCTATTTTAGTAGTAATATTAGCTTTGCAAGAGATTGACTAGGTTTCATTACTAAAGTTAAAATGTATTTAAATTCAATAAATACTAAAGTTAGTGCTGGTAATACTGTCAAATTTATTAATTTCTTTGACCTTCTAATAATTTTGGATTATTTAATTAATTTCAACTTACATTACATTTCATAGTTTCTGCAATATTTTATAATACGTTATTGTTACAGTTATATGTATTTAAATATATACAAGCTCATAGTATGTATATTAAGATAAGTCTGGTCTGAATAAATGACAATAATAAGGACAGACTCGTTTTTAAAAGTCTAAGAGGATATTTAAATGTCATTCTTGTACATAAAAAAAGAATAACAAACAATCAGTATCGTTATTTTCTAATAAAAATAAGAAAATTGTATTTATTATATTATACATCAGAATTTTGTTAAACAAATTATATTTCCATCAATTTAAATCGGGTAATGGAAACTTATACACTCTGATGACAAGCTCTACGATTAGTTATTTATGAAACAAGTTAAATTGATTCTAATTATTTAACCTCATGTTTCTAAATTTGTTTTAGTGATATTAAACTGAATATGGAAACTTTACGTAAATGTTTTTAGTATTAAAACCTTTAACTGAAGATGCGGTTAAACTGATAATCAAAACAGTTTTGTGAAATATATGTATTAACTTTTAAGTGATTAACTCCTTTTTAGGGACATTTAAGGTAATACAGCACTTCCTAATTTGAACATGTCGAATTGAGTTTTATTAGATTCATTCGAAAAATAAAAATAATAATAATTTCTGCAACCTCTTTGATATTTAGAGTTGGTATGAAATTTCAACACTTTTTGTGGTATTGGTATAAACCATCTGTAGTTTTCTATATTAGTTGATAATATTTTGCTCTTTTATTTTTGAATAAATAAACTCTACCTTTCTTTAATGAAACAATAATAATAAAGAAGTGATCGCTATTTTGAAACTAAACAACACTTTTTTTAAATTAATAAAAATTTTCAAATCATAGACTAGATTGTGTATGTTACCTTTTTTTTTCAAAATTATTGCTAGATAATGAAATCAGCGCATAACTGTAATTTTATCGAAATTGAAGGGGAGAAAAATTTTAAAAAATTTTACAAAAAGGAATAGTTTGATAAATAATTAGGATAGAATGAAATAAACAATTAACGATATTCCTCATTTATCCCAAACCTTATCTCAATGCATCTTTATGAACGGTTCTTAAATGAGTAGAGAACAAAAATTTATTCATTTATAAACCATTTTTATTCAAAATGAATAATTACTAGATTATTGAGTCGTTTCAACTAATGTTTTTTCAATCATTGTAAAGTTAGTATTACAAATTAAATACAGTATTTAAAGTGTCTATAATAATCTAATAATTTAACGTAAGAATCCATAAGTACTAATTTATGTAAAAACAACAATGTTTTAAAAATGGTAAATTTTTAAACTTGGTAAATAAATACTAATTTCCATAATATATAGTTATTTTTAAAATTTGTTGATTGCAGATACAACAATCGAAGTAAGGTTAAAACCAGCTCTTTGAAATACTTTTTCTAACTACCTACTAATAAATTGAGACAATTTATAATTTTACTACTTACTCTGCACCGAGCATCAAAATGCCGTTTGTTTGGTCAAAGTATTCATGAGGTTTTGTCATCCTGTTAAAACATAATACATTCTCTTTAATAATAATGTAATCAGTATTAATAATATTATGCATGTCCTGTATCCTTAATGTAATCATGTATTCGATGCATTGTCGCCTTAATAATGTGATTGGCTTCATCGAATATTTAAATTTTGTTATATGTATAACAATCAATACTCCAGTTACAGTGTTATACAGAAATGAACATAAAGTACATTTATTTCAGAAAAACTTTCAAGTAATATAAGTAACTCTTAAGGGAAAATGATTGTACAGGGTACAGTTTATAATTTATTAATTGTTGTCATTCATCTAATTTATACAAACAATTATTGTCACTGAAAATTGTGTCTTTTACATTGTAGGTCAAAATGTACAAAAGAAACATAGGTGGCTTTATAAAGAGTTGTTTGTCTCTAAAATAATCACTAGCAATTTTATCAAATTTTTATCTATTGCAAAAAATGCTTCTATTGAAAACAAATATGAATTAATTACACTAAAAAAAAGTGTCCATGTGACACTTAGATGGAAGTTTGCAAGTACCATCTTAACCATATATTGATTTAAATTATGATATGTCATAGAAAGACTCATCTGAATCTTCTAATAAATATTTTTGTGCTAATTAAAATATTCTTTTCATAACAATATACTTATTGTAAGAGGTTTTTCTTGTCAGTAGTATTTTTTATTTTTATTATTATTTTTTATTTAAAACTGTTTACTTTTTATCTTAATATCATTATATTGGTATATGATGTGTTTCCAATATTTAAACTTCTAACTATTAAGTTTCAAAAATGTGTAGTTTTAACTGTAATGAAATAAACTATTTTAACTTATAAATTTTAATAAATTTAGATATAAAAGTATAAAACTAAATAAACTATATCCTAAATAACGAAATTCGATTTATCTGTTTTTGTAGCCTTCTTTTTAACGTTCGTAACGATTGGGATAATTTAGTAGTTGTTTATTAATAAAACAAACATGGAAAATAACTATATACTTACATTTTAAAAAAATATTTACAATGAAAAACTAAATGTCAGCTGATCATAATATATGGAGCTCAACATCTCGGTTACGTCTAGAATAAGTAATTAAGTGGTTTATTATTAGTTAGTGTTATTTAAAATATTTCAATAGCTAAAATATTTGACCAAATAACAGTTTTTCATCTCATTTATTACTCATTTGTAGATTTCAATTGTGTATGTAATGTTACTAACACCTCACCTTTCTACAATGTCAAGTATAAAAGTTATTGTAAAAACATGTAACCTCTCAAGTAAATATGATATAATTATAGTTACGAGATCATCAGAGCCGCGTTTCCGACAGAAAAATTTCGTTCTTGAAAGTATATTTTGTTATTTTCATCTTCTTTTATTTACCATCAGAAATATCAATCAAGACTCTAATGGAAATTCTAAATAATAATGATCTTTAAAATCTGAAAGTGGATGTCGTTCTCAACACAAGATAAAAAGCTTTGAAGTTTTCTTAATTAAAGCAATGTTGTTTATTAAGAAAGCCAAGCTCCTAACCTTTGAAATGACTCCCACTTCAAGACAACCTGAAATACTCAAAAAAGTGTTTCACTCTGTATTACAAATACACTCATAATGTAAATAATAAATAATATTAACTGAATATTAATGATTTTAAATAATTTTTGTTACAAGATTTAACATTATCTTTACACTTTATGAAATCGTTATTGACGAAGATTACAAAAACCAAAAATATATAATCACCATTTTTTGTTTAGTACTTTGATATACAATTTAGAATTCGTTCCTAGAATAATAAAGATTAGTGTATTTCAGAATACACTATTCAATTTTAAAATGGATTAAACTTGAGTATATCACATTAGGCACATTAAATCTATTGTAGGCAAATATTAATGTATTATACTCTAGTATTCATTTTTAAACCATATGTATAAAATTATTTTAGGTGCAACATTTCAATACGAAAATATGGATATTTAAATATAAAAATTATGAACTTAATAATGTTATATAATATAATAACAACATATCATAATTATTATAATTAATAATTGATTAAAACTTTTTACATAATTTACGTTTTACATAAAACCACCCACCTAACACCCACTTCGTATGATTATTAATTTCTTAACTTAAAACTGACAACTCGTTGCCATATTTTTGACAGAAAATTAACACGCACATATTTATATCCGCATCCACAACTAATTAATATATTAAATATGGATTATAATACATTTATGTAGACCACTGTAGAAATTGCATACTTCCAACATGATCGTTTAGAGTTATTATTGTTTAATGATTTTGAAACTATCGTAAACACAATATTGATTTTTTTAAGATATCTAGATTGTACTAAAAACATAATTTTATTGTATTATAATAATAAAATATTAAATAAAATGCTTCAAGCTCTTTTAATTATGACGCTAATATATGAATTTTGTTTTAATAATTACGTTACATTTTAGAAAATATACTATGTTATATTACGATGTTATTAAGTAGCATAATAAATAAATAGGTCACTCACTTAATATTATGTCACCACTACATTTTAGTTTTTAAATATTATTATTAAATTTTAAAATATGATATGATGTGCATTACATTGAAATAATAAAAAACGTAATTTAATCAATTTAATAAAAAAATCTGTCATGAAGAAATGTTTGTTTTTACCATTATTTGTTATTTTTATTGCTCTTTATGACAGTATTAATACCGCAGCTATTAATTAAAAATATTGCACTAATTCAGAAAATAAGTAATTTCCTCTATCCTTCATTTTAAAGTTTATATATAAATGTTACAGAAACATAAGACTGTCACTATGTTGGAGGGCAGCATGTGATTAAAGGAAAGAAATTGTCAAATAATAATAAATGAATTTGTTTAACTAATTTTTGATTTAAATGTGTAATTTAAAGTTTTACAGAACTTGACAATACAAAATCTATTCCTGTAAAGATTGTGGTGCAAGTATTTACAATATATTCTACAATTAGGTTAATATTGGGTTTGTATTAGGTTAATTACAGTTACTGTGAAACAAGACAACACATTTTCATTACTGGATAATTAACATTGCAACAGTTTTACTTATAGAATTTATTTACATATTCTGGCAACATAGTATAGGTTCTGATAGGAATTCTTTGCAGTTCATTGCTAAATTCTATTTATAAAGAGGTTAGGTAAAGGTTTTGGTTTAAATTGGCCTCAGACAATGCGACCGTGGCCTATTGTGTAACAATAGTAGAAATAATTCTCAATAATTTGTAAAGACTTTGACCCTGGATTTTTTTTGCCATTGTAATTGGGTGATATATTGGCTATGGAAATTTTATTAATTACTAAAATTCGATTGCTTTACCTTAAGGAAGTGGGTGTTAAGTAATAATTTTCTTCATCTGCTTAGTGTTCTGGAAACTAATTATAATTACTATAGTGTTTTGTTCCACTTAAATAAAAAATAGGTTTCACTTCGTACTGTCATTGCTTCTAGTTGCAAGAGGTCAACCTAGATAATCGACGGGAAATTAGTCATAGTGAATGTATATTGAAAAATTAAAGAATTATTGAAATCTTCTTCAGGAATTATGAAATGAATAATTGTATTAGGTCAGTGTGAAAAACATAGTCAACCATTATAGCCACAATTGGAATGCACACTAATTGAAGTAAAATGCAACGTATATTTGAACCAATGTCAATTTAATATATTAATGAAGACTAATATTTGTAAAATGAATTACTTCACATTTAAATGTTTGTGTTTTAATTCTTTAATTTAAGTAATGAGCAAAGTTTATAAACTATAATTGTAAGTAACTGATACCTGATTATATATACACTCCAGAGAATGACCTATAATTTTTATATAATATATATTAAGTTTAGTTTGTGTTATATTTATACAATTTATAAATTTATAATAACACATTTTTTAATATATTAATATGTAACTACTGAAATCCAATGCCTAAGTCAAATCTAGAAATAAGTTATAATTTATTACGCACACAAAGTGTACAAAATAGTTATTTTTAAAATGTATTATCCAGTTAAAATCCGTTATTATCAAGATTGACAAAAATATGTTTGTAAACGATTTGAGTTTTAACGTACATAAAGAGTTAAATATATAAGTGATTTTTGAAGTCACTGAAATTAGTTATATTTAGTTATTTAAATTAGTATAAAGTGGACGACAACCTGAACCAAATACTTCTCCCTATAGATAATATAAATGGTTAAATATATATGGTATAATGTTTACTATCGTGAAATAATCATTACAATTCATACACACTACATTTCTCCATATATCATTAAATCTACATGTAAATCTTATATTTGGTACAATAATCGGTTTATGCATTTTATTTTACAGTTAAATGGCAAAGCATGTGGATTTGTATTAGGCACAATAAATATCTTATCGTAAACTTATTTTACGGTAATATTCTAATCAAATACTTATCAATTATTCTATTACGGTCTAAAGATATGTTTTTTAATAATTATAAGTAATAATTTACAAAAAAAAACAAGAGAAAACGTTTAGAAATTCAATATTTAAAAATCAAGTTTTGAAATATGTAGCATAATGAACTGATATGGTTTCAATCATTAGATTTATTTAAATTATTCGGGTTCCGCCCATATTTCAGAACCGATTTACTTGCAGCTTAATTATTATTTTTTGTCAAGAGTTCATTTTTATAGAAGGAAGTCCGATTTTGTGCACAACATTTGTTCTTATCTACTAAAAAATATTAATTTATATAATATTAATTATTCATCTATTTTTTTTTTATTATTATTATTACGTTGAAATGGTTTATTTTATTTCACAAGTGGTTATTTGTAGATTTCATTGAATGCAAAAAATTCACAAGCAGGATGCTTAAGTAAACATATAATAGAATACATATTTTAATATACATTTATATTCTATATATTTTCGAAATTATAACAAAACTTTGAAAACTCTTTTAAAACTTAAATATTTAATTTACTATAGTTTTCTCAGTTATAGTTTAGATATTGTATCCCTTACATCACTGAGGGTCCTAACTTTGGGTGGTAACAAGTTTGAATAAATAAATATACTGTACGTGATAATTTGTGTTCAAGTTTTATTGCATCAATTATGTATACAAACTCAAAAGTCAAGCTCAATATTTATTTACAACAGAAACATAGTGTTATATTTAAACTATAATAGACTAGATGGTAATTATTAAGAATTTAAGAATCTTCTACAAATTAAATATTTAACAATTACAACAACTTCCTTGCATTGTATCTTAATCTTTACGTTCTTATACCTATTCTAAGTAATTAATACCAAAGACAATTAATCGTTTACCAAGACGTTAGAATGTCATTAATATCTCGACTGTACCACGTGACGCAAACCCCATCTCTACCTTTATGTCCTCGGGTTTTGTGGTTATTTGATTAATTAAATTTTCCATTAATCTTACAGGGGAAAGAGTTGGACCATGTAGTTTATTGCGAAGAGTGTGATGTAAAAGTTATTATAAGAGGAAGGTAAATAGAAAAAATAATTTGATTAGCAAAGTTTTAAAAGCGTAACTTTTTATTATAATTGTTTACAAGTTTAGTATATTTTAAGTCAAATGAATGAACAGGTTTCTGTATCATGTTTATACCTATGAATAATTGAAATAAGGATATAGGCTATAAGTGAGAATAGGTTGCACAATAAATAATGTGAATCTTTGTGTGAAGCTATACATTGCTTAAGATGTTATAACAGAAAATAATTATGCACCATATTTACTCAGCGGTTCATGTTTAATCATTCTAATTAGAACTCGGATTTTGTTTATTTTTATGGAGTGTTTTTAGTAAGACAAAAAATAAAATAATAATCGCAATAATAATGATATTGTTAGAAATTTTAAAAAAATATATGAAAACAATACATTTTAAAACTTTTTTAAGTATTAGATAATAGTTCAATAAAATGTTTATATTTAAAAATATCTTTGATTTGGGCAATGTCTTAACATCATTTGTTAGTAATATGACAGGTCGATACAGTGTTTTTCGTCCACTTAACATCTTTGGGTATGAAAACAGGATGATGAACGTTATATTTTTTGTATACATAACTTTATGAGTCCCATGTATACAACTACTATATACACTGTCTGACTTTCTGCACGGCGTTAGGACTGTTTGAATATACCATCAACAGTTATTTAATTGATTATGATGCGTTTTCAATTCGTCCTAATCAAAGAAAAGGGACAAAATATTAAAAATATAAATCAAACTCAAATGTACGACACCCAACATGGACATTTGGAGGGAAAATTGTATATACGTGCCAGGCTAAATATAAATCACCCTTGAAAAAAAAATACATTGATAGAACGCTTAACACGTTTAAAAATACTTAAAATATACTGTTACGTTTTAAACTGAGCAAGCTTAAACGATCGACATAGATTATTGTATTAACTTTTTATAAATTTAATGAAGATAACAATACGAGATATGTTCCTTTTAAATATAATATATCATGAAAATCCTAAACAAATTGCATAGGATATATTGTTACGTAATAAGAGAATGAGTTTATGAAGAAATCATAGACATGATAAGTTACCTACAACTAATACAAATTGAAAAATGGTTTATGAACATTAAACTATTAAATGTCTATTAGTAATTGAAGTTTATCCAAGGACAGTAAACAAGTATTAAACTAACGATGTTCTTACCTGTTTATTATTTATTTTATATGTCAAATACCAGAGTACGTTTCCTAACGTTTTAAAAACAGTTATGAAATTAAAATAAAATTTGCTGAAGAAAGTCCTTCAAAGGGACATCGACAGTTATAAAAAAAGGATAGAATAGAATTGTAAAAGTGCTCGAAACAATTCACATATGGGTTAACTTACTATAGATAGGCCCACAATACAATGGGCCTATATGAGGTATAAGCAACTAAGAACAGGTATTTGTATAAGTATACAAGGAGAAGTAACTATGAAAGAATATTTGAAGGTTAGTGTATAATTTAGCTATGGGTTTTTTGAAGTATATGTATTTCACAAATGTATAAATGTTGATGTGTACAGTGATTTCGCTTAGCTGTTCATATATTGTCAATTTAAATTAGTAATATAAATATATTTTATTCATATTGTGTTTTGAGTGAGAAATGTACAGGAACATACCTAATATATATGATTTCTTATGCTATCTGTAATATTTACCATTTGGAATCAATGCATTTTGAAATATGAGGTCAGCAATAGAAATCAAAAAAATCAAACATTTTCAAAATTCCATTCTACAGTTTTTTTCTTGAAAACTGCTATCTCAAGATTTTATAAAATTTGACTTCTGATGAAAGTTTGATGGTTTTATCCTTTGTAAGATGCAATGTAATGAGTAATGCAAATTGCATCCTTATCTTACACTACAAACTAGTTACGATATATTGCTCATTGTAAAATTAAGTGTCGTAAGAATATAATTTAAATTGTATGGACCGGGTAATACAACTCGATGAAGAAAATAAAGTATGTTTGAGGTAATATGTGTAAGGTTGGCTAGTATAGCGTATACTTTATCCGTTCTGGTTCATAAACCTTGACCTAGATGTGGAATTCACTTAAATAAATTTATGTGTAGTGCTTCGATCTTCAATGTGACAGCGGAAGTAATTCCTTCTACTACTCTGAAAACTATATCAATCAAACGATACCTTTCTATCATCAGATAATATTGTTTTAATTTGTATATAATAAACTTTCTTTAAATACACGTCTTTTTTATAGAATGTAGTATTATCTTAAACATAATGAAGTTATTATTTTAAAACACTATAAATTTAAGCAACAAAAATGAAAAATTTAATTGTAATTATGTTATGTACAATTTCAGATCGACATTTCTATTTAACGCAATTTGAAAGTAACATTTATCAATTTTCTCCAGATGTACATAGAATTAAAAATTAATGTTAAAGATAACTAGGCTTTCTGATTTTTCTACTTATAAAAATTCGATTTATTGAACTTATTTATTTATTTACTTTTATATTTAAATACATATTCGATTTCTTTAACAATGAACAATTCTGGTTATCAAAAATGTATAAATATCACGATTTTCTAACTATGAAGCAACTCGAATTTTCTTTTTTAAATTGATAATTCTTTTTTAATTATTAACTTACTCAATAACTTCAATAAATAAATAGTTAGCAATAGTGTATCGCTCGAAATACTGCCGTCGGTATTGACCAAAATATTAACAACATTTGAAAGTATGAGTTGATGCATGTGTAAGATAAATTCAACAAAAGTAATACATGTTACAGAACATATTTCAAGTTACATTTAACATGGTTTTATTATCCCTAGGTTTTGATAAAATCTGGTATATAAATATTCAATTATCACAAATAAACTAACATAAATATTACAAATCTCATATACCGCTACAAGATTAATATTGTGAGTACGGGCTAGGAAATCTCGTAGGATATTGTTGGATTAACATTTTCTTTTCTAGGGTTAGATCTTCATATAGGCGACAAGCTTTGTTTCGAATATTATATATGTTTTATTACTTCAGAGGTTTTCATTTTTAACCTAACAAATTTTAAAACATACACATTAATTAAAAAAATAATAAAAAATACAATTTGGAAGCAATTCAGATTATTTTTAGTTAACAATGGCGTACAACATCTCAAATTTTACTTAAACTCTGTACGGCCAAGATTTTACTTAAAAACCTAAACTTTACCCCCATTTTTCATTTATATATCAAAAGAAAATTGAGTGAACAATAATTTTGAAATTAAAAAAGTTTTTTTTTCTACTTTTTCCCCACATATATCGTCATATCGATTTTGGATTAAATGGAGATTTAGTATAGGGCCTAATGACTTGCACTGCGTTATGTAATGTGTTAAAATTTTTGGTCGCCATCTTGAATTTGGCATACTGAATATAAGTTACTTTTTAAATGCCAATATACTGTTGATACAAGATATAACATGATTCTTGAAACCTATGTTCATGGCATAAATGTTATTTTATAACTCACTTATTTAAGTTATTGACGAAAAACCATAGGATATTATATGTATTATTTGACTTTTTCGAATAATACAAATTTAACGTTGTAATAGGTCAGACCTATTTTACTGAACTGTAATTCAATTTTCATCTCAATGGAACGTTGAAAAACTCATATTTTATTCATAAAAAATTTAACATGATTTTTTACTATTTTTTAATTAAGAAACCCGAGATACTGATTTGTAATGATAAATCATGTATACTGACCTATTTCCGTAGAATTCTTTCCTTGTATAGTTCAGTAACAAGGGTCTCAAACAATTTTAGCATACTCGTTACAATCGTCTTTAGTTTTACTGTATCAGTATGCACTTTAATTGAAATGGTATGAATCTGTTCAGCAGGTTAAGTTGAAGAGTCGATCACATGTTTATATCTTAATATAATAATATCGGTGGGAGAGGAACATAAAGTGATTACAATAATTCCAACCAAAGAATAATAATTCTATTTAATCTAAGAAAGGGAGAAAATAAATGTTCAAAAATGTTGACAACAGATACAATAGCTAATACATTTTTCAATTACTAATCCATTTCCTTTTGAATAATCATTCATAAGATATCAACTGACATAACAAGCAGTCATGTTTAAAAATGAGACTGTAAGGGGAGAAGGGGGGAAACGTTTCTTCAATTTTGATGGGAATATTAAATTCTTGTATTTTAAATTAGTTGTGGTTTTAATTTAATAATAAAAGGAACAATGCCTAATCAAATTATGTTGATATTTAATACATATTCCACATGTATTGTAAATTATGTTACACATAATTAAATATCCTAATGATACCGAGCTAAATTAATAGCCTCCCCCCATTAGCTATAAACCATATGTAAATTAAGGATTCTCTTGATACAATCTCAATCAGTGAAATCAATATAATTAATTTGCATGATTCAAATTACGTGTATCCCCATCCAATAATCCAATAATAACCCATCCAATAATCATTGAATATGTAGTATTATTTGTGTTCATGTTTAGTAATAACAATTATTATAAAGCCCTTGGGGTTATAAATATTGTGCAATGCTATAAATATATTAAAAGAGTGCAGAAAACAAAGACTTCATAGACGTGAAGAATGCTGTATCATCTGTTTGAACAATAATTAGAAAATGAATAGGTAAATTTAATTGTAGAAGTACTCACACAAGCACCAGAATTTGAAAGACGTACCTAGTCTGGAAAGCTTGTGTGGCCCAAATTCAAAGTTTGAAGATTAGAAACAGGCCAATCCCATAGTCACGTCAAACAGGATCAACAGTTTAATCAACACAATTGATTATTGTTATTGAAAGTACCCTGAAAGTTGTGGCATTGAACCGATTTACATACAGCAAGGCGTAGATACTTCTCTACCTGTCGTTTAAAGGCTTTTCAGAGCTAGTCTAATCACGAGATACATTAATCATTCAATCATTAGGAATATCGAGGAATGGCAAATTATAATACAGAAATAAAGACTCCTTGTGCAATAAGCCTGTGCCATTCCCTCTGAATATAAAGGAGGAGTAATATTGCACATGTTTCCACAATATATTTTCACTACAACAATACGTTTCAATAAATGTTTGATGAAAACATCTCAGTGCGTGCATTAGTTTTCCGTACAAACATGTACTTGTCACAACATTTTGGTAACACAATCGTCTAATTTAGTTCTCGAAATTTAACTACTTGGGAACATGAACGATGTTTATTAAGTCGTAATGTTGCTTCAATGTATAGCGTATAATAATGGTGTATTTGAATACAAATATATTTTAACAAGGGAATCACTATTGTGGTTTGTTAGATGTAGGGTGAAAATTAGTCGTCGTTATAATTTAAGAATATGACGTTCTACTTATTAACATAAATCATCGGAAAATAAAGAAAATTGTATTTTAACTGTATAGTCTAAAACTCTTAAACATGCTATATGCAAGTGTGGGGGGGCGAAGGGCAAATGGGTGTAATTTGCTTTGAAAACATCCTTATATGTATATACAAAACAATCAATGTAAAAACATTTAGGTTACAAAAATATTGGTATTATATGAAAGTAATAGTTGCTACTTGAAAAATTAAGTATAAAACATCAAAATCGTATTTTTTAATTAAATTACTCTCTGATATTCATAATGTTTATCTTATGTAAGTGATTCGTAGATTTTAGAAGGAAACATTGTTTAAAATATGCTCCACTCAGTAGTAAACAGCAAACTTCTGACGTGGAGTTAGTTTAGTAAAACAAATAAACTTGTGTAGTTTGTATTCAAACAGCCAATACCACAATTCAATTAAACAAGATTTATTTCCTTATGTATATTTCTATAATATAATATAATTACCATCTTCAGAGGTTGAATATTAAGCAAACGCTAAGTTTTTCAGAAGTTGAGTATTAAACAAAGTTAGGTTTTGTTTAATACTCAACTCTGAAAATGCTAACTATGTTACTGAAATATACATAATGAAATAAATCTTGTTTAATTGAATTACGGTGTTGGTTTTTCGATTTTAATCTTTAGGTTCGCCACAGTATGCTCAAAAGTGTAGTATTGTGTAGCTTGTAATTAAACTTTATATAGGGGTTTACATATGTCATACAATATACTATTCATTTTAAATATTGAGTTAATTATTTTAACTCCTATTACATACATATTATGTCTTTGATTGTACTTACTTCTATTTTCAGATAATTTCACTTACCACATAAAAATTAAATACTATTGAGGTTACTTTTTCGAGTAGAAATTATATCTAGTGAAACATATTTTTTTTTAGGGTTTCAATAATCATTGAAATATTACGGGTTATAAAATAAAATAATCAGAATATCATATAATAATTTAAATACAGCAAAAAAAGTACATACAAGTATTGTGACTTTTTTGATTGTTTAAAACAAGTTCAGTAATGGACAACAACAAAATACCAAAAAAAATATTGATAATTATATATTATATATATATTTTAACTTATATATATATATATATATATATATATATATATATATATATATATATATATACTTATATTATATAAGTATATATTATTTAACAGCTATATTTTTTCAATGAGTAAATGTCACAGAGAGTAGATTCTGAGTAAATGAAATAGAATGTGTAGGTTCTATTTCTGTTCATAAAAACTGTATTTTAAGTAAGACTGACAACATGCCTAAAACATACAATTTCTTTGGACCTCAACATTAATGTCAAATATACATCGTACTTGGTCGATTCTTAAGGATTATATATATATATATATATATATATATATATATATATATATATATATATATATATATATATAAAGCAGTTTTAACATGTATACTTAAATGAAGAGAGAGAGTTTTAACTTCAACGGAGAGAGAAAGAAAGAGAGAGAGAGAGAGAGAGAGAGAGAGAGAGAGAGAGAGAGAGAGAGAGAGAGAGAGAGAGAGAGAGAGAGAGAGAGAGAGAGAGAGAGAGAGAGAGAGAGAGAGAGAGAGAGAGAGAGAGAGAGAGAGAGAGAGAGAGAGAGAGAGAGAGAGAGAGAGAGAGAGAGAGAGAGAGAGAGAGAGAGAGAGGGAGAGAGAGAGAGAGAGAGAGAGGGAGAGGGAGGGAGAGAGAGGGAGAGAGGGAGAGAGGGAGAGAGAGAGAAAGAGAGAGAGAGAGAGAGAGAAAGAGAGAGAGGGAGAGAGAGAAGTGAATGAAGGTGTTTTATTTTCATTACTGTATTATAGCCACCGGACCACATGCTTATATGAAATAATTATATTCTATAGTATAATGTCTCTTGGTCCAATTACTCAGCTCATAATGGTTACCGCGGTTTAGAAAACACGTAATTCTAATTTTGGCTAAAAATAAAAAATTATGATTGTTAATTTTAAAAAAAAACTTGGCACGTTGACGGACTTGATTCCATCCGATAATGAATATCACAAAAGACACACAGACATAATAAAATATTTGTTAAAATATGGCTCAGTGTAAAAGTAAGGGAATACAGAATATTACATTACTATGCTCTTTGCACTTAAAATAGAGATACAAACAAATTCTTCTATCAAATAAACCGCCTCTGTGTGTAAGGTAAATGTTCCAAAAGGAAAACACGTTTAGTGGAGAAATCATTAATTTTTAAAAGCCATTTTTTATATTAAGGACTAATATGGATATAACCTTTTAAATCGAATACAATAACTGCCCAATAATGATTGTGTGCCTGATGCAGTTTATTAGCTATTGCTAGAGACATAGTTGTCTACATTGTAAATAAGTATAGTAAAGCAATATTAAGGACTTTGCTATGAACACTCTAAAATTAATAGCAAGACATCTTGCATAATTAAATGTCAATAAATACAACAAAAACCCTGCTACATGTTTCACATACATAGTCAATCTTCTGTCAATACTCAGTCTCAACAAACATAACTATCGTAAAATTATCTGCCGAGTATTTGTTGATCATAATTCATATTTCCTCGCCCACAAAGAAACATTTTGAATATAAAAACTCATGATCTTCACTGTTTTACTAAAATAACTAATCTTGAAGTAAAAATATATCTTAAAGGCATTAGACAATTATTTAATTATGAGTGCATGGTATTTATATATACTGTAATCTGAACAACAAATTATATAAAACAGACTATGGTCGTAATTCTACTATAGACTGCATGCCAACCAGATCTGTATTCTCCTACAAGTACATATTATTGACTTTTCGTAAAAGATACGACTGAACCCATGCAATGAGCCAAATCCATATCCTTTAAATAAACAAAAAGAAGAGAAAAAATGGCTAAGAGAGACCTGATAAGAAAAATGATAAAGAACGATTTAATCCAAGATGTGTAGATGGTGTATAGAATCAGCTAGGTAGATTATATACTGATTTTAGATTTAGTAAAATCATTTCTGTATGTTACGTTTTACAAGTGTACTAAACACAAAGACTTAAATTTTATAATTTTCAAAATCACGGCCATTTAAGATTTCTGATATCTATTATTGTGGAATATCTAGAAAACCGTTAACTTTTTTTAAAAAAATAGTATATATTACAATATTTTTTTCTTGAGGATAACCGCGTTATTGACAAAACTCTAAAAACAAAACAAAAATTCCACCATTTTTGGATACATTCTGTATACTGGGTATCTCATCTATAGTGAACCAATGACTATTTGTAAGTATATATCTAACAGCTTACTTCTATCATACAGTACTTTTTAATTGACATTTTTGTGGTGTTTTCAAATTTTATAAATTTTTGGGTCATATTCCCTTATTTCGCCAACTTTAAAATTTCTTATAGAAACCCATATATTTTACAATGATTTCGATGGAATATTTATTTTAAGGAGTGTTTTATTCCTTGTGTTTTTTTTGTTTTTTTTAAATAAACGTAACAGTTTACCTACTAGAGGCACTCTTTTAAATAATTTTGACATTTCTGTACCGTACTGGAATGGTAACTCAAGAATAATTTTAAATTATGTTTGTCTTGAAATCGAGTTTTTAAGCCAAAAACTCCTTTCAAAATATCCTTTGTAATCAGTACAAAGGATATTGATGGTATGGGATTTGTTCAATTTTCTAGATTTGTGTAAGTGTAGATTCTGGTGGACGCAAGTCAAAATTATTATTGATAAAAGAGACAATGGAACGTGATTTACTACTTAATTTGCAATGACTTATATTTGGAGGATGCATATACAAAACTTGAGTTCAAGACATTGTTAATTTAAAAGGAATATTGAGTTATCAAAGATAAAAAGTGTGGCTCTATCGGTTAAGCGATTACGTTCATGAAAAAAAATCGAATAAAAAGTCTTAAAATTACATTTCTTATCCGATATCATCTTAAATGTAAAGATTTCCATAAGAAATTTTAAAGCTGGGTGTCATATCAGATAATGGAATACACACCAAAAAATTTCACTTAAGGGTAAGAGGATACCCCCATTAATAGGAAACTGTCAGATTATATTGCTAAAAGGTTAGTTGTTGGAACACTTTAGGTGAGATACCCGGTATAACATAAATACGTTTGTAATCTTCATAAAGAGTATTTCAGTTATCTATTGCAGACACCGAATAATCCTAATCTATGTTTATCTCTCTTTGCTTATTTCTTCTAATTTATCACTTTATTTATCTCTATTACCCCTATTAGATTTAGTTGTACTCTGTGCTTGCTTGCAACAGCTGGCTGAAATAGATTAAGCTGGTATTATTCTTACGTTAGCACAATTCAAGAAAATAACGAATAAGGCTCAGTGGAATGCAGCTGTTCCATCAAATCACGGTCTGGGTCTAAAATAACCATAACTGTAATGGACTATTAAAGAAATAAATACATTAATATGGTATTGTTCCACCTCTATAAATGTCAAACGTAATACGTAGGTAATAAATAGTTATCATGTAATGTATGTTATTATTTATTTAGAATAATGTTTCGTTCGAAAATAATTTTTTATATATTTAGTATCCAAATCACATAATTAATATAATATATTATTTATTTTATTTTATAGTAGAATAGTTAATTGAATAAGATGGTGCATCAGTCACGGTCTCGTCGTTATTATGTAAAAATGTGTGATGTTTATTATGTTTGTGATTCTTAGCGCTTTTGAATATTATAATAACATTCGAGGGAGATCTTAAGATGACACATACGTTTCGAAACGTGTAACATATAGTTACAAATAAGCCACAAGAAGGAGTAAGTACAATAATATATTATATAATATTTTGTGTTTATTATTTCTAATCCCAATTTATTACTCTATTGAATATTGAGCTATTTTTTTTATGCCCAATACAGATTTTACCTAAGGATTTTTTTTTTGTATATTTGTAATCTAACATTGAAGGGCATAACTTACAAGATTTTTAACACAATAAATGTTTACAAGATTGTGTGTTAAATACAATAGATACATGTGAAACGTTTTTATATTAACAAGTACCATAACATAACCGTTAGTAATGAATTAGGCCCGATACAAAATTTTATATTAAAGTAAAATATAAAATGTAGTGTTAGATATAACTTAATTAAGAATATTGCATTAGTTAAATGTTAACTATAATTTATTTAGATTGACGCATATAAAGCCTTGTCAACGCTTTATATTAGAAATTAGGTTTAGCCCACGCCCCATTAGTTTTGTATGAATATTGGGGTTGGCGAAGTGGTATTTTAGTTATAGTTTTGTTATTGTAGCTCATGTATCACTGAGGAAGGCGACTTTGTAGTTGAAACCGTTTGATTAAATAAACGTAATTTTTGTGAGACTTTGTGTTCGGATTATTTTATAATCTATCATTAAGTTTAATGTTTTATCAACTGTAATTCCGTTATGAAAATAAAATTTGTTTTGAAAAAATAAAATATTCAAATAATAAAAATTCACCGCATCGTATTTTAAAGAAATTTAAGTTTATACATTAATATTATATAAATACTGTGTATGTCAGCATGAGAACTTTTGAATACATTTTTTAAAAATTGAAACCGATTTCTTTCCAGTTTGTTCTTGTTATATTTACGTGAATCTTACTACCAATTATACAGAAAAGTTCAAGACTTATATTTCAGACACAACGTACTTCAGAGATGAAGTAAGTTAGATGAATGTATTTGGCAACCTCACAAAATCTAAAATATTTTTCTTCATGGATATTCTGTCAACGTGTCTTCTCGGTAATTTATGAAGGGTGACTTCGGTAGTTTGGGGTTGTAATAAGAGATGTAAATTGTAATGGTTCTAGATAAATGTTTTAGGAATATATCAGTTCATTTATTATTTTAATAAACTGTATTTGCTATATCAATAAATTCAGATATTGACTTCAGGTTGGTATATACTTGGTATATAAAATTATTTATTTTAGTGGAAAACAAAATTCCAAAACTTTAATGAAAATGCTTGTAAACAATAAAAAATCAAGTATTTGTGAGTTTGTTCATTTTTCTATCTTTCTTTCTATCTCTACTATGAATATATTATTTATATAACAGATTTCTTTAAAATGTGGCGTAAAGCTTGCTATCTTTCTTATGTAATTGATTAATTTTATAACTTTTTAGAACTAAAATTGGCTATAACAATTTCAAGACAACTTTTTTCTCAAAAATATATCTTTCAACAAAGCCGAGAATAACTCATGTCACCATCCACTAAAAAATTAATAGTATGAGTAGGCCCTATATATTAAAATTTTGTATAGGACAAAAAGTGAAAATGACGGAAATCTGATAATTTTCAAAGCGATTTCAGCCCAATGTTTGTATTATTATGAAGAACTTAAAATTATTAGGTTTTTCTATTATACTGTGACCAATCAGAATGTATAGGTACTTTTTTATTTATTTTTATTTGCAATTAGTTGTGAATTATAGTTTTCATTTGTACGCAGTTTAACACAATAGTTTAGGTTATAAACATTTCTATTCTCAAAACATAATCGAAATGGATGAGTTGAATTTCAGACTTTTGTTAACGACTTCATAAGCTTTTACTGCTTTAGGTTTACTGTCAACTATAACTATTAAGTGCAGTTTAGTCCGGTAAACCGTTCAATTTGCATTTCATTAAGCTCTCATTTTTCAAATCCATTTGTTAGCGAATCCATTATGTAAAGTTAGTTTCTTCATAACTTATTTTTCTAAAATCAAATGTAACAAAATTATTCATTTTTTATAATTATTGAAAATTGACTTTTATAAATTTACTAAACCTTCCCTGTAAAAAACAAATATATTTTAATAAATGTGTATAGTCAATCTTTGAAATAGTTTATGGTAAAAAGTATTATTTTTTAGTTAATAAAAAGCATTTGTCATTATTTTGTATTAACGAATACGGTAGAATCGGTTAAATACATAATGGTAAATTAATTGTCAACGATTGTAATTAAACTACTCAGTATAATAATTAAAGGTAAAATATTGTAATCTTATGTAGTTTATCTAATTACTAAAAACTAACATCTAATTGATAGGTGTGTAATCGTAGTCACTGAAGTCTGCATAAGCTCCCCTTACTATAACATATTTATCGATAACACATGCACCTTGGAAAGTTCCGCATGACTTGCCTAACTGGTCAACTGTTAAATTATCCCTAGAGAGAACGGCCAATATATGTAGTAACACCAAAACACCGCCTTTCCTTTTTGCTCATACCATACGAATCATGAAAGGTATATACAAAAAGGATTTACATGTTTTCAATATTTTTTTTCCTTTTAATTAAAAAAATCTAAAAGGAATCAAATTGTAATAAAATTTAAATGCTTAAAATATAAAGTAATTTTATTGTTGTCTTATGGTTAATATTATTTTTCTACCAATTGTTCCTTAGGCGCCTGCATCGAACCCTAGTAGAATCTCTAGCGGTCTTACCGATTTAAACATTAAGTCCATAGTCATTTCACTCGCTGTATTATATCTTATTATGTAACCTTCTCTTGGCTTTAAGACTTATTGCGATTTAAGGGCGTCGGAAAAATAATCATACCCCCTCCT
Source organism: Aphrophora alni (assembly GCA_963513935.1). NCBI lineage: Eukaryota > Metazoa > Arthropoda > Insecta > Hemiptera > Aphrophoridae > Aphrophora > Aphrophora alni. The sequence continues at coordinate 131,222,331 of OY740768.1, read as the reverse complement.
CATCTAGGTACGATCATCACCCCAATGTTGTCCATCAGCATTATAGTGTGTTTCATATAAGTAGAACCATGAATCTCGATAGATTGTGTACGAGTGAAGGAATTGAATATGCGTGTAATTCTTGAGTTTTTTTTTCAAATATTATTATATGAATAATTGTTTGTTGTAGAGCAACTGTTAAAACGGTTTTTTTTTTTTTTTTTCTATGACCTTTTATATGAAATGTATTCGCACAGTTACGAAATACGGCAGGGCCAATTCTCCGAAACGAGCAATGATACTGGAGGTTTCTTCAATACCTATAGTTTTGAATCCTGCCAAGTGGCCATGAGCCAAATGAGTAGAAATCATTTTAAGATATACACACCTGAGTCACAAAAAGGCCATGCCTAGATCAACAAAGTAGTAGAATATATATATATATATATATATATATATATATATATATATATATATATATATCATGTGATATAATTTAAAATGCAGAAAAGAAAGCTCTATAATAGAAAATTAGAATACAAATGAAAAGCGTAAGTATACGATATCTATTTTAAATTTCATCAATAATTATATAGGACAGTCAGCTATTTTAAATTTAAATAAATTTCACAAGGAAAGCCAATTAAAGGAAATCCTCTTTCTTATAATTTTTTATTTTTTGTAAAATCTGTTTTTTTTTTATAGATTGTACACATAAAAAAACCTCTTTAAACATGTAAACCATTTAAAATGGACGAATTAACTTTTCAGAAGAAAAAACATCAATCAAGATATTAAGGACTAATATTATCCAAAGTAAAATTACTTCTTCTCTTACTCTCCTTAAATTAACTGTGTTTATAAAACCAAATAATATTGAATAAGATAATATCATTTTCTGGAACATCGTTTACAACAATTTTGTACACCGAGTATTTGAATTATCTAATTTATGGACAAAAATATAAATAAATGTCAAGAAATTGTTTTTGATTACTTGATAGATTTCTTAAAATCAAGACGAAATTATTTGGGGGGGGATATTCCACCTCTTGTGTCCTCTCTGTTACATTAATATTTCATTATTATTCGTTTTCTTGATATTTTTCTAGTAACCTTTTGTATAAGTATATAACATTGCAAAATTCAATATTTATTTGTTTTCAGGTTGATTGGACGAGACGACTTCATAGGTTTAACTTTTTATAATTAATATACACATTTGTTCAACTCTAATCTATTAAATTGTTTATTTATCTATAAGAACTGAGAACGCAATTCACATTTTATGTAATACTCCAAAGCTACCAAAGGTTTCTAGATTGTATTGTTCAGTGTGTAAATTTCAATGTGTCATTGTTATGAGAAAATAGTATTGCTTGAGACTGAAATTATCCAAATGTTTTTGTGAACTGGGGGATAGGATGGTGCTTATTGTATTTGATGAATGTATTCTGGAAACTCTTAGCATATATCTTCTTTCGTAATTCTATATATACAAGAAATGAATAAAGTATAATATATTAAAAAGTGTCGATGCATATAGTATATGTCAACACAATGATATGACTTTTACCTGAGCTGTAGAATAAATGTTGGTAATGAATGTTGGTTCTACATGGGGTCCAAATCATATACTTTGTCACTATTTATGGATTATTTGGAAACATAGACTTGATTTGGAGCTATAACCATTTATATTAGAGTTTATCACTTGCAGTTTAAAGTCTTATATTTTTGTATTATGTGTAAATCAGTGAATGAATGCTTGTTATTGGTTATAAAGAAATGTAATAGTCAACCTTCACTATTTTTGGACTTGCTATGAAATTTGAATATTTTCATATTTAGCTAAAAATTATTACTTGAATTCCCTTGTGTGCCAATGACAATCGTGTTACCTTTTTTTCTCAAGGTAACAATGAGGTTGCTAATTATGGTGCATATACATTTAACAAATATGTTGATGATGATATATGCTTACAAAATACACACACACACACACACACACACACACACACACACACACACACACACACACACACACACACACTCATATATACGTACTAATATTAAATTTATCCATCCTTCCTTTGCCTTTAAATAGAACATCAATTCGCCTTGCACAATTCAGTAGTTAAAACTTTATTTGCAAAACTATAAATAAGTTTTATATCCACTATAAAATAAGTTTCTTCGCCGCAAACTCTTTGGCATAGACCATCGTAAACATGTCAGTTTCATAAGGAGTTAAATTACGAATACAAAATCCAAGATACAAATATATACTCTGATATTTGGATAAAAACCATATATAATATAACTTAATTGCAAGTATTTCTCGGATACATTTTGTACAACTAAAAGGACATTTCCAAATCAAAATAATTTGTAAAATTAATAAATCAATCTTTCAACTCCTTTCTCATTTGAAACACACGAGTGAATTTCTATGGTACTAATAGCTGTACATACATTTTACTAAACATTTTCCCCACAATATGCTTACTTTCACAATAAATTTACTTCATATTCCTTGAGACACTCACAATTACAGGATTCAATTTTGAAGGCAACAATAAAAGATGTTTGGGCATAACCTGTACTTTACATTAGCTTGTCTAAAACATAAGTCCTAGATATCTCTCTGAAATGAAAAATGTATAATTGTATCTTAGATGCATTAAAACTAGACTCACTTCTCAGTTCAGTTCAATTCCGTCAGGGAATAGTTACCAACATATACTTGTCTTACATTGTATTAAAGTATACACCTTTGAGATAAACCATTATTTCTTTACGAGTAATTAGTGTTAACTATTTTTTTATATTCCTATTTCAGTAGTATATAATGGTTAAACAAAAATATAAATGAAAAAGTTGAAAACGCAGTAGGATCTGAAGGTTTTTTTGTTTCTAAATATTTATATAAATATTGAATATCAATATTTTTATTTCAAAATCCTAGAACAGTGTTCAATATTTTCATTGACAATTAATTGTTTACTTCCATTTTTATGTTAACCATCAACAAATTTTGTATATTATTCATTGCTTTATTTTTTTAAAGAACTATTTTATTCTAAGTTGAACACGATTATTAATGGTTTTAAAAGTGTCCCATCATTGTCGTCACAGCACTACCATCTCTCTATTTTAAAATTTCCCCATCTTCTTTGAAATAATAAATTGTTGTGTATTTTTGTAATTTCAAATCATTTAACATTCAATCCCTTATCAATTTATTTCAGTAATTTTATGATAGACATGAATGATACTCTGTTGGGTTTCAGTCATTTTGTGTAAATGTTCTAACAATTTAATAAACATTAAAAATAAACCATTGTTACAATATATCCAAATGAATTTATACTTCCTAATTTTAAAACCTGATTTTGTTTACCCGATAAAGAAAAAATTTAACCATCAGTTCCAAACCATTCAAAGATTTTCAGAGTAACCAAAAACATATTTTACACACAAAAACTCCATTTTTGTTACAAATATAAATACAGGTGTTTTGTAGTACAAAACTAGAAAACAGATGTCAAATATTAATGAAAATTGTTCGAAAATTAACAATTGTTATTTTTTTAAACACAAAGAATTGATTCTGTGTTTTTAATAGACAGGGAAATAATTAAGTCAATAACCAATTTTTTTGACTTTATTACAGAACGACCAAATGATGATCATGACATTGTAGAGCTTTTCTATGTCACACATAAAAATGAAGGTGATTATTTAGCTGACTTGTATAAATAAAATTTGTATAAAGCAAAGTACATTTCATTATCATCCCTTAACTTGATTATTATTATTACTATGTAATAAATAATATGAACCAATTTAAAATCTGATCTAATTTAATAAGAAGAACACCATTATTGTGAAGTTTGTTACTATTATTACCAGCTAATTAACAACTGTTTCAGTTTACCTCGTGAAAAGAATAGTAGGTTTATCACATATTGGTGGCAAATAAAGTTTATGCTGATATCAGGAAGCGTAGCCACCGAGTTGTGCAAGATTGACTTTATTAACAAACTTTGCACTATCTAATTTCAAGTTAAGTAAACGAGTTAAGTTTAATAGAAAATTTATTTTTACAGGGGATTTTGATGAAAATGTATATTCTTAAAAAAAACACTGTCACAGAACTCCACTTATATTCGAAAACAAAGCATGGAGCTCATAAATTTTAAAAGAGAAGGGGAAATGGAAATAAAAGAAGCCTCTATTCTCCCACTAATAAAGTAACTCGACAGGAAAGAAGCAAATATTTTATATAACCAACTTCTCAAAACTAAGCGAATAGTTTGTTACAAACCTGAGTTTGTCACTCATGTGCCTTTGTTTTATAATAATTAACTCATTACGACATGGACCCGTTAGGTGTAAATAAAATAAATGTTAATTAAATTACATATTGAATTAATTTAGCCTATCCCAAATGGGCCTAATTTACCATGATTTGGTGGGTGAACAATTTGCAGGGGACTTGAAATATCGGTTATCCTGTAGACTGGAAGACATGCACTTCCTTGAACACATCCTGTCTCTCTTGCGGCAAGTGCACAACTACTCTTCTAACCGTCATGAGTGATAAGAATTTTACGGGAAAGGGTAGTTTGACATGATGCAAATCAATTCCCCTACAATTTACCACTCAGCACCCGCTAGTAGGGCGCTTAGAATAGAAGTATCGCCGGTAAAAAATGGAGGTGGTGGTAGCACTTCAGCACAAATTCCAATATAAAATTTAATATTATTTTAGTTAGCCAAATTAGTAATTATAATAGAAATGTATGTAATTTGGTCAAATAATCATATTTCCTATTTAAATGGTCTTGAAAAATCAATCCAACGGAAAAATCTGTTTGCAATTCGTGGGTTAGTTGTGATAAAATCCAAACACAAACGTCCTGCGTACTCAGATTTTATTTTTTTGGAAACTTGTAGATTAAATTTAACAATTACTTTTTTTTATATTAAATATTTTTCCAATTCGATAGGCGGTCTTAGGTTTCCAATACTAGTATAATAGTGAGCTATATTATTACGATTTCTGTAACAAACCTAATATATTTTGAATCTGTCAAGTTTCATTATCTAATACAAATAGTGGTGATGTATCTGATTTAAGGAAAAATCTAAAGTATTTGATTTTAAATATACCTTAATAGTTTAAAATTTGATAAAGCTACATAGATATATTATAATATAGAGTTTTTTTATGCGGAACTATTCCTTCTAGTTTGGGTACTTTTTTAATTGGAATTTCAGAATTTTTTCAATTTCATATTCGAATCGTCCTTTCTAAATTTGTTTACACCCTCCAACGAATTCTGATACTTTAACCCACTCTGAAGCTCCCTCTGCACATTTCTTATCTCCAATGGTTTGTTGTTCACCATCACTATATATAGTATATTCTATATAGTGTAATATACATGGTGAGACTAATATATTAATTCCCGTATCATCACGTTTCAAATGTTTGCAAATATTCTTTCCTGAACCACAATACTGATAACACGGAATATGAAGTTCAGAAAGTAAAATATGAATAGCCTTATTTACGATATCATCAAAAAGTAATACGTTTACCATAATATGTAGATTTAAAAACCCAATATTGAATATGGTTTATTCAAAGTTGTTTTTTTCTATACAAACGTTTTAATTACATTTATATTTATATTTAATTTCCAAGTCAAATACACTCGTGATATGCTTTTAAGTTATTTTATTGAATTGATTTCATCAAACGTGAATTGATTTGAATAATTACAAGATTCAGATGAAAAAATAATTGTATACTCCACATCACTTCAGTTAAAATTTAATTATTGCAACAAAAATAACGGTTTACAAACACTTTGAAAAATATTTCTTGTTAAGAATCAATATAAGTTTTTTTTGTTTGAAAATAAATCAGTTTTATTTAGGACTAATAATATGTGATTTTCCATGAGCATCATGATATTTTTATTGGTTTGCATGAGTTTCAAAATGTACAAAATGTCCTTTTTTCATTAAGGCCTTTCCAAAGCAACGCCCTTGTTTTAATGTCCGTGGCTGTATCTAACGATTTTTAATTAACTTTCAAAACTATTGTATAAAACGAAGATATAATTTTGTACTAAACATTCACATTTTTGTTGTAAATCTTTAAAACGCTTGTCAACTCTACAGCCACTTTAAAGAATTAAATTTCAATATATATATATATATTTTTTTGTTGTTATTTCTGTAGATTACTTAGCCACTATGTAGTCTCATTGTTTTACTTTTATGTGTTTAAAACATAAACTCTTTTATTTCTCTAAAATAATTTAGTATGATTTTTATTTTTTTATTATGGACTGAACTACAACTTTTTATAGAGAAATTCAACATTGTTTGTAAAACGTAATATTAATATGTTTATTAAATTAACCTCGTTTCAACTACAATGTAGCCATCTTAAGTGATGCATGAGCTACAATATTCAATACATAACCTAGTGTGAGTTATAGTTTGAGATTTGTAGCTCATGCATCACTGAATATAACAACATTGTCGCTTAAACGTGTTTGATTTATTGATAGTATTTGTTAGAAATTGTGTTATGGTTGAATTTTATTGTTCATAGGTTTCGCATGTTAAGCTCTATTCCTTATGTAGATTGTCTTTTCCTTATTTACACCTAAAGGAATAATGTGATAAAATTGTAATTATGTTTTCTTAGAGCAAGACCTTAATAGCCAAGTAAAAAAAGCATGCCGCTTTTCAGAAAATTAACTTTAGGTCTGTTAGTCATATACGCTTTATAATTGTGTATCTCATGTAATACCAACGCGTTGATAAATTCAAATAAAATCAATTTCGTTAACTTTACAACTAAAGTTGAGTTTCCGTGATATCTGTTTAAAGTCGTATAAGTGGTATTGAAAGAAGAGTTCTTTCTTGTGTATTCTATTGTTTTATATTTCCATGAAGAAGTAAGTTTTGTTGATAGGGGGAGATTTGTTTTAATAGATTCTTAATATCAGTTACAAAAGGGTGATTTGAATTAGAAATAAGATATTTAAATCTCTGTTTGTAATTACATTTTAACGAGTAATGTCATTAAATTTTAGTTTTGATATGTTTGGAAGTAATCATACACATTATATTTTTAACTGGAAATTACCAATTCAGTTCTCAACCTAATTGTATTAGTATTCTCTGTGTTTTCATAACAATATTTTATTTGTACTTGCTTAAGTAGTATCTTAGGTAAACGATTAAATTTTAAAATTTACAATAAGACAAAAGACTTTTTTTTCGCAGAGAGAAAAACACGTTTTAAAACATATATTTCGCCCCAGCGATAATTAGATTGAAGATTTTAATTACTGCCGATTAATTAGCAGATTTTATAAAATAACACACTAAACTAATAACAATTACCATCTGTACTTCCATATATATTAATTAACTACAAATAACCGAATAATTTATTCCCTTCACTTGAAGTTTGAATGAATTTAACTTGAGTTTGTATGAATTAGGTTTAATTTAAACCTAAACTAAAAATAAATATTTATCAATGGGAAAATTTAATTATTTTGAATTATTTTAACACTAAATAATTAAACATGTATGTTTAATAACGTCCTTTATACTCATACTAGTTTAAATCCAAAAAATAATTGTAAAACATTGTATTTATAATAAATTTAATATGATCTCATTATAATGAAAGGGGATGCTGTTTATTTTTCTCAACCTACAATCACGTTGTTGTTTACACATGGCACAAGAGATAATTTAAATTTAGTTATGATATACTAAAAGTACCTTAAACAAATTGTTGCCATATATATATATATATATATATATATATATATATATATATATATATATATAAGAGAAATGTCGGAATAAATTACTTTTTATATATCCCCAATGTTACATTGTTCTTCTATTTTTTCTGAGATCTCTGTAGATATATATGCACATCTGATTAATTGAAAGGGAATTTCGAGTTTCTCCGAGAGATTAAAGGAGGAATGACAAAAGGAATTACTTTGTTTAAAGTCACTTCTTATTAGGTTCTACTAAGGCTTAAATTGTATAATGGCTTCTCTATCCTCTTCTACATACAATGATAAGTTTTGTTTTTCAGTTTCAACAAAGTCTAAAAATTGTTATTGTGCTAGAGAAAATTAATTTTAATGAATAAAATAATACTTTAAATACTATTTTCTTTTTATTTGAACACATTATTCAACTCTGTGTTACAATTTTTAACCATTTAAATAGACCCCTAAATAAACTCTCTTATTAAAAAATGGCACTTACATCTTAAATATTTTCTAATTTATAGATCCGTTCCATTTCTACTGTTATACTATGGATTAATAAGAAATAACTAAATATAATCCAACCCGTTCCTTTCCCAATTATATTTTTGTTTGTGGTTGTAATAAAAACAGTTTATTATTGAATTGAAAATGTAATAAGTTGATATTTACTATCTATATCAAAACATATCAATTTCTAATTCAAAAACACCAATGACGTCATCGTACATTACGGTCTAGTGGAATGAAATAACTTTATCTATCCAAAATAATAATATAATAATGAAATTAGCAGAGATTTTTTTTTGTGACGACTGTATATTATGAAGTTATTACATAACATTCATAGTGAGGATGTGGTAAAATTTAGATATATTTCAATAACATACACCTTAACTGATAAAATATTTCTCTCTCTCTCTCTCTCTCTCTCTCTCTCTATATATATATATATATATATATATATATATATATATATATATATATATATATATATACACAAAAAGTGCCCCACCGGTTTAATATTTATTGTTTGGATGACACTGGAAAGCTGAAAACCTGGACTTACGCTATGAACTAAATGAAGTATTGTTGCTCATCATGAGTGACAGCGTAGGACCGGGGGGGATCCCATCAGGGGTACAAAGAAAATCTTAAATGAAGGCATAGGCCGAGTTGTGCATCATTTTAAGGGGGTTTACTGGCAGAGTTTAATGCCGCAAACTGCACTTCGATAGGTTGATCCAGTACAAAATGTCAGATGTTCATAGGTTTTACTTGGTTGTAGACGGACATTTTATTAGTAGCCACAACATAGCGCACTAATAAATCAAAACAAGAATGCTGCTGTAAATACTGCATTATGCCAGTACGTCAAAACATGTTTGGAGAAAAGCTTTAAGTTTTACTAAAAAAAGGAGAGATGTTTACTTATCAAATGTTTTCAGAGTAAATGATCGAATTGTTCTATTCCGGTTATTTGACAGTTGGAAAGACGCACATACAGAATTTTGTAGGACAACTGGAGGAAGCATTGAAATCATTGTCCTAAAGGTAACCCCAACTCCAAACAAAAAAGTCAAATGGAGACAGATCTGGTGAACGCGCTGGCCACTCTACAGTCCTCGCCTACCGATCCACCGTTGTGGAAAACAGCGTTTTAATATTCTCTTATGTGTATGCCATAGTGTGGTAGCGCTCTATTTTGTTGAAACCAATATTCTGAAGATTTTCTCCAAACATGATGATCTAAATATTGGTCATTATTTACTAGTTATATGGTAATAAATCTCAAATAGATTTACCAGTTTAACTCGTTCGGAGTTTTGTGTTCATATATAACTGTTGCTTTTTTTAACTATCAAGTATCTTTTTAAGTATTAAATGATTTTTACATTCTATACATATAAATCGGTACTTAAAACAAAAAATGCCATTTTTTGGATAAGAATTTATAATTTTAAAAATAATAAATTATGATAACGTTTATTGAACTTTTTCTTATAATTTGAACTCAAGGATTTCATTTCCAAACTTTTACACAGAAATTATCTCTAAGCACGAAATAATTCAATAATACAAGAAGGGATGGTTTATGGGAAACAGTTTTTGTTCATTTTTAAAAAATGAAAAGTTTATACAATATTTTATATTCACAATTTTATAACCAATGTTGTATTACTTAAGGTTTGGTATAAAAAATATCTCAAATCTTTTTTTTTTTTTTTTTTTTTTCATTGGCTGTTTCTTTTTAAACAATTTTTTCGCTAAACATTTTCCAGTTGTAGTATGTCAGAATTTTCAGTTAATCAATCTTATATCTATATGTTACATAGTAATAATATAAATGTATTAAACTGAATAATAATAACATAGATATCGATTTGAAAAATTTACTTTAAAACAAAAAATATAAACATAAATCATATTAATTAAACAATAAATAAAAATAAAATTAGAGTTTTTCAGTAGCTTACCATAAACACGAGATATTACATATGGCGATATTATAAGAGTCACTTAAAAACTGTCAATTGATATAATGCATTGTAATTGTTACCTTAATAATGAAGGGTCTCTAAAGTAGAAATTGCTTAACTTTCGTTACCAATATTGTAGGTTTTTTGCCAAAAACCAATTGAGCACATCTTCCTGATTGCATATTCAACTTTAACAATCAGCACCTTGTAGGGAAATCAAAAACTAACGTTATTATTACATAAACTAAATTGTTCATTTAAATTCCAGCTGTTGTAACCTTACTTCATTTCTATAAGCTCAAAAAGCTTTCACAACTGTGATCAATTAGAGACACATGACCTTTTAATTTAATTAGATTGTTTATATAGATGGCTCGTACACTGCTTCCCTGCTGCTATTTGCATTAAGCATTGTCCTAATCTCTTGTTAACTATCAAAGAGATATATGTACTTATAACATAGGAAGGTTGTAATTCAATCATCGACTTGGTGCAAGTTATATGTTTGTTGTTAAAATTATTATTATTTAATTTGGTCATTGGAATTTTCACATCTGAACTTAGTTTTAAGTGTACCATTGTGGTGGATTGTATTATAAGATCATTCAAATTAAAAGTGTTGGTAACAAACCTAAATATAAAAATGCGAGTAACATAATACTAAGACTGCACACCGTTTGATATCACTATGAAAGAGTTTATAATAAATTGATATTATTTTTAAACCAAGAAAGCAAATCTAAACTAACATATGAACTGTGCTAAATGGGGTGGTGCTATTCTAATATTTAATAGTGGAAAGTGGAAACAAATTATGAAACTCATACATCTTAAGCATTAGAAATTATTTCTGTATATTTATTGTCATTAAATTACGTGCATTATTACTGAATAAATAAATATCACATATTATAATCTGTGTAGTAATTGCTGTAGTTTTAGCAGAAGAGGAGACCTTAGCAGAAGAGGAGACCTAAACAGGACAAAAGCAGGCACCACTCTGATGAAATGCGAGAGCGGTACCGGAGTGGAATAATGCCTGGGAAAGAGGAAGGTTTTAGTCGGTAGGCCATTCAGAGAGTCCGGCTCATAAGTCCCCTTGGGACGAGTGCATAATAGCATTTTGCCAAACCTCTATAAAAAAAAAATAAATAAATAAAAATTTTAAAAAAACAAATTGCTGTAGTTTAAGTACTGTAATTTACTTTCTTTTGGAATTATACTGTTAGTTTCTAAATTATTAACTGCATTGATTTGAACATAATAGACAATGTGAAACGTCCTATCTTGAAGGTAATTGGAGGAGCAGAAAAAAAATTCATATATCCGTACTATGTGTATATGAATCTGTTTAAATACATATTCCTTAATATATTTACTTTAATTATTACATATTTCGGCAGATATAAGAAAAAAGATGGCCATTGGAAGTATTTATAGAACTAAAACGAGTTGATTGACTTAGCAAACCACACTATAAGAAGGTTCTACAAATATTTGTGCAACCATGTTCTGTAGATGTAATACACAAAAGTTGGTGTAATGAGTGTCTTACGAAATGTTAAATTGTATTGGTACATCCCTTGATCACCTTGGTCTTACCCAGTAGTAATGTAAGTTGTTTAAAACAATTGTTACACAGGATTTCTGAATCTTGTAATTGTTTGTATTACTACTTTCTTGACGTTATATCGGCCCTAACAGCCTCTTTGATATGTAAATTAGAAATATTCGCTATTTTAAGTGTCTCAGTAATGGCGGGCCTCAGAGGTGTATTTAAGAAGCATCTGTGAATTGGCCCTTCTGGATCTCAAAAAATATGAGAATATCACATTTTCTATGGAGGTCAGGCCAAATTATATGTTTGATAACATATTCATTATATGCTATTGTTGAGGAGTGGGGGTGGATACCATTGCATCCACAAATGAAATCTGCTAAATTGAATATAATGTAGTGTGTGTTATATTTTGAACACATGCATTATGAACAAAAATAAATGGCTGTCATTTTGACATTTTAAATTTTATTTTTCTGAATATCATTATGCACACACTATAGTTATACCAAATGTCCCTACCTTCATTCTTGACGGCGCTACGTACAAAGGACAAATACAACAACCATGGACGGCATGTCAAATCACTTTATTGATATCCTGACGTCATAAAATGAAGAACAGTAAACCAAAAAAACAACAGAAATTTATACAAAGTCACCAATTTTGTGCTAAAGTTCATATACTGATTAAGTAAAACTATTACTCAAAGTGAAGGTAACAATTCAAACAAACAAGGTTGGGTCAAAGAGTGAATAAAACCTAATTGGAACAACTACTTCCTACTACTATAAAAAGTCTTAATTCCGGGTAAAAAGAAGTATTCATTGTCATCTCCTAAGAAGTTGGTAAATAACTTGTTACCCATTGCCAACTGCCTTGATACTTAGGATTGTCCAACCACTATTTTTAATTAAATTTCAGTTTATGACTAAATTTACGAGACCCATTGTTAATTTTCTGTAGAAGTAAATCTTTGTCCTTGTCCCTACCATTTAGACATAAACATTTGGCTCCGGTTTTAATCAGGGCGGGGAGATATGTAGGGAGATAAATTACATTGTTGGGATTGCGGCTGTAAATTTACGTGGAAAAACATTCCTTAATTTACTAAAGCTAAAATTCATTCAAGAAATGGAGATAAAATGAGTTTTAGCCAAGTTCTAAAATTGTTTTGTTCTTTAGATTAAATTTACTCCTTGCACTAAATCAATATTTTCTTGAGATACCTACATTTTCTTCTTAGAGTGGTTTTTGCTTTGAGTAGGCTTTATTTTGATTGATTTATTTTTGAACAGAGAAGTATAGTTTAATTTATAATAAGTGATTTCCTTTTTGCATAATATTCTTCCTAAACTGTATTTTGAAGCATTGTATGTTTTTTTTATTTATGAATTATATTCTATTTTTTGTAAGATGTTAAAAAAATTATTAATTTTTTAAAAAATTGTATTATAGTTTCCCTGATTTTTACACTTTAATTGAAATGTTTAGTCTTAATAGGCACTAAGTTTTGAAAGATAAAACAAGTAACTGAACAATTGCTTCCTATTGAGTTTGTTATTGTTAATAAAAAAAATGCATTCCTCGGTCAAATCTCACGTCACAAAACAATTACAAATATCTTAGTTTTGTCGGCAGACAAGAAGTCAACTCTGTAAATACATAAAGCAATCCGTTTATCTCATTTGAAGATTCTGAGAAACAATAGGGTTACGTTAAATTAATAAGTACAGTTTGAAATATCATACTTAGAGTTTTTGCCTAACTCATCCTATGAACCTTACAGTTCTCTTTGTTTGAAAAACGTATGTTCATTAGAAAAATATTAGCACGTTTTATATAAGCAAATACAAGGTAAAATAGCTGTTTTTATATACAAACAAAATATTGTTATAGAATGTACTTATATTAAATGTTGAGCTTGACTTATGAGAAAAACTGTACAGTATAACAAACAAACAGAACACAATTCTTATAAAAAAAATACGCCTAAGTATCAGACGCGTTTCAACGACAAGGTCGTCCTCTTCAGTGATACACCAGCTACACCAACCAAACCACAACTGTATGTACTTACACCAGCCTTTCTCATTTAGTGTAACATTACATATCAACAAGCAACCATCCTGATTACATAATTATTATTCAACCATCGTAGTAGAATGACGAATTTTACCTAATGTCTAATAATTTCCATACTGATTATCGATAAAATATCCTAATCCTAACCTTGTAAAATGAATGATGTAAACTCTTATCTTTGATTTATATTAAACTATAAATAAAACAAATCTTTGAAACCAATTTTTTTTTTTCTGTTCAAGTTTTTTGATATGTTCAGTTCAAGGGAGATTAAACATTTTTATGACCTTCTATACATTTAAGATGTTTCAATACATATTAGTAAATTCATGTTAACTTGTGAATTTTAAAAATCATGTGGGTAGACTTATAATTTGAATGTAAATTTCAAAACCATTAATTATAAAGTTATGTTAAAGTAACAATAAACATTGTGTCCATATTTAAAAGGTAACTTAACAGTGTCAAAGAGGTCAAGGATACATCTTTAGGGAGAAAGATAATTTGTTATGTCACGTGATTTAGAGAAGCAATTTTCTTAAAGGGAAGGAACTGGAAGTCTCAAATAGTCTGACAGCCCTAAGTCGCTGTAAGTCAATAACTAAGCACAAGCTGTTACAATATTTTGTGTTTGATTATTTACAGTTATTGTACATTTTACAGATATCCGATTTTATTGAATCTTTTAAAACATCTATTTTACTTAGTTGTTTTTTCTACAATAATCACTTTTTCTATGATTTTCCAATTTGTAATAATAAACTTTAATAATAAAATAAAAGATGATGGATTTTATAGTTTTCTTTTTGATACTCCAAAATATAAATCATATATTTAAAAGTGCAAGTCCATTTATTATTACTTTTTATAATTTGAGATTTTATAGGAGGCATATTATAACATTCTGGATTTCATAATATTTGTATATACTAATAGGCTTGCAACTTAAAAATTGTACTTAATTTAACACAATACTTCTATATCATTTAAAAGATGTTCAATAATTCCGTTGTTCTTAATTTAATCTTGGCTGCTCATTAAACAAGTTAAAGGAAACAAATTTAGTTTACTCTGTGAACAGAACCTTAGTTTAACCACAAGTTTGGAGATAAACACAGTTTATAATGATTTATAATGACTGTGAGATTAATTAACTTTATTAACAAACTTTTCATTATTTAGAAGTTTATTTTTATATAAGGAAACGCGATTAAAATGAGGAATACTTAGAATATATTACTCTCGTTTCTTACGTAATTGCTTATAATTGTGCAAAATAATATCATAATCTACCTAATTACCTCCGTTTTTTATCAAGTTGAATTCACTATATGAATAAGTTTCTCTATATTAATACATATCCCTTCGCCATTGTCCACTCTACCATCCATTAGGCAGGAAATGGACTGCGAGCACCTGAAATTATGTCCAGCTCTTGCGGAAAAGAGGGATTCTCCCGACTATGACCTGTACTGGGCTGCGAGGAAACTAATGGCGGAAGCCTAATGTTTGGCGTAATTAAAAAAAAAAAAAAAACTCTACCATCCATCTTGTTTAACAAAATTCATATAACATAACAATTATAACGAACGAATATGCAATATATATTTCTTCACCGTTTAAATATTAATTTGGATTACAGTCTAATTGTTTACTGTAACTAAGATTTGAGGTGCATTTTCATATCCCTTACAATAAAACTACAATATATACTTAGGTCATACTATAAACAATAAAGCTTTAGAATTAAACATTGTGGTATTTAGGAACTAATTATTAACATGAATTTATTTCTTATCTTAAAAGAAAACACATACATAATTCCTAAAGACAATTTATTCGAGTATATTGTATCCCCAATCCTTACTTCCAATCACGCTTTTAAGAATAAGTAAATAACTAATTACTTACCACATCTTCCTTCTTCGAAGTTGTCTTATAAAACTACAAACAACATCCCTTCTCATCTACTTGAAGGATTCGCCCTATTCTGTGATCGGTTTTTTTTCTTTACAGCTAGACGTTTCAGCAAAAGCTATAATTTCAACAGAAATTGTGCCAAATTTGAATCCATTCAATCATATTTTAAGATCTAATGTGTTCCTTAAGTTGGCTCTCTATTTGCCTATGTATTGAGGTATCACATATTTGGAACCGAAAACAAATTTTTTGTTCATAATATAGCAGCACAATTTCAACGAACCATGGAAGAGAGCAGAGGTACCGTGGAGGAGAGGTTCCTCGATTATATAAGACGACTCTGTAGAGGGACAAATCACTAGCTAAATACGTTTTTCTTTAATGTAGTTCATATAAAACGCATAGCTTTTTTCTAAATATATTACAAATAAATAGTAATACTTGAAAAATTCAGAAAAATATTTTTGTATGGTGTACATTTCTGTGAAATTCTTGCCTACGTTACTTTCCGATTTTTGTCTATTTTACATAGTAACTCTAAAGATTTTACATCTAATTTTTTTTTTCACTACACAGCTAAATTCTATGCCTCTTTCTGAATATAATGATATATAGAAGTTGTGTATGAAATATATGTATTACTATTTCTTGTGAATTTTTGAAAAAAAAATGATCAATTTACCTATTTTCGTAAAAAAAAATTTTTATTTCGAAAATGTAACAATTTTTTTTTTAAATATGTTCACAAATATTACACAAAACTTTTTTATATCTTGGAAAAAGGTGGTAAGCTATTGATCTCGGATGATACAGGTTTTTCTGAAAAATGTTAACTTCATTTTTGACATCAAACATACCTACTCAAAACCATTAAAAAAAATTTATTACACAGATGAATTTTATGCATCATTCTTAAAAAAATTATGTCTTATAAGTTAGGTTTTGTATAAAAATAATATTTTTTATGATTTTTTTAAGAAAACAAAACTTTTACAAAACCTTTAACGTACACCGGTTGCAGGATTAAGACAACAGCTGTTGAAATATCAAAAATATTAACTTCAACACTTTTCTCAGATCATCTAAAAATATGAAAAGACAGACGGAGTTACGTTTGAATGCAGGAGGAAGGAGCATTTGATTATTCCAACATTTGATTAAGTTAATTACTTAAAGAAAGGAACATGTAGCTTCACTAGAGGTGTTGTTTTTGAATAAAAGACTAGATCAACACCATATGATATATTCTAGAATAGAATATGATTTTTTTAAAGAAAGCCTATTAGGAAAAACAATTTATTTTACAGTATCGTGTCCAAATTATCCACAACTAAAGTAATAATATACGTGTTTTATATATTTTAGGTTTAATTTTAACAGAATTTAATTAAATAATTTTCAAGACTACGTTAGGACAGTAAGTTTCAATATATGCTCAGAATATATGATATAAATATTTAAACTTTATTCCATAGCTTCAAACGATAAACTTTTGTTAAAGGGTTGTACGATTCTAAAGAACAATTTTAGTTTTAGATGGTATTTAGTAATAAATTAACTGAATGTGGAAATAAAATCTCACAACAATTAAATTAGTAGAATTTTTAAAACTCGATTTGTAATAGGGTTTAACTTTCTTCTAAATATTAATCCCAAAATGTTGAAAAAAAAAACATTTTAATGCGGTATGTGTCATTTACTAATACCCAGGAAATATTTTTAATATAAAGTTGCATATATTTTACTGCAAATAAAACTTACTTCTTCAATAAAAATGATTACTTAGAACTGTTGTATCTTTGTTACTTAGTGAAAAGGATATAACATCATAATTCTACCAGTTAAGTGAAAAGTATTAACAGTGAACATATCCAGCATTACTAAAACACATTTCTCCCTCTTTAACGTTCATACAATTACCTGACAATCTACTGACTTCTCAGCCTATGTAAGAAATAAATGTAAATGGTTAGTATTTTATGTAAACAAAATATTGAAATGTATCTGTATAACAGTCACAAATACTCATTGTAATCTCTGTAAGAGACAGAGTGTGCATGTTAGATAAGTGATATTGTTGAATAAAAAAGGAAGTAATAGTTACATATTCCAGTATATGGAATTTATTGCTCTACTTATACTATCTCTAGTTTATTATTCTCTGGGTTAAACTATTATTAATTTTTTTTATTTCAAAACGCAAGTCGTTTACTATCATACTTATCAACAGTGTTACTGTAATATTATCAAAGGTCTTAGAAATAGTGTAATAAAACATACATCTTAACTAGACCATCCACTTTGCTGTCATTTTTAAGCAATGTATTTTAATATGATGAATCATGCCAGATCCACTTCCAAACTGTTGTAGGTTCTGGAATCTAACATTCCAGTTTGCACCTAAACATTCATAACTACTTCAACTCTATCAATTACTCCAAAGCAAACTGTCTTAACAAAATTTGTTAAGTTTAGGCTTGTGAAATTCTCAATTATTAGCAATTTATTTTGACGGGACGTTTTGCTGTGTATTACAGATATAAATGTAATTACGTAATATTATGCGAAGTAGTGAAAATGATTTAATTTTTTAGTCGGTAAAACATGAATTTTATTTATTTTACCCTAGTAAAAACCTGACCTCTTTCTTTCAGTTTCAACTTAAACAAACGAGGTAAACAATTAAACATATTTCCAAAACCATAATAATTTTTTTGTTAAATTTTAAATTGCATTTAATTATGAAAATAATTATCAATAAAAAATAATTTGAATGAATCATTAGTCTCTTGAGATGTAAACCAGCTTCTTACGTAACATAATTATTACACATTTTTCTTTGGCTGATGAAATGTTTTTGTTTTTTTACAATTAACCACTTTTGCTTATGTAATATTTAAAAAAATATATGTTTGTATTCATGCACGTGGTGTCCAACATTATGGGAAATATCCATTTTAAGATATCCTGAAAACGAAACCATCTCAACACGTATCCTTTCTAAACACTCTTTCAGATTTATTTTAGTGGTGTCAGTTTCGTAAAATTTATTCCTATCACACCTCCGTTATTTTTATTTTATCATCGATGGCAACGAGGGTCAGATGGAAATGTGTCGCTCCATACTTATCGTCAAGGGTACGTGCGGATTTAATCTGGTTTCATGGTGTGTTCCGTCACCTAAGTTCTAATAAATTTTATATATCGGCTTGAACTGTATCTATTTAAAATTTAACTTTTAATAATGCCGTTCGTGGTTATTTTTTTAAATCACTCTTGTACTATTCGGCACGAGTATTTGAATACATAATATCCACATTTAGGTAAAATATGATCTAATTTGGTGTAGCCGGTTTTGAGAAATTACTTATTTTATATACCATTGTTTTTGTTTGTTTCATCGGTAACGCAAGACTCAGCATTTTTAACAAAATATATGTTTTGTTTGTATCGTTAAAGCCCATACTTAATCAAAATTTAATAAAATTTTAGAGTTGATTTTGAGGCAATCGTATATTTTTTTCTACATATGCTAGCTACCCATAATTTTTGTTTAATCTAAAATATGAGTTATACAAAATTCGCTTGTCAATAATACAAGTGATAAAAAGAGAAAAATTTAGAGTTGATTAAAATTCCTTAGCAATAATTATAAAATGTTATGAAAGATGTACAAACCTCACTTCACGAAATAACAAGATGTTTTTGAATTGCGCAGGTTTGAAGTCTATGTTACAAAAAATGCGATCTTAAAATTAAAACTTTCTGGCCAAATTCGTATATTTATCTATGTCATTTTTTATATTAAAAACTCCGACGTTTGTATACACTCTCTAAAAATAAGAAAATTATGTTACCTGTTTTTTCAAAGTTAATGTGGAATTAGTTAGTTTACGCACATAATTAATCACTCAGTTATGAAGTGCAATTACTATCTGTGTATTGCAGTTGCACTTTTAATAAAATACTTATAGACTGAATCTCATCTTTTTTTTTTTTTCAAAACAATAACTAGGTTGTTATATTATAATATAACGACAGTATCTGTAAAAAACTTAGGATATTTATTTAATAGAAATTTATCATTTATCTGTGCCAATTGACCTTCTAAGTTGAACGTTCCATAATATATAGTTTTTTAGGCTTAGAGTGGTAACATGTTGTTGTCAATGCTTATGTAATCATGCTCATTATCTATCAAATGTTCAGGAATGTAAAACGTTTAGGTAAATAATTTGACATTATTGTAGATATATTGATTTTGAAACACACAGGCAGCGGCGAACTAATGGCCACCACACACTATTATTTTATGAAGATCGGTTTATGTTTTTACATAAACTCATAGTTCACAAGATTTTTAATTTATTATTAAGATATAAAAATTAGTAGCTTAATGATACATAACAATTATTTATGAAAACATTAAGTATAAATGAGAACCGAATTCAATAATAAACAATTAACTCTATTTCATGTTCGGTATAATCACAAAATTAAAATTAGAAATTGTTACTACATACATATTAGAAGTAACCTAGAAAAGATATTTACTTTTCTTTAGTGTATCGTTAAACTTTGCTAATTTAAATAATATGCAATAAAAGTCACACAAACATTTTAATTACACAACTATATAAACATTTATAAATTATACATAAGAAATAGGTGTAAGAGTAAGGAAGTAAATAATTTATATCCTTCCAGTTTTCGGTACTGGAGAAAGTGGATACATATACATTAATGGTGTGACAAAAACAACAAGAAGCTAGATAAATATTCTTAACCAACTTTAGTATCTCTCCTTTCGGATTAGGTTAGGAATTTTGGGATTAAGTTAAGTAGATTAGGACAGACTTGGGTTTACTTGTAGTGCTCTAAGCTAAGAAGTGACTTACAAATTTATTTAAAAAATATTCTTCTTAGGGAAATTCGAAGCAATTAATAAATTACGTTTCGATCACTTTGTGGCTCACTATAGATTATACGGGCGTGGTAATTCTGAAGGAACCTAGCTGAATTTATACCTTTATTCGTGTACTTTTTATTAAAATACTTTTTTCATTTTACTTGTCACGTCTTTTTAAATTTAATTTATTTTGAAATTACACAAAATCATGCAGGACGACACCGAATCAGGATGTCTACGTAAAACTTTACGCTACATCATAATTTAATACATTACTCTATCAGGGGTAAACGGATAAACATATTAGAAAATTTGAACACATTGCAATTAAAAGGACTAATATATATAGTCCTTTTATATAAAAACTTAACAGACAAGCAATTGTAAAAAACAATATTAAAGAATATAAAGCTTTTAATTAAAGTATAACTGAAACAGCAAACTAAGAAACTAACCAATAATGAAACAGTTCGTTGACAACCAATTACAGAAAATCAACAAATACTACATGTAGAGAAGACAGTAGGTGTTTTGGAATAAATGTGTATATATATGATGACTCCTTTTCAAGACAAACAGTAGGTAATTTGCTTATGAAAATGTGAAACTGGAGTTAATCGGAAACACTTCAGTAGAAATTAAAATATTACTATAAATTGATGAAGAATGTACATCAAATCAATTGTTGTTATAACAAGAAGATTAATTATGTAATTAATTTAAGAAATATGTAATTATACATAACAACATTATTGTAAAAAGGCTATTTGTAAACTGAGTATAATGACGTCATAAACTGGATAATAGAGTGTTTGCATAAAATCTTTAGGTGTCTTAAATAATTCCCTCTGTTTAAAAATATTTACTTAATTATAATGATTTATTATTTATTATAATTTAATTATACTTACAATTAATTACTATTTAAAAAACAAAAATTAAAGTTCATAGGTATACTTGAATTTATTGCTGTCTTTGGTTTTAAAGTAGTACATGAAAGTACAGTATCCTCAAGGTAGGAATGTGTCTGGGGTAGAGAGGAAAAGAGGGGCCCCCACACTGCGTTTGTTGCGTTTGCTTCAGCGGTACAACCCCAAAACAAATTTAGACCTCAAATGCTTCTTTGTAAACACCTACCCTACTTTCGTTTCTTGTAAATAAGAATAAAAGGTTTACAAAATTTAACTTTTAAGAATTAACTTGTAAACTTAAAGAAATAAACGTAGCTAACCAGCAATTTGTGTACCTAGTTTTCTTGGAATGATGGGTTGTACCGTCAAGTCACGTTATTGAAACAAGTAGACACGCCTATTACACCAGACACTCTCCAAGTCTGAGGGTACTGTACTGCAAAATCTCCAATATCTATAAATCTCTCATAGCTGTAGTACGGCACATTTTGTTTAGTTTAAAATGTTTCAAAAAAACAAATTTAAGTTTATATAGCTAATCTTTAGTAAATTTGGTTTTATAATGTTTTTGAACAGTAATTTTCAAATTAAGGTTTTAATGCTAACATTTAGTAAATGGTAACATTACACTGAATCATTGCTGAACATTATTTGTTATATATTTCAAGGTAGATAACAGGTTAATCGAATTCAAATACTGGATTTCCTAAATATTGTGACTGTATTTATCTCTCATACATTCCTTATCTAAATTAAATTATTGTCACAAAAATTTGTACTTTTAGTGGAGAATTATTGTCGAAAAAATACACCAAATACCTAAATTTGCTCGGTTATAGACAACCAAATTTTCTTTGTCTCTTGTCTTTTGAGATTATAACAATTAATCAGTTTCATTCTGTGATGCAGGAAATGTCAACTTTTTAATACTTTCAACATTTCATATTTTTGCGTCTCGTAAGACATAATTAGTTAAACACAGCTTAATATTTTAAACATAAAATGAGCTGAACATTGTTTAAAGATTTTTACCGTTTTAATTTTCAATAAAAACACAAAAATGTGTGCGTTTTTACGACATTTAGAAGTTCTGTACCATATTTTTATCTGAACTTTGGAGTGTGAATGGTACTTAATGCAAGTGAATTGTGTTCACTTTTCAGTCTTTTTATTAATTGTGTAATAGAGTACAGCATGTATTTTCTAATTTTTAATTTTGTTCCTCTTATATGCAATTTGGTGTAGAAATTAAACCACCCTGATCTTTAAATCAAGGATATTTAAAGCATTCAATAAATTTGTTAATAAATCAACAGACGTATTGTTAAAAAACCCCAATTTTCCAAGTTACATTGTTATAATCAATATTTCTTGGACATTAATTTATTATACCTCAGATTGAGATGGTTTACTAGTCCTAAACTCACTTATTGTAAATTCACTCAACTTTAATATATATTTAACAACAAAATGTCCGTTTTTGATAAGATTTTTCGTTAAAGAATTTTACTGCTATTCATAAGTTAGAATTTTTAAGAAACACTTACGTAAATATTTACACCAAAAGAAAAACGGGAATAATACAAAATAAAATATGCTATTTAACTAATATAAATAATCTTGTTTGTCATATTTCGACTTCTGCCTTTATCAACAAAATTCTAAATTATTATATATTTGTCATAAAATTCTGCCAGAACAAATATATAATGTAAATACACTGTAAAATAAAGTGTACATTAAAATTCAAATTGTTTCGTGAATTGTTCGATTTTATCTAATGAAATACTCGGGATATTAATAGCTTTTCTCTTTTTCTGTATATCCCCCCCCCCCCCAATAACTACGAGAAACTATGTCATTACGATTAATTACTTTTAATATCATCCACAACGCTGAAGATTGTTCAATGCCGGTATTATCGTCATATGTATAAATAGTGTTTTTATCTCATCTAAATAAAAATTACTCCTTAATAAATTAGCTTACCAATCGTGTATAGGTGTTTAAACGAAAAACAATAAAATGAATTGGTTAATATACCCTCTTATGTGTGTGTATCTATTTATTTACGTGAGTCCGTGTAGATTTTGTCAGGTGTATACACTGAGAAGCTTTTTTCATTATCGAGGATTTATGTCTTTGTCTGAGTCTGTCATTTATATTTCCCTCCCCTCCTCCCTCTCACATGTTTTGTGTGAGAAGACTAACGTAGAGCGAGGTCGTTACATCCCTATAATAATCCAGACTGGTTTTGACTGATGACTTTCTAAAATTAAGTTGACTTTCTAAAGGCAGGAAGTGGATTCTCATATAGAGATTAATACTGGATGACGTAGAGTTGATAATACCAACAGGTTTTAGTTTATACGTTTTTATGTTAAAAGGAATATAAAATACACCTGGTAATTTTTATAATAGTATTTGAAAGATTAACATTAGAATGTGTATGAGAACAATCAATAAACACTAGTACACGATGAACATGATTCCAGGTAGTTATTTATCATTCCAAGTAGTACATTTATAAAAGTTTGTACAGTTATAAAAGCCGACTGTTTTATGGTGTACAACAAAACTTGTGTGAATAAAGAATAAAAAATACGGCTATTATAATTGGGTGTTTTTAGACTAAATCAATGTTTTCTGAACATATTCAATTTAATTTAAATTCTAGATAAATTAGTTGGTTACTGTTTCTACTTGGTTTTCTGTGTCCATAGTTTTCTCTGTAATGTATAAAGTAATAATGGAGAACATGATAAATATATAACCAAAGAAACTGCTCAAAAAATCTACGTATTTTATTTTTATAAATTACTGTAACTACCGTATCATAAAATTTAGCTGTACTAAGAACATAAGTAATAGTCCTCTATCTTAATAATGTATTTTACATAAATTATAATACACGCGGTGAACATACTGTAGTGAACAGCATGAACTCAAATGCATCGAGAAGTCTAACAGACAACAAACTTATGTAATTTAATTCATTAAATAGCCGACCAAACAAATTTAATAACTAACAAAGCAAACAAATTCTTAGAAGTTAACAAATCCTTAAAAGATAAATCACAATTAGTGGGTTACTGTTTCTTTTTTGTATGTGTCCATATTTGGATAACGTAATACTGCCGATCATGATAAGTACATAAGCCAAATAACTGCTCAGTAAATTTATATATTCTATTTTTATTAATCACTTTCACCTCCGTATGACAAATCAGCTGTGTTAAAACAACAAGTAATAGTCCTCTATCTTATTTTAAGATAAAGCATAAATTCTAATACAAATAAGTACAAGTCACGCGGTGAACACAATTATAAATGGACAGGTTTCAACTGAGCTGTGGAGGGGAGGTAAAGTTCTAGTTCGAGGTAGCGTGGGGACTGGGGTATTGTAGGGGAGTCAGCGCCGGCTACAACTATCCCCGATCCGGCGGTATTGCAGACATCGTTGTTAGTACCAACACCCAACACAGACACTGACTGAGGCGGCTGCTTCCCCCACCACCTTACTGACGCCTAGACCCACTGCGTACCCAAACTCCACAGCTCAGATGAAACCTGTCCATTTATAACAGCGTGAACTCAAATGTGTCAAGAAGTATAACAGACAAGAAATGGGTATTTCTTCTTATAGCAGCTAGCCAGATATTTTGAAATAACATTTTTTTTTTTTAAACCCGAAATATAGTAAAAATATAACTACATACCAAATTTGATTATAATCTGTCCACACGTGTCTACTCTGGAGATACAGACCCCAAAGGTGATTACAGAAAATTAGTTTTTAGACATTTAGGGCCACAAAAAGGATATATCAGACATCAATATTTTAACTACTCACATAGTTTTGCCTTTAAAATGCATAAACTAAAATTTTGTTAGACTAAATTTTCATGAGAGATTGGCTGACTCGTGTATTTTATTAGATCTACAACATTAAGGAACCATAAAGTAAACCAATCAAAATACTAGATAGGCCTACTATTAAAAAATAAAATTAAAAAAAAAAAACCGTATATATTAGAAATAACAAATAATTTATTTTAACTGTTGGTATAAATAACCAATAATTAAAATCACATCTTCAGTTGGAGATAAACAATCTTGGAGTAAACAACACAAAATGTTTAGTACTGATCACTTGTTTCCAACTTCTAAATTTACAGTGTCATTTGTAATGTATATAATATTTCTGTATTTCTATGAACCACTAGTCCGCCACAAGTTACTAAGTAGTATATATCTATATGTGTAACTCGTTCTTATCAGTAAGAGTTTTCTAGTAGTCCGCAATTGAAATTTGAGTGATTTGTAGCCGTAATAAGAAAATTCAGCAAAAAATAGAAGTGTCAATTTCGCAGTAAGACAATGGCAATTATCAGTAAGGCAGTGACAAATAGCAGTAATTCATAAAAGAAGTATGCGTATTTTATAAATCATCAAATTGGATTTTGTTAAACAATAAAGAAGTAGCAAATAGCAGTAAAGTAACGTTCAAATTTTCCTTCGACGATAAATACCAAATCATATCACACTGTCGGTGTACAGGTAGAAAGTTTAAAAAAGACAGAACTTAATAAAATTGTAAAGTGATTGAATAAGTGTAATTTGAAACACTAAGGTTTCAATTTAAATATTTATTTTCAAAAAGATAAACTATTGAATTTAACTTATCATTCACAGTAGTAAAAAAAATACTTGTAATATAAATATAAGTACAACAAACAATAACAATTTACTAAATTGAGAGGCAATAAAACATGTAATAAATTGTAATTGATTGTAACAAAACATATCACTTTCACAAATCACATTATTTCTTACTATATTAGGGAACAAAAACAAATTTGTAAAACTAATAATGTAGCTATCCAGAAAGCCACTTACCACCGCCATCCATCTTCATTAACATGACAGTTTACTCCGGTTTTGAAGAAATTTTGAGATATGTAAAATTTTTTAAAACTTTTCTTAGCCATCTTTAGTAGAGTGTGGGTCGGTTGAGGACAAAAATGGTGGGGGTACCCCCACCCCTCCCATCTCCCGGGCGTGTGGCAACCATTCTCCTAAAAACCTAACCTAACCTAACCTAACCTATCCTAACCTAACCTAACCTAACCTATCCTAACCTAACCTAACCTAACCTAACCTAACCTATCCTATCCTAACCTAACCTAACAACCATTCTCCTAAAAACCTAACCTAACCTAACCTAACCTATCCTAACCTAACCTAACCTCACCTAACATAACCTAACCTATCCTAACCTAACCTAACCTAACCTAACATAACCTATCCTAACCTAACCTAACCTAACCTAACCTAACCTAACCTAACCTATCCTATCCTAACCTAACCTAACAACCATTCTCCTAAAAACCTAACCTAACCTAACCTAACCTATCGTAACCTAACCTAACCTCACCTAACATAACCTATCCTAACCTAACCTAACCTATCCTAACCTAACATAACCTAACCTATCCTAACCTATCCTAACCAGACCTAACCTAACCTAACCTATCCTAACCTATCCTAACCAGACCTAACCTAACCTAACCTAACCAATACCAACCGATTTACCAACCAAAATATACTTTTTGCAACCAATTTACCAACCAAATCTTGGTAATTTTATCTACGGTTTGGTAAATCGGTTCCTAACAAACGTTACGACGTTATATATTTAAAAAGGAAAAATGGGGGTTGGGGGGTCGTGTCGTTTTCGGCTACAATTCCAAGGTCACATCAAATATCTTCATCTCTACTAAAAAGAGTTTTGGTGGAATGGAGGTAACAAATTACAAAGAATATTATTTTAAAACATTTATTTATTTATTTTTAATGACGTACTAAATGCTCACACATCTCTCGCTTGTTAAAGATCCCCACAAAATCTTGTGTAATGTCCAAATCCATAAGGTAGAAGCCAATAGTATTTCGTGCATTTTTTTCCTGTAGAGTAGCCAACTCAACATCCGCTAACTCTACCTTGTAGGGGATTGCAATGGGATTTTTAAATTTCTTTGCAATGGCTTGCATCCCATCTGCTCCAATAATATTGCATACACGTTTCACCATAGGTCTCTTTCCATTCAAAGGGAATGGTAATTTTACTTTTACGCCATGTCTTGCGGAAACAAAATCCGTAAATTTCCCACGAAGATAACTGTTAAATACTCCACAGATATTCTTCTTTACGAGGCTCTTCCCTTGTTCGCAATCCGAACTGTCGGTTATTTTAACAAGCATTATGTTGTCGCGGAATGGTTTTGTAAGCGGAGTTAGTGGTTTTATATTAACTCCAGACAGTAAATCGGTTGGTTTTGGTTGGTAAATCGGTTGGTTTTGGTTGGTAAATCGGTTGGTTTTGGTTGGTAAATCGGTTGGTAAAAGTATATTGTGGTTGGTAAATCGGTTGGTAAAAGTATATTTC
This sequence comes from Aphrophora alni, assembly GCA_963513935.1. Classification (NCBI taxonomy): domain Eukaryota; kingdom Metazoa; phylum Arthropoda; class Insecta; order Hemiptera; family Aphrophoridae; genus Aphrophora; species Aphrophora alni. The sequence goes on along the minus strand of OY740768.1, from coordinate 131,194,209 downwards.
GGTTGGTAAATCGGTTGGTTTTGGTTGGTAAATCGGTTGGATTTGGTTGGTAAATCGGTTGGTAATTTCGGTTCGGTTAAATAGTGGCCAGACTAACACCCGTTTGGACTGTGGTAAGCATAGGTTTAGGCAAAAGTAGGAATTAAGTCTAGGTTAACAATATTTTAACACGATACATAAAAACATGTGCTACACCCTGGTAGACAACGGAGGAAACTACGTTTAACAGATTATACACATTAAATGTACCTAGGCCGTGGTGGGCAAAAGTAGGAAACTCTAATAGGTTAGGTTAACTATCTTAACACATTATATAACACATTATATAAATATATAACACATTATATATATATAACACATTATTGTAACAGCTGATTGGCTGTGGATGGGCAAAAGTAGGAAACTTATAGGTTAGGTTAACTATCTTAACACATTATATCTTAACACATTATATATAACACATTAATTGTACCAGCTGATAGGCTGTGGATGGGCAAATGTAGGAAACTTATAGGTTAGGTTAACTATCTTAACACATTATATCTTAACACATTATATAAAATATATAACACATTATTTGTACCAGCTGATTGGCTGTGGATGGGCAAAAGTAGGAAACTTATAGGTTAGGTTAACTATCTTAACACATTATATAATTATATAGCACATTATTGTAACAGCTGATAGGCTGTGGATGGGTAAAAGTAGGACACTTATAGGTTAACTATCTTAACACATTATATAAATATATAACACATTGTATATATATATATAACACATTATTGTAACAGCTGATTGGCTGTGGATGGGTAAAAGTAGGACACTTATAGGTTAGGTTAACTATCTTAACACATTATATAAATATATAACACATTATATATATATATATATATATATATATATATATATATATATATATAACACATTATTGTAACAGCTGATTGGCTGTGGATGGGTAAAAGTAGGAAACTTATAGGTTAGGTTAACTATCTTAACACATTATATAACACATTATATAAATATATAACACATTATATATATATATATATATAACACATTAATTGTACCAGCTGATTGGCTGTGGATGGGCAAAGGTAGGAAACTTATAGGTTAGGTTAATTATCTTAACACATTATATAATTATATAACACATTATTGTAACAGCTGATTGGCTGTGGATGGGTAAAAGTAGGAAACTTATAGGTTAGGTTAACTATCTTAACACATTATATAACACATTATATAAATATATAACACATTATATATATATATATATATAACACATTAATTGTACCAGCTGATTGGCTGTGGATGGGCAAAGGTAGGAAACTTATAGGTTAGGTTAATTATCTTAACACATTATATAATTATATAACACATTATTGTAACAGCTGATAGGCTGTGGATGGGTAAAAGTAGGACACTTATAGGTTAACTATCTTAACACATTATATAAATATATAACACATTATATATATATAACACATTATTGTAACAGCTGATTGGCTGTGGATGGGTAAAAGTAGGACACTTATAGGTTAGGTTAACTATCTTAACACATTATATAAATATATAACACATTATATATATATATATATATATATATATATATATATATAACACATTATTGTAACAGCTGATTGGCTGTGGATGGGTAAAAGTAGGAAACTTATAGGTTAGGTTAACTATCTTAACACATTATATAACACATTATATAAATATATAACACATTATATATATATATATAACACATTAATTGTACCAGCTGATTGGCTGTGGATGAGCAAAGGTAGGAAACTTTAGGTTAACTATCTTAACACATTATATAATTATATAACACATTATTGTAACAGCTGATAGGCTGTGGATGGGTAAAAGTAGGACACTTATAGGTTAGGTTAATAGGCAAAAGTAGTAATTAAGTCTAGGTTAACAATATTTTAACACGATACATAAACACATGTGCTACACCCTGGTAGGCAACGGAGGAAACTACGTTTAACACATTATACACATTAAATGTACCTAGGCCGTGGTGGGCAAAAGTAGGAAACTCTAATAGGTTAGGTTAACTATCTTAACACATTATATAACACATTATATAAATATATAACACATTATATATATATATATAACACATTATTGTAACAGCTGATTGGCTGTGGATGGGCAAAAGTAGGAAACTTGTGGTAAACATAGGCAAAAGTAGGAAACTTTAGGTTAGGTTAACTATCTTAACACATTATATAACTATATAACACATTATATAAATATATAACACATTATATATATATAACACATTATTGTAACAGCTGATTGGCTGTGGATGGGCAAAAGTAGGAAACTTGTGGTAAACATAGGCAAAAGTAGGAAACTTTAGGTTAGGTTAACTATCTTAACACATTATATAACTATATAACACATTATATAAATATATAACACATTACATATATAACACATTATTGTAACAGCTGATTGGCTGTGGATGGGCAAAAGTAGGAAACTTGTGGTAAACATAGGCAAAAGTAGGAAACTTTAGGTTAGGTTAACTATCTTAACACATTATATAACTATATAACACATTATATAAATATATAACACATTACATATATAACACATTATTGTACCAGCTGTTACAAGTAGGCTGTGGTGAACATAGGCAAAAGTGGGAAACTTATAGGTTAGGTTAACTATCTTAACACATTATATCCATATATAACACATTATATAAATATATAACACATTAATTGTACCAGCTGATTGGCTGTGGTGAACATAGGCAAAAGTAGGAAACTTATAGGTTAGGTTAACTATCTTATCACATTATATAAATATATAACACATTATATAAATACACATTAATTGTACCAGCTGATACAAGTAGGCTGTGGTGAACATAGGTAAAAACTTTTCATACATAGGTTAGGTTAACTATCTTAACACATTATATAAATATATAACACATTAATTTTACCAGCTGATAGGCCGTGGTGATGAACATATCCAAAACGTAGGAAACTTTAATAGGTTAGTTTAACTATCTTAACACATTATATTAATATATACTAATAAACACTTATGTCAACTCAGATATAACCTTCCTTTAGCACCCTCAAAACATTGTACATCTCAAAACAATTTTGCGAATTTGGTAAATATTTACATCAGGTTACATCTTCTATTGGGTTGGTAAATAGGTGTTCTAGGTTACACCATTTATAAAATTGGTAAATATGTACATCAGGTTACACCTTCTATAGAGTTGGTAGATATTTACCCTAGGTTACACCTTCTAGTTTAACCTAATCTGTCCACGTTGTAATTGGTGGACGAGCAAAAGTAGTAACTTTTCATACATTATAATAGGTTAGGTTGGTGATAGGTTTTTTTAAGTATGGTATATGATACAAATAGGCTGTGGTGAACATAGGCAAAAGTAGGTAAACTTATAGGTTAGGTTAACACAAGCACATTAAATTTGGACACTACTATTTTTTGTCAGAGTAACCTAGAGGTACGACTCAGAACCCATACCGTAAGACGTACGCGAGTTTTTCGCGACCGCGAAAAACTCGGTAAGTCTTACGGCAAGGGGTTCGTGTCCGAACTTCTACGGAATGTTCTGGCGTTCGGTTTGGCGGCTTATATACTGCGTTAAATATCCGACTTGTAATACTATGCACGATAGCTCAGTCGGTAGCGTGTCCGCCTTCAAATCCGAACTTCACAGGTTCGAATCCCACCGGTATTAAAAAAGTTAAGTGTATGACGTCATGCGTGTATGGCGTCTTGTGTGTGTGTGTGTGTGTGTCTCGACAACAATACGTCACGAGTGGGGGGACCAATGAGGGAAGGGGCCTACAGGGAAGGGGTGGGAGGGGTGGGAGGGGCCTACAGGGGAGAGGCAGGGGGAGGGGTGGGAGGGGCCTACAGGGGAGGGGCAAAGGGGGAGGGGCCTACAGGGGAGGGGCAGAGGGGGAGGGGCCTACAGAGGAGGGGCAAAGGGGGAGGGGCAAAGGGGGAAGGGGCAAAGGGGAGGGGCAAGGGGAGGGGCAAGGGGGAGGGGCAAGGGGGAGGGGAGGGGTGGGGTGGGTGGGGGAGGGGTGGGGGTATACCCCCACCATTTTTGTCCTCAACCGACCCACACTCTACTATCTTTGTCGAAAACTTCTTGTAATAGAGAAATTAATTAAATTTTTTTATGAGTAGTTAGAGTTGCTTTTTAGAGTTCAAATTTTGTTGTTATTGAAATTAATATAACGATCATAATGGAAAAGAATTAATAATATTTTGTTGGAAAATAGAATTTTACTGTTTATTTAATTTATATAAAAAGATTAACACAGTAAATCCCCTTAATTTTCAATATATTACAGTAGTAACCTACCTAATATTCATTAATTGAAAGCTTAATATCTGCTAATGGAAACTAATCCCCAAAAATGGCATACGCGGTAGCTATACAGTTAACAAATAACTAAATATTATGCCAATCATTTTACAAATATTGTAAATAATTAATTACAAATATATTAAACTAACTGTCCGTAATAACACACTTTACTAACTGTGTGTGTTGAAATATAATAATTCATTATAAAACAAAAAATACTCTAAAGCTTTCAACAATATTAACAAAGTTCTTTTTATTGTTTAATGTGTATTTGCTCTGTTAATCCTTGATTGTGTTTCTAGGGACTTTTTTTGCAAGTTATTCATATTTCAAGACATGATTGATATTTAATTTTTTACTGATGAATCAAAATACAACAACAAAGTTGTAATTTTTAGTAAAATATAAAACTTTGCATTGAGGCTAATTATACAAAATAGTAATGTTTATAGTTGTATAAACATCCCTTGTATTTCGTTTTACACATAACTTCACGATATTATGATATTTTTGACACGGCAATATATTATTAAAGTTGTTTCATAAGGACATTTAAAAAATGGCCCCTATATTGAAACTTAAAGAAGGATTTAAAATGAACAACCAAATTTAAGTTTGAGATCAGTAAGTTTTGAAAATTATGCATCACGGACGTATCATACATGTAATTGTGTCGGTTTAGATAAGCATTAAATAAAATTTCACTTAAAAGAAACTAATTTTAATTTTATTTTATATAGAAACAAAAAAACGTTTAAATAACCAGTTGGTTAACTTGCTCATGTGAACCTCATCTGATAATCTGTGTAAGATAGGTCTACAAGGAGTAGAGAAGAGAATACAAAAATAAACAATTCTATCAAGAGCTGTGGGATGATAATTATGTTGTCCAGGTAATTTTCTATTTTGAAACATATAATTATTGCATTATATATACCGATTTTCTTGATATGCCTTTAAAACTGTTATAAAGGTTGTATTTTTATAAATTAAATATTTAAAGATCTATTTAACAAATTAAAAATTATTTACTAAAAACCGAGTAACAAATATTTCTATAAAAAATTAATTCTATTAATAAGTACGAATTTAGAGAACTGATAGTTTATATAAAAAATTTGTGTTGAGGTAGCCAAATTTTTATAAATTACTAGATCATTTAAATTGATAGTATAAAATCCAAGTACAATCAATAAAAACGGAACGTAAAAATTTGTCTATGTGTTGTATGTTTTCACCACCTATACATAGGTATATATTTTAAGCTTTAATAATTCTGTATAACACCTACTCCCAAACGAATGTAAACATTTTAAAACCCTTTCATGATATATTTTTTGAAAATGGCGTATGTTCTTCTCTATTAACCTCATATCATAAAAAGGAACTATAATTTCTTTAATGTTTTAGATTTTTATATACACCTAAATATCTTTAATATTTCAGGTAAAAAATAATTGGTATTTTATTTATAAATATATTCAAGACATTCAGGCATTCAAGTAATGTTCATTTAATTAATATTTCGATGATATAGGAAGGTAGAATATCAGAAACGAGAATGTTGGGCGGCCGAATATACAGTACACGTGAAATTACGCCAAAAATACAGTTTTGAAATTAGAGCTTAAGAAATTGTATTTTTCATAGTTATTTGTATTTACTTTGTGATATACGAGTACATTACAACATCCCAGCCTACATCGATCTGTATAAACTGAATATTATGTTTTTAATTTACAAGCTTGTAATGAATTACAAAATCCTTTGTATATTTCCAAATTATTGCTATTATCATTACAAATTTATGAAATGATTTATTTCATTTGAATTTAATTATTTATTTTTTATGTTAAAATTTGTTTCGTGACACCCTCTGTTTTGACTCATATAAATTTTAAATTGCTTTGTCCAATATGCGCACTACCAAAACATGATTTCAGAAGACGTCAAATATAATTGGAAAATGATTGTGCAACTGGAAATTAATATTGTCTACTAACTGAAGAATAACAGTGAATCCGATATTAAATAATATTTTACAAAATAAATTTTTAATTTCTGATAGAAAATGTAGTAATCAAATTATATATTGTCAGTATATTGTTAGGTCCAAAGAGTATATTTATTTTTAAAAAGTTAATAAACTATTACTAAATTATACAACTCATTCATGATATGTTTTGTAAAAATGATGTATTGTTCTTCCCTATTTACCTCTAATTAGGGTAATGTAATTTACTTAAAATATCAATTAAATTTTTTTACCACTAATATTTAGTATATCCAGTATCTTTAGTCTAATCATATCTCGGACGTGTGGTAGGTTTGCCTGTATTCACGTTACTTATTTTATGCTGTATTTAAATTGATATTTAAGTTAAATTGACTGTAAACGAAACACTGATGGATGTATTTAACACGATTATGTTGAGAAATTACAAGAACGAAAGCTTAATATATTAATAAAACATTCTTAATTTTCTTCCTTTTTGGCGCCACAAACCTGACGACTTTGACAATTCCACAACCGCTGTTTCACCTTATTTTGTAAACACGCTATCTTATTTCGGTGTTCCAGAAGAGTGTAGCACTATGCCATCCTACCGTCTCGGTCTAGGTCTGCCGACCTTTCATCTGGCAAACGTATGCTTTCATAAGAGCATTATCAACATCAGATGTTAGCTACATGGCTGTCACATCTTATCGGACATATTTAGAAGTGTTTGATTGGCGACAACAACATCTCAACAACTAACCTTCTTTAATATAGTCTCTAAATATTTTTACTAAATCAATGCTCTAAGTTATTTCGATTTCAAATGTTTTGTGTCTGGATTACACTTTAAAATTGTATATTAACCCAACACATTTGTATTATTAATGTGATTTTTTTTATGCATGATTTATTACTAAACTGATATTAAATGTGTAATTTTTTTAAGTTTTGGAATCGTATTATAGTATTATTTCAGAATTATAATGTCATAGTTATGGTTTAATAGTTAAAAAGAAATGTTTATGCGTGGTTTTCCGTAAAATTTAGTAATAACAGCGATGTGGTTTACAATGGAGGAACGAAATAAATTATAACAAAAAAATATTTTAAAACACAAAATTATATATGAAAATTAATCCTTTGCATGTGGAGTAAAATAAATACAGTACCGACATGGTTAATTTTTGTATAATATAAAATTCCTATGGCAAAATGTAATTTTGCCTTTCAACTCCACATCACACAATATCTATAATTTCATAACCTAAGAAAATGCTAACTAACGACTTTAAATTATCAATAAATGTGAGAAAATACAATTTTATAAAATAAACATTCTATTTTTTAATACAAATAAAAGACAGCTTTACAATAATTAAGTAGTCATCTGCTGTTTTCGCATGTACAGAGAGAGACCCTCATGGCAAGGAACCAGAACAGGTAGGGCCATTTCTTCACACCAACATAGTACATATTGTACACAAATAATGTACTTTGGAAAAATGGGTTTTACTTTATTTAATGATTCAAGTTTCCACATGTGTTGATCTATAATCAAATAACTATTGAATACTATTGAATAACTATTGAGGCTCAGTGGAAACTTAATGTTTTTTGTTTTATTTATTGAACCCGTTATCTTAAAAATAAACAATACAAGCAGTGTGATATTTTTTATTTATAAATATTATATTATTAAACAGTGTATATATAGTGTTATTGTATGTAATACATTATGTTGATGAAAATTTGCATAAACGTAATTTATTTTCAGAGGGATGTTTTATTCATTGCAAGTGTAAATTATATTCTTAGAATATCGGAAAATCAAAAAATCAAAACACAAATTGAATAAAAGTATAAAAAAAATAAGAAATCTGTCCAAGTTATTGCTATTCCATTACAATGAGAACATCCCACTGTTTTAGTTTACGGCAGAATATTTTCCTTTCCAATGCCCTAGTTAGGATTTTAATCTACTGTAGTCGGATACATAAAATATGAAATCCTCAATACCGAATAAGTTAAGCTTGTGTTTTCTCTAGAACTCAACTTGGTCGTCTGAACAAAATTAATTGAATTATGAACGTTATTAAAGATACACTGTACTACAAAAAAAAAGTTATTTATATTAAATAAGAGATTATAGTGTTACACTGTATATATTACTTACATCCAAAATAGGAATTTTTGCTTTATATGAATTTTTGTTATAATATAATCTTATATGTTAATGCAAAATATAAATATTGAATCTAGTCCTTCTACATTGCCTAGAGATTTCGTATGTAACACACATTTATAAAATTTTGCACTCTATTCTTTATGAAAATATATTCTATTCCTATATATTTATATTTTATATATTTGTTTTATGCGTGAGAACATAATATAGTTACTTATCCTTAATGGGTATTTAAGTTATGTATATTTTCTTCCATTAAATTACCTTACATTCTTCTAATAATTCGGATCAAATACATTTTCAAAATCAATTTACATACACTTATTACAAATCATAGATATACAATTGTTCATAGATCAAACTTTTCTGTCAAAATTAGTTCTTGCAATATTTTAAAACGTTATTTTTGTTGACAACATATCAATTATTATTCCTATCTTTTAAAGAGTTCCATAAGCTGGTGTTAATACAATTAAAATTATGATAAAATAGAAAAATAACACAATACATATAAAAATGAAATCATATAATTGGTGCAACGTATAGTAATGAATAGAGGATATCTGGTTTAATTATGTTTAAATCCACACTGCGAGTGGTACTCTAATTGGATACCGCTTAACCTAAAACCAATTGGATAACACTGGCTGATTGCATACTAAAATTGTTGCTATTGAAGCAAGCTAAATAATTTTATTTAGAAAAGTATAAAATTATTTCAACAGAATTTAAATTTCACTTTTATTTATTATTACTCTATCAACAACTTTAACAATTATTATAGCTATATAATTTTTAGTTAACATTTAAATTTGATTCTTTTATTGTTAGTGTAGTGACTAATTAAGATTTTACAAATATGTGTTTTTGGGATTTACAGTGTTTCAAGTTTTATTTATTACAATAAATAGAGGTATATTTTCTATCAGAATATTGATAAGATAATCACGTTTCAAATAAAAAGAAAAACTCCATCAATAAGACCTTTAATGTAGGGGATACAGTATCGAACTTACTTTGGGTACAAAAGAAAGCATGAGGAGTTTAAAACTTTCATCTTTCATACCAGTAAATGAACCCCAGCGCAAAGGATATTCATCGTAAATGGTTTCGTTTCATGATTAAAAAGTTTCAAAACCTACAACGTGTTAGGAATTTTAAACAAAAAGAGTTTCTGGTTAGTAATAGTTTGTAAGGTCTGTAAGAGCTGTAAGAGCTATTGCAACTGTAATTAAAAAATCACGAAGAAGGTTTACAGTCCCAAACATATCAACAATAAATATAATTAAAAACTTACTTTAAGTTAAGCTCTCATATATGTACAGAATATGAGACAGAACAAAAACAATGTTTAACATACTGTTATAAAGAAAGAAAACTTTTTCTATAAAAAAGTGATGTTAAAGCCCAACGAACTAATTTACACAACATATCTACTGTATTCATGTCGTTAAGGCACATCTTAACTTAATTTCAAGTCCATTTATAAACATCAGCTGAAACAATTTAATTAACCATCTCGAATACTGTATTGTGATTGCTTGTTCCTTATTTCCCACTAGTAAAATTATAAAATAAATTATTTACTTATTTTACTTTAACTTTTAGTTAAATTATTTCACCTCTATATATTAAAACTTTCCAAATGATCAATGCCTATTAACAATGGTGTAAATATTGTTTTAATTAGTGACACATTTTAGCGTAATTCTTCTCTTTAATATATAATTTTAATCTATAATTAATTGTATTAAATATTTAACATTAGATTGAAATTTTCTAATTGTATTCTGTAAGCTCGTAACAGATCAGCACTAGAATATTAAACAGTAAATATAAATTATGATTAATAATAAAACAATAATATATTATTAATATTTAATAAATAAAATGCACTCCAAAATTGTCTAAAGCAGTTATTTAAATTATATTTAATATAAAACTATTATTATTAGCATGAAAATATTGTTGTTCTTTCTGTTAGAGGTAACATCTTTCCTGACCCTTATGAAACGTACAAAATAAATTTGTTGATTTGAACAAATAACAACAGCAAAATGATCTGTTTACCAGACAACAAATAAGTACTTGCAAAAATAATATTTTAACATACAGACATGCAAAATTCCAATCTTTACAACTCTAAGTTATCAGCAACACGTAAGGAATAACAAGAACATAACTGCTAAAGATCAATAACGTAACGTAATGTTTCGTAACGTAACGTTACGAAAGTAAAAAAATATCAGAAATAACAATTAACTTTAAATTGAAATATTACATCATCCATAAAGAATTTACTTAAAACATATTTGTTTAGACGCCCCTACATGACGTTCCAATCGCCTATAGAAAGGAATAAATTTGCTTCGATAAATTCACTAATATTTCAATTGATAAATATAGCTGTAAAAATAATTCTTTAGTAACATGAAATTTCTTAATATATCTATAAACTACAAGTAAATAATAAATTGAATTATAATCAATTACATATATATATATATATATATATATATATATATATATATATATATATATATATATATATATATATATATAAATATATATATATATATACCAAGTGTCCTAAATGTCCCTCCCCTATTATTATTTTTATTAATGGTAATAGACAGATTTGCTTTGTTGAAAGTTTAGATAACCAAAGGAGGGGTTTTTTTAAGTATCAAAATATTCAACCCTTACCCCCAAAATGGGGTAGTTTGGTGGTAAGTCAAGAATTTTATATAGCAACCCCTATTGAGTGATACACTGTTTAAAAATAAGAATAATGTTGTAAACTAGAAGTCTCTAAGTTCGTCCTACCCAACATAGCGACCAATCGAATTGTGAATTTTACATTAATAATTACACCGGAAATGTTAGGAAATGTACAACATGCTTTTGAGTCCAGAATCTATTATTCTGCCAAGAAGTAAATGGTAGCCATTTCGAGATATTTTATTAGAATCTTGTTATTTTTTCATTACAGTTCTCTAATGAACCAAAACCAAATATCTAAATTTTATATGTCCTGAATTAGGTTTTAAAATCTTCAGCCGTCTATTTTCATATAGTTTTAAAACTATTTTGATTGTACGTATTGATTGACAATATTGCTAATTTTTTTTAAATTGAAGTGGATAATACACATATTATTAGATTTTATTTTCACATAAATATGAAAAATATTTATTGTCAGTTATAGTCAAATTTGTAGTTTAAGGTATAAATTATAGTGAATCTGAAAGTAATATTTATTTAGGTAATACAATTTAACATTATTCGATTCTTCATGAATATTTATCAATTATTTATGTAAATATTCCAAATTGTTTTTTTAAATGTTTAATTATTACCTAATAACACCTTTATCTTATTATTTGAATATTACAACTTATAATTATTTTGAATTAAAAACCCTTACTGAAAATAGGGATAGCTTGGTTAGTACTCTTCAGTCAAGCATTTATCACTCATTTTTGTTTCAACTACTGAGTACACCCCGCTCAACATTTACATGTTTGAGTAAACGTGTTGTACAATTTCATAAACAAATAGCATTCAATTTTCTTTAGCAATATTTGAATATAAAATAAGCGTAAGTGGATTAATAAGGACATACATAGATCATTATAATTATAATTAGCTAACATATGTTACTACTAAAAAGAATATTGAAGTGTTTAAATAATTTTACCAATACGAACCGGTTCTATTACCAATAATAATTTGTTTTTATGTTTAATTAAAACCGGCTAATAAGTGATTTCATTGTGACGATCATGCTTCATGGCCGGATGACATGGGACTTAAGTATTGCCTACCTTGGAGTATTAGGCGTGCTACCGTCTTTACCTCTAAAATCGGGATCGAACTTCTAAGCTCACATAGAATGTCAGGCCAGAGTGTGCGTTCAGCGATCAAGGAAGTGTGTTACCAACCGTGGATCGTAATTTTTTCAATAGATCTATCTCCAACCAAAATGAATGAGTTTTTGGGATAGGTTGCTCGTACAATAATCTAAGTGATACCTTTAAAAAGTCTAGTAGTCTAAATTAGTAGTATAAATGAGCTACAATTGTTTCGCCTTGCGCCATCATCGGGAAAGGATTAACAGTTAATTTTATTATCAGTTGCCCGAAGATGCCGCAATGCGAAACAATTGTAGCTCATTTATATTATTAAAATATTTTGAAACTTTAAGCTTTATTGCTTTATTTTATCCTTGGATATGGAGTTTCAACAAGAAATATCTGCTGTTACATTAAAATTAAATTAGTAGTATTATTTAGGTATATTAATTAGAGCTTAGGTTAAGTGATAGACTCGTCAAAAATGGTTGGTCGGGTAAGGCAAATCAACGGCCGGAGAGCATTAATTTACTTGTGGGGGGGGCTATAATCATAGAATCACGGTTATGGCCTCTTATATTAGATATTTGAATTTATAGGTGGGTTAAATACGACTCTCGCAAATGGGCGACGTAAAGTTAAATCATATCTCATCGTGAATATTCGATAAAAAACTAAAATCTTGGTAATTTATAATTTAAAATCAACGTTGTTTCTCAACTTATGGTTTAGTATCAAAATTGTTAAAATCTACATGAAATAACAATACCTAGAAAAAGTATCCTATTCTTATAAATCCAATCGCTATATTTCATGATCCAAGGTTTAGATTAAAAATTGATCACCTTGTAAAGATTTGTTAATTAAAAGGTTTTAAGTGTTTATCTTCTTGTCAAAAAACGCACATGTTTGCTTCTTGAATCAGTTTACATTCACTATTCATATAAACAAGCTAGATGTATTTGACAGGAGAGCAGATTTCTGAGTCAAGATGCATTCATTAAATCAATACAATTGATTTGAAGCTTCTGAATGTCTGTTACAGGAGGCACTTGGAACATCCTGTCATTAATGTCTTTGTTCTGAGACACTTTGAATTCCAAGGGTAATTGCCTCACAATTGTCGTAATGGCTTATTCCATCTCTAATATAATTATAATAGTTTTTGATTATTCTGAATGCTATTTTTTGGACATTTATTCAAGTTGTTATATTCTTAGTGGGAAGTATATTATATCACAATAGTACTGTACTTTTTGTAAAAAGAAAAAACACATACATGACGTAACCTAACCGTACACAACATTTGTAAAGCCCGGGTTGAAAATATTTACTTGATTATCGTATAATTGTAATTAGGTAACAGCAGTGTAACTGTAAAATAACCGCCAATTGTATAGCGATGAGACGGTGGATTTGAGATACTGTTTCTAAATTATATATTTCAGAAACTCTGTATTAAAATATAATAAATAAAATTCAGTAACATGCAGAATGGCGAAATTTAAAAACAGTCAAAACCAAAATGGCTACGATATATTACGCTTTCTGTTAAACTTTATAGATTATCTTCCATGACGTGGAAGAGATTACAAATATTTTTATTCAAACGTATTTCATGTTTACCATACAACTCTACGTTTATACGTATATATTAATTTCAATCAGATAATACAACAAGTGAGACAAATATGAAATTACGTTCTATTAAGTAAGATTTTATAACTTGTATAATAAAAACAAAAACCCACATTTTATTAAACGGCCAAATACTTTTTACCCCAAATGCTCTATGCACTACTATGAGAAGGGTTGGAATCAAGGACTTTGTGAATTTAGATATCCTTCTATGTTAATTGTGAGACTCTTAAATAATGGTATAAATTCTTAGGCAATTATTATGTTATTCATAATTTAACAAATTGAATCCTTGAATACTCATATAATAAATATTCATCTGCTATTTATTATAATTTCATTAAAAATTCTAAAGGTGGCACAATTACAGTATAACGACGCTAGAACGCATAATTTTCATGTTCTTAAAAAAATAAACAAGAAAAGAAATTTAAAATTTCAGTAGATTTCTTGAATACAAATATAGGAAGAAAATGATTAATGGATAAAACATTGAAAAGAGTGTGGTTTTACAACTAAATATATCTATACCATATTACTATACACATATGAATACTTTTAATCCTGACAATTTTGTTCTTCATAGTCGCTTTTTTACTAGTAATAAATATTCATTAAAATTTGAAAACATCTGTGACTAGCCCTACATCTAACCACACAAAAACCACATTTGCATTACGTTACAATGTCGGAAAATGTTGTAAGCTGTCGTAATAAGGGGCTTATAGCAGAAAACAGTGGTGTGATGACAGTCTAGAAAACAAATTTAACCTTATACATTTATTTATGAGACCTACATGGATTCAAACCATTGCAAGGAAAAATTGCAAGAAGACTTTTTCTCGAAAATTAATAAAAAACTAATAATAATTACAAATTTTGAGGTGAAACTAAATTTAATTTATGAGGTAATCGAAGAGAAATTTACAGAAAATAAGTAGTGTATAACTTATTAAAACGTTATTTTCTTTATAGTTATTAAATTTTTTTCACCTAATTACTGATTTGAACATTATATTGTTTAGGTGGACAAACCTTCTGTATATTAATATTTTGTTTCATTAAGCTCATGTTTTGTGCGATTTAATTTCTCAATCGTAATTACAAAATATTGTCTTTTATCACATTTTGGTAATTATTGGAATACAGTACCTAACATTGTCTGATGTAGTATGATAGCTAATCATAATTGAATTTGAATACAAAATCAAAATTAAATGCTACAATATTATTATTATTTTTATGCTATCCCCACTTGGTTTATTATAATATAATGTGACTAATATTTATTCCATTTTAAAATGGAATATGTTTCTTACATGTTAACAAGAGATGTACAATTTTAAAAGAAGTAATACGGGTGAAGTAACCAAAGAGTCAAATTTAAGTTCCAATTTGTGAGAATAAGTGTACTTCCTCTTGCATAAATCGATCGTCTGGAGAATAAATTGTTTTTGAAACTATTGTTAGTTGGAAATACTTTCAACGCATAGCTGGGTTGTTGAAAATATTCATATCTAATTAATAGACATATATTACACCACATTACAAACTAGTTGAAAACTTATTAATTTAGGCAAAATACACTTAATAACATACGGTGTAAATTAAAATTGAATAATAGCAATATATTTTTATTATTAATAAAAGCATAAGAATGTTATTACGACTGAGAATCTTTATGAATAAAATATATAATCTTCCATAAATATTTAGTAAGATGGTTTAAAAACACTCTTCTTTTTGTACAAAATAATATATAATAAATCCCAATCTTGTTACCTTACGATCTTTTTGGTAACAAATACTTCATTAGAAATTAAAATTTAAAATGTGTTAACTTTATATTAAAATCTGAATAAATTGAAACATATATAGAGGACACATTTTAATTTCTATATATAGAATATTCCATTTATTTGTTTAGTAAAATCATTATTGGTATTGACACATTTAGAATTATTATAACTGTCTAAAACAATAATTCAATACGGTAGGAAAAACAATCTGTTGGTTTTTGTCAGATTAAATTTTATCGTATGTTTGGAAGGATGTAAGTGTAATTAGTTTCATATTTCAATACACTACAATCGATTCTCAAGTTCTGGATACAACACACAAATAATCTACTTATTAGTATATTATTTTATTGTACTAAAATCATACCTATTTATTCTGTTACCTAAAGGAAGTCTAAACGATGTATAGTATAATTCAGTTGTTATACATAATATTTTTTGAATACCTTTATACTTATTGAATTAATTAAATAGAGGTTATTAGATTTTTTAATTAGATTTTACCAAGCTTAAAATTTATTTTCAAAATAAATACTTAAAAAAACCGACTTAAGAAATAAATTTAGGTTAGATACAAATATTTTATTTATTACGCTTAAAATTATATCGTAGTACATTCTACGCTTAAGTATGAAATTATAAATTTAATGCAATTAGTAAAATAGTGAATAGGAGTAAAATAAGTGATCCTTCTTTTGTCACTTATTCAAGGAAAAAAATATAGATTTAAAAGATAAATATTATTCGTTCTTATACAACCAAAAATAGTCATCGTAAAGTTACCTTGAATTACAAAATGTAAACAAACATAATTGTAAAACAAGAAACAGATTTCTATTTGTTTTATTTACTTTTCCGTAAAATTACTAATACGATGTAAAATTTTGTCAGTGGTGCTGTGACAAACGTTATAACATCAAATGAACATATCCACAAATTATGTATAAACATTCATACGCAGTCTGTAGCGGAAAATAATTACAGTTCATAATTTCACTAAGGTGTCACATGTGTGAATTCCTTACTTGACAGAACTTAGAATGTTAGGTGAGGTTAGTTACAGACCGATAAGTATTTTACTGTAAACCGAATAGTTAAGAACTTGTCACTCAGGTCTGAAATTATGCCGCTTATACCCCAGGTGGCAATAATGACTTGATCTCGGACTGAACTTTTGTAAGAAAAGGAGTTCTTACGACGATAAACAGTTAGGACAACTTCCACTTAACATTATTATACCTTACCCAGTCAGTTATTTGCAGTTTTTTATTGATTACATTGGTTTTATCTGATTACATTTAAACATAGTTTTAAGTTTGACTGCTTATGCCTAATTTTAGATTTGGGTACTTATCTTTGATTATGGATTTAATTGTCATTTCCAATATGGTCCTTGGCTACTGCGCTATGTTGTAGAGTTGATTTATAATGTTGAAACGTCGTGTAATAGTTGTCGTATACACAAACGATAGGATATTTTAGATTAAACCCATAAATAATATGGATGATCCATCATTATAAAATAACTTGTGTGTGTGTGTGTGTATATATATATATATATATATATATATATATATATATATATATATATATATATATATTAGTGCAATATGAACTATTATAAAAGGGTTCTTTGTACGCCTATCTAAATTAAACAATGTGCAATTTAAAAACTCTGTATTATGTTATTTTATCAAATTTAACGCCACAGTAACGTTAACTTCGGAAATGATTGCATTACACACGCCACCGAATTTAATAAAATTGCGACGCCATAACCTAAACTTCAACATATCGCCCCTGGCTGTCCGTGACGATATAAATTATATTATTTAAAGCAATTTTAAGCTAAAATTCAAGTAGAAATTCAATCAAACGAATATTTTGTCGTAGTTTAGTAAATTTAGTATATAAATGGTTTTCTAAGTATGTACTTCATATTTGTTTGAAAATATATTTTATTATACAAGCAGCAATTACTTCTTAAATTATGAAAATCATACTTTTACTTTTTTGTAGCTCTTTTAGGAAGTGAGATGGAATTGTGAATATATCAGAGAAGTATTATTACACGTTTTTATATTTAATATATTTGATTTAATAATTTAAGCTTTGACAAAACTAATAAATATATTCACTTATTATGGGTTTATATATAGGCTACTTATTATAGTCGCAGAGTGGTAGGAGAGGATGATAATCACATACAGTATACATCCGAGGAAGCTACCCGGGACCGCTGCGTACAAGCGAAAAGCCGCATCCTGCAATAATTCTTGTAAAATACCTCTACAATGCTGTAACTAGCGAAACCATGGTAGGCAAGTTTCAATAAATTTGTGGTTATAAAAAAACAGATTTTATAATCCTTTCTTTGATAATATTATTGGAAAAATATTAATATGGCAAGCAAAAGGTTACATTTTATTGTATAAGAAACGCTTTTGTTGTCGCATTGTTGTTACTTATTATATAAGATAACCGGACGAAAATCGTTTTCATTACTAGTTTGTTTATGTATTTATTTATTTCTTTAATGGAAACCTCCAAAGCTTTTATCAAAATAAAAATATTTTATGTTTCTAAGTTAAATTTATGTGTGAAATAAATAAAAAATTTAATGTTAAAAATTGTTAAATTGTAATTATTAGAATCATTAACAGAGAAGGAAAATGTATGTTTATAATATAGAATGTAAAAGATAGTAGATTTAAAAAGTGTACACAAATTAGAAATGCAGACACTGAATGTTAACTTTAAAATAATAAGGTGTTAACTTTAGGTCTTAATTGAATTTAAATTATTATATCTGCCTGTTTGACTGCATTAATTCAAAACCATAATCTTTTAAAAATTATCAAACATCTATGGTTGTCTTACGTTAATAATTTTTTATATTGGTTAAATTTTAAAATATACAAATATCTCTTTGGTATTAAGGTCTCTACATTACTTTATGTTTTATAGTTAGAAAAAAAATTAACCACACATACTTTTAAAGTTAATAGATAATTATATGTTAAAACCTATATTTAAATAATAACTAAAAACATTTTGAGATGGAATATTTCAAGTTCTCTTTATCGGTCTACCGTCTTACATAGAGCAAAACATAAGGTAATATTTACAAGAAGCATTTGATTATTACCGAGTTATAAATTCTTTCTTAAGAGTTTATAAATCTCTAACTCTCTTAACACCTCTCTGATTTACAAAATTTCACTAACATTGTTTATATTGTCTTCCGTAAAAATATGGTAGGCACGTTTCAATAAATTTGTGGTTATGTTTAAAATATATATATATATATATATATATATATATATATATATATATATATATATATATTAAAATGGAATACCACCAAGTACCTACGGTCCTTAGAATAAATAGTTTATAAAACCTGTCTTCAACAATTAGATTATACATCTATATTATGCACAAAACATTAAATATCCGAAACAATAAATATTACACCTATAAAGGTGGCGAGTAAGAATGTAAATGGAGACAATATTAAATTTTAAACAACCATAAATAGCCAAGAAAATATAATCCAGCATAAAGTATACATCACAACGAACTTAATGGGTAAAATAATCTCTATTACTAATGAAGGGGAAATAAAATAGTTTTACAACAAATATATAATATAAGCAGAATTGCCGCTAGTGATTTTAAAACACCATAATTTAGTACAAGAATGTAGGGCATTGTCAGGAACGTTGTTAATCTAATTTGTTTGTTCTTGAAATAAAGTTTCCAACTTCCGAGCAAAATACAAATTACTTTTGCATTAGTGCAATCGCTTTTTTGAATTTCTCGATTTTCAACGAAATTGAAGTGAAATATGAAGATTTAACCCAACTTACTTTGCTAAACAACCGAGCAATAAATAATCTACTTAAGTAAGTTTCAAAATAAATTCTGACGCTTGCTTTTTAAGATATCCTAATACTTCGGAACTTATTTTATTTCACTAGCAATGTATTTAGATACGTTAAAGTCTTACAAATCTGATCGAAATGATTTGGGCTTATTTCAAGATAACTAATCTTTTTGAGAGTTGGCACGATTCGTTTTAAATTATTTTACTTATTATGTTTCGTTAAATAATACGGAAAAAAAAGTTTTTCAAAAAAAGACTATTCTTTATCTTCCCCACTTTATATTGTTTATCAGTTATATAACTTTAAAATTTCGAAATATTTTAATTTGGGCACACATTTTCAATAGTATAAACCAGAATAGCTTCTTTTTTCCTAAACACGGATAAAAATAATTGAGTAATTTACCAAACAGAAAACTAGTTATATAGTCATAACAGTTGTAAATATCATAATTCTATAATACTTACAACAGTTCGTTAAAGTACATAAATAATAATATAAATCATGAGAAACATATATACAATTTGTTTCCATCATGGGATAACTTTTTACATTGACAGGAGTTCGCTTTACATTAGTTTATTAGTAGGGTGAATAATAATTGTATTCCATATTCAAATTTCATAACGTAAGAAGCTATAACGGAAACAACATATGTAGTTATTTTAACCTAAAACAAACTTTCAAATAAAATATTTTACGTCAGCATAAATTAAAATGTAGTTAACTACCTATAATCCCAAGTAATATGAAGTGTATAATAACTGCATTGAAAATAATAATGGTAGTCGTCAAAGAAAAGACTACATCACACAAAACGTTAGACATTTATTTAAATTTGTAATATCTCTAATTTTATATACATGATTTTATTTATTTATTTATTGTTTATAATTAGTACATAAAATGCAATAATAACTATTGTAAAATAGTATGTTGTATATAAGCATTCTTTATGTATTAAGGTAATATACACATTCTCCAACTATAATATTTGACGTATTTATATTTTATGCATGTGTAAACACTCTACTAAAACAAAAAGAATTCATTATTATTTACACAACAAATGCAAATATTCCTGGAAACAAAACACGTCGTTATCTAACCCTGTCTAAAACAACCACATTTATATAAACTAAACTAGGTTAAGTACATTCAACGACTTTTCATTTGCAGTTAATTTAACTTTAATACCAAGAAAAATATTACGGTTTTAAATAAGTAACACAAATGTAATTATGGTAGCAATTTATTGGAAATGTAAGTACTCCAGGTGTACATGACATGTTAAAGTATATTATGATAGAGTGATTTTATTTTTGAATACATTGCTTATCGTTTAAGTTAAATTACGTGATTGTTGGACGCTATCCGATATCTCATTAACAAGTTCGAAAAAATAACATAACAATACTCATTTGTCTAAAACAACCAAACAACTTGACCAAAACGATTTGTTCATTGAAGTGATTTGTTATAAACTGCATTAGGTTAGAGAATCACAAAAAAGTTACAGATTCAATATGAAATATTTAACAGATAGTTTGTTCTTTACTCATTATAGATTTTTATATATTTCACTTGCTCCATTGTGGTTTACGTTAAGTTGATCGATGTGAGTTCATTACTTATGTTTATTTTATGATAGGATTGAGTAAATGTTAGTATGCATTCCACATGTCATTTCGGTGATGTTTTAGTTTGATCTGAGTCTCCAAATATTAAAGAATGCCTTGTGGATCACGAGACTCGGAAAATAAAGAAAATATTGCACACGCGCGCGCACTAACACACGCACACACACATACACACACTCACACACGTGTATACCGGTCGATTGTTTAAATAATATTAATAGATAAATCCCCTGACACGAAATAGACGTATAAAATTATTAATACTTTCATTTCAATAATCATGCTTCAGTTTATTCCTAAGTTGAAGAAGATAAGATTGTATTAAATGAATTGTATCACACGTGATAAGAAATACATTGACTAAATAGATAGACAAAAGGAAAGGTTAGGTTAGGTTAGGTTAGGTTAGGTTAGGTTAGGTTAGGTTAGGTTAAATGAATATAATATCAAATACGACAGACTAGAAAAATCAAGCATACATAAATATACACAAGAAATAAATCTTCATTTAGAATTAAACTATATTAAATAAAGTTATATATTATGTAAAGAAAAAGTATAGATAAGTTTTTTTTTTGAAAAAGTAAACAATATCACATTAATTAATGCAGATAAAGGACCAAGACTTTTTTTACAGTAGTTAGTGAGCTGCAGATATTTAGTTTAAATTACAGTATATCTAAATATAATTTTCAATTTCGAAATGATCTTTACAATTCTATTTCAAACTTTAATATATTATGAATTTATAATTATTTAAGTCGTACAATAGTTTATAAAAATATATTTACACATTTTAGGTACACATAATAGGTATCGTGTAGTTAGTTGTTTTTTAATGCTGTCGCCTGACGTGAGCTCACACTTAATGTTTGAAATATTCCTAGACTGGGAAGTGTTAGGCTACAATTTACATTATATTATATTTGAGTGTCAGTTTTAGTTTAGCAGGAAACTCTCTGACGCTATTATCTAGATAAATTGTAACAAGCTTAAAAACAATGATTGAAACTATGGTGTTTTAGTTTTTGTACTTGTAATTATTGTGGTTAGGGGAATTATTAGTTATTATTGTGAATTTCACCACCTCGTTCATTGAAGATTATTACTTAGATTAGACTGATATTTGTGAAAATCCATACGTCAGTTTCAAGATAGTGACCTCTCAATTGGTTAGTGTTTAATTTTAAACAACACACAAAGTAGATATTTGAGCATTTTAAAAATAGCACTGCAATGTAAAGTAGTGTAGAAAACTGCAGTTATTAATACAATAAGAGCAATAGTACCAATTTACTTCATAATTTATCACCCTCTTCAAAAATTAAAATGGCCACCAGAAATTTAATACGTTTTGTTTTAAAATCGATTTTAACTTAATAAATTCTATATATTTTAAAGTATGATATAATTAATTACAAGCACAAAATGACTGGAGAAATATATGTTTTAAGGTATCACTGAGCTTTGTTTAGTAGTATATTGCATATGTACCAAAAAGTATAATTATGATAATGTTTTGAGAGATTTTCCGACTTTTTCTACTCCAATTGAAATATTTTACAATTAGTAAAATCTCTATATAATTCCATTACATAGAGATAAAATAAATCGAAATATTTGGTTAAATTGCCGACATTAAATTTACTTTGTTTGATATCTAATTAACCGTTGAGTATGTCATTAGAGAGAATTTGATTCCATTAACAGTAACTAAGCTTTTAATTCCTGCATTTATATATAACTAGATTATTAAAACTAAACATCATGTAATAGTGTAAATGAAAATCTATTTACTTTGATTAATTACATAATTCATAGTCTTTAAAATATAAATTTTATTAATACCAACATATATGCCATTAAATATAAACTATATTTTTAAGGCAAATACAAACTATATAGTTTGTAAGGTAGTGTTATAATTCTTTGTTTGTATTTAGTTCAAAATAATATTTAATTTATCTCATTAGATTAAAAGTAAAGATAAATAAAGTGTTATATTATGAACCTATATATCAACTTATAAAATTTCGATTACTAAGTTTACAATCTGATGTATTATATTTTACAACAGTTGATTCTTGAGTGTGATCTAATTCATGCCAATCAAAGAATATAGATTTAGTTTTGTCAGAAATTTCAAAGAATTTTTAACTAGTTTAGCAACAGAGTACAGGGGAATTCCTAGAATGAAGCGTATTTAGTGAAGTTAGTACATGCAGTTCATATGCAATTTTTTATTTACTAAATATACCAACATATCCTTTGGAATCCTAATAAATTTAAATATTCTTACTTGACTATAAATTGTATTTGAAAAATCTAATAATTCTTATTTTGGGAATGAAACGAAAAAGAATATTATATTTTTATCTCGTATACAATGATCTTACAAATGACCGAAAACACCTAAAATAAGAAATTATATCACCAATCTAGGCTTTGCGCAAAAAAGTGATGTTATTTTAAAATTAAAACTATAATTATTATTCTAAAAATATGTTTACTTACGTCTATATTTTAATCTCAACCTTAGACTTGCTATAAAACATTGTCCTATTAAGTAACTTGAAGCTAAACACAAATGTGCCAAGTGTAATATATATAATAGGCTAGGGTTTACTTGGTTTTAATTGTATTTTTATATGAATATTATTATAATACGTTCCCATAAATCGGACGTCGTAGGGAGTAAAACTAACCTTTGAGTTAAAATATAAGCCATTTTAAACAATACAACGTTGAAAGTTAGTAAAAGTTTATTTAATACATTAGATAATGTTTCTTGTTATACAAATTAAATTTTTGCAATGTACGTTTTCTATGAATATATATTCGTTTATCTGTAACAAGTTAGTTACAATGTTTGTGTCAGACGTTAAAAATCGTTCAAGTAGAGCAACTATTCATTATTACCCCATATTTTTATGAAATGCAACATATTTCGGGAATTTTATTTTTAAGTTAATCATATGTTCGATGGTCAGACATGAAGGTAGCATACTAAGGTTATATTGTGTAAAGAGATAATAAGAATTTGTTTTAAATCATAGTTTAAAACGTTGGCATTATAAACCACTATACTTTGTTGATTATTGTCTCACTTCAAATTGTTTCCAAAATTGCCAACTACATTACGAAGGTAAACAGATTTTACCTGATTAGATAATTTAAAACTTTGTTATCTGTTATTTTCCACATTTTTTAAACATTTAAATTGTCTTTAGACATTGTTCTACTTTATGAAGCGTTCCTCCGACTCTAAGCTTAATTGCTAAACATTCATATTAGATTATTATTTTTTTTTAAATCTGAAACCAAATCTATACATTAGAATATGTGTTTTTGTTGGGGATCAATCAATACCTATCCGCTAACAGGTGCAGGCCTATACACATAGAAATGGACAGATTTCATCTGAGCTGTGAGCTGCGCGTGGAAGGGAGGTACAAGTTTGTAGTTCGAGGCCGCGTGGGGACAGAGACAATGTAGGGGAAACAGTCGGCGCCGACTGTTGTCCACGACCCATCGGTCTTACAGACATCGTTGTTAGTACCAACACCCAACACAGACTGAGGCGACCGCTTCCCCCACCACCTCACTGCTGCTTATACCACGCTTAGACCCACTGCGCTCCCAAACTCCACAGCTCAGATGAAACCTGTCCATTTATAAGTAAGTGTAATGCCGAAAATTAAATGAAAAACATTTAACTAAATATTAAAAAAATGTTTCAGTGTTTTAATAACTGTATTATTAGGAGTTACTTTTAGAAACCTTACACAAATTATACGAGTCTTAGATTGGAATTCGGACGATAAAATAAATTCTAAAAAGACAAATAAGATTTGCTTAGGTCGAATAAATATTTCTCTTATATAATAAAACTTAGAATGTTGAAGATTAATAAATAAGACGTGGGTCGCTAATTTAGGATTAATACCTCTACAAAGTAAAGTTCATGAACATAGTAAAGGTAAACATACTAACATAATATCAGACCTAATGAATAGAGAGCTCTGAGGATAATTCACAACTGGTGCAGGGATGAAGGCCTGGCCGTAAATCCGGAAAAGGCCATCATAGTACCCTTTACAAGTAGAATCAAACTAGATAACATTGATATCAGTCTAGGAGGAACACGTTTGCGCCTATCAGAAGAGGTCAAATGGTGATACTGGATAAAAGACTTACTTGGAACAAACACGTAGAACATAGCATCCAAAAAGCAACGAAATCTTTAATGAGTTGTAAACGCCTTTTGGGAAAGAACTGGGGACTTCCTGCAGCCATGAGTAGATGGCTATATGAAGCAGTGGTTAAAACCACAACTTCAGTATGGATCGCTGGTGTGGTGGACAAAAGCTCTCCAAACCGTTACAACTAACAGGCTAATGAGTATACAAAAGTTGGCCTGTCTATGCATCTCAGGAGCTTTCAGAAGCACACCTACTACAGCTCTTGAAACTCTCTTGGGAATAGACCCGATTAACTTCAGCATCATAGCAGAAGCAAGTCTGGCAGCATACAGAGTATATTGCTCTGGAATGTGGAGAGATAGCCGGTGGCCTAAGGGGCATGGCACAATCCGTACTTTTAAATCTTATGATTCAATTCTAACTATGAGACAAGATTATATGATTAATAAAATCTCATGGACACAGCCCTTCGATATGTATATTCCACATGAGGAGGACATGATAGAAGGAACAGCGGCTACAGCTAAGAGCTTAGAATTCTACACTGATGGCTCCCGCACCGCCCAAGGAGTCGGAGCAGGAATCTTCAGTAAATCACCTAGGGTGGAAATAAGCATTGCCCTAGGTAGATATGCAACGGTATTTCAGGCCGAAGTTTATGCCATACTAGGTTGCGCACAACTGTGTCTAGAAAGAGGATATGATGATGAACATATCACAATCAGATCTGACAGTCAGGCCGCTTTGAAGGCTATTTTTTCACACGAATTCAACTCTAAATTAGTGCGGGATTGTAATCAAGCTCTAGTCCAACTCTTGACCCGAAACCAGATAAGCCTATTCTGGATACCTGGACACAGAGGTTATGAGGGAAATGAGAAAGCTGATGAACTGGCTAAGTTGGGAGCACAGACTCCATTCATCGGACCAGAACCTGCTTGTGGTATCAGTAAATCTGTCGCAAGAACCACTCTGAGACGATGGGTCGAACAGGAAACTCTCAACCGCTGGAGGGAGGCATCTAGAGGAAAACTCTACGGGTCACTGTACAATCAGAATCAGAAACTCTCCAGGTATGTAATATCATTGAATAGAAACAACCTAAGGAAAGTCTCAAGCTTCAAGACTAGTCATGGAGCTTTCAGGGAACACTTAAACACCATGGGTTTAACTCAAGGCAGGACAACCTGTAGACTGTGTAACCAATATAAAGACACAGCAGAACACATACTTTTGTATTGTGAAGCTCTGGAGAGGAGAAGATTACAGATTTTCGGTCTCACAGGCATACCTACAAAGGAAGACGACCTAGCTGCACAAGTTCTAAGACTCACGAAGGATTTAGAACTACAGTGGATTGCCTAAGATAAGGAAGCGCACAAAAATCTTAAATGGCTGAAGTGCCTAGTGACTTCCAACATAATAATTAAAAAAAAGTTAATGAAAACAGACAATTTACAATACTCATGAAGTACCCGTAATATGACGAAGCTCACAATCAGACTATACTCTATTTATATTATATCTCCTATCGCATGCCCGATTTTACTCTGTCATTTTTACAATTTGTCATTAACTTATATTTTCATACATTTTACTTTTATCTGAGTGCAGTTATAAACCGCTATTCAATTGCACCTTCTTGTTATGACTTGTCTGTGTACATTATAATACAATAACAGTCGGGACTGTACGGAGGGAATGTACGCAGAACATTCAATTTAAATGTTGTTGTTGGTTAAATGACACAACATAACTATTCAGTGCTGTGGCGCTAAAGGAATATGTTTAATACAACACCGAAACCACGAAATGTAATTACTTTATGTCACATACAATTAATTTATTTCCACATTCATTTCTGTTTTTTTTTGTTTTTTTTTTGGTTTTGCATTTACAAAATTACATCTCTCATTTTAATTAAATTTCAATGTAAGATGAAATAACAAATGTTAATATCTACGCAACATATAATTTTCTACAAAACTTATTTAAACTGAAGTGAAAAGTTACTCCTCATTGCATTTCAATTAAATTAGTATTTTAAATTCCATATTAGGATTATTGTTATAGCTTCAATTTATAAATGTTATTCAATCGCAAAACTAGTACTTTAAATGTAGAAATATATAAAAAAAAAGCAAAATTCATCTTATAAAATAATTAACACAATGTTTTCTCAATTATTAAATATCAGACACATATGTCACTTCTATATATCTAACTTCTATATACTTCATATTACAAAGTATGACTTATAATTATTATTTTATTTTAAATAGAAGATACCCATATTTTGCAATGCAAATACTACGCGTATCTAAAATTTATAGCTATCATACACAACTGTATAAATATATATAATACTAATAAATAATCAAATTCTTTAACTACATCCCCAAAAATAGTAGTCGTCTTGAATATATATTTACGTCACAATGTAGAGTTAATAATAATGTCTCAGCAGATTGAGTCATGTCATTTGAATCATGTCTATTTTATTTGTAATAATTAATAATTTTAATTGTCAACAATAGTTTTTTGTATGAAATGACTTATAATAGATTGTTTATATCCATTTTTTAAAGTTAATTTTATTATTTAAAAAAATAATAATGTTTTTGAAATGATTGCCACCATTATATATCTCGTAATGAATCACTCTTCTCATCTAAATGATGTCTTATAAATATAGATTAAATGTTTATTGTTTGAAAGGTAATTAATTACCTCCCCAAGATAGCTCAGAGTTCTCGTAATACAACATTACCCTTCACTTGTTGGCCTACTTATCATCAACATATGCCAACCAGGTTAATCATTTATACATAGAGGTAAGATGAATATTTTCGCTCACATTGACCTGCAGAATCCATTAAGTTGTTACCAACAATATATTTCATCATTGCTTGTTTTCGTACACCAAGCAATATTTTGATTTTTTTTATATTGTTCAATACTGGGATACGTAAAGAGACTTCATAAGATGTGTACACAAATTATTTCATTAATAAATCAATTTTCTCTATTCTGTAGTTTCCCATTTAGTTAATTCAGGAAGATTATGATTAGGTTACACGTCGCGCTTTTAAAACTATCCAACTAATACGTAGGAAATGTCGAGCACATTCCAGTGTTTATACAATAATTACACCAAGAAAACACATACATTACAAATATGTAATTTAGACAACTAAAAATTAGTACTAGATTCAAATATAATTAATCATTTTGGCAGTTTACAATTTATTTAAACAAATGTAAGAGTAAAATTCAGAACTTGGGAGTCTATTAATGAGCTTTGTAATTATATCACATTGTTAGAGACTTAAACTGTATATTGGCCCAAGTATTAAATCAACAAGTAATTGAAGTCAAGAATTAACTGTACAAGCAAGCAGTTATACTTTTCTATAATGTAGCTTCTGATTTGCATACAGATAAACTAATTATATTCTCCCACATGTAAAAAATGTTATTTACAGTAAAATGTTTTAGTCTTATCTACAAAATCAACGCAAATGAAAGAATACAAATAAATCCTCATATATATACATGATATATATATACATCTTTAATAGTGTTTTCATTCAAAGAATCTCGTTGTAGAAAATGGTACAAAACCTGAAGTTAAAAAAATTAAGTAAACAAACATTTTGTGAGGTATTGAATAGCGACACTTACTTATTTAAGTTGAGGTTCAAAACACTTCTATATATGTAGCAGTTTTTATAGTAAAAATAATATATAAATATACGTGATACTTAATGGTGTATTAAGTTTAATTTTATTACATAAAATTTCTAAACAATATTAAATTCAGATATACAATTTTTGATTTCTGAGTTGAAATGTTTTTTTTTATAATTTTAGAAAATGTTTGACAAACCAACTTACCATTCTTGATTTTGTATGGATTCTTTTTATCCACATTAAGAACCTATCTAATAAATCTCCTCAGATTCTAGCGCCTTATCGTAGAGACGTTTCTTAATGAAATTTACTGATATAGCGGATTTAATCGCTCTAAGACTATGCTCTTAGAAGTAGATGCAAATTATACGTATATATTTATGTATACAATTTTATAAATATTGGATAAGTGCATACATTAAAAAAAAATTTGAGTACGGCAGTGTGAATAAAGTGTTATTTTCACTAATAAAACCACAATTGTTTATTAACCAGCGTTCAAATATATAAAAAACTGACCTGTTATTGATCGCAGCTTGATACATAGTCACAGTGAATATGTTAATTAAAACTATTGCAATATTCAAAAGATACCCTGTGATTAGCGTTATTACTATAATATGCAAATTACAGGGTAACTCGGCTAATGAAAGGCAATTAATTTCAACTTAATTAATTAGATCACAATCTATTCATATTTTGTATTTGGTATTTAAAATAATATAAGCGACTTTTTAAACAATTTATGGCATTCTAATATGTTATGTCAATTTAGAATAATAATAATTGTTTTATTAACAGTATTTTAAGCTAAATGGAAAATAAATTTTATTTTGATCTAAACAGTTGTGATTTTAAAGGTTTATCTTTTGAAGCTAAAAGCTTTTATTTGTCATTTTTATATGTAGAACGTTTTAGGTTAAAATATTGAAATGTATTTTAACAAAACTATGAGGCGCTGCTCTAAAAGAAATTACCATACACTTCCTTCCTGTTCAATCCAGAAATATGTATTTATTTTAATATATTATAATATAACCATTAATAAATATGTAACTGATTTTCGTTGTAACGTAAAAAAAAAAGTTTAAAAATGTTTGTTTGAATATACTTTCTAGATTCCTTCAATGATTAATCAGATATTACAATACATCTGTAAGTATCTTCTTGCCTGTACTTATATCTGATTGTTTGCATATTATTATCTCTGCTGTCCTAACAATTTGTTTTATTTGAATTTGTTCTGTTATTATTTCACATGCTACCTTTTTGAAATTTTAATTTTGTTATTGTCATTAATATATTCTGTAATTAATCATTAGTGTATTGGATACACTCCCTTTTCCTTTACATTATTACGGATAAAGTGGTGGATACTAAATACACTTGTGCTATTATATTGGTTCTAATGAAATTAATTTCCGATTTTATTATTAGCACCACTTTCTGATTAAAATTAATTTTATTTCCTGGATATGCTGTAATAATCCACTTACTTTCCATATTGGTTTTTTCAGTGTTTTCTTCATTTAAGTTTGTTGCATTTATTTTCATTTCCAATTTTTAAAATTTCGCTTTTATTATTGAATTATTTACATGTTTTTCATCGAAGGTAAATTTTTCGTGTCTACATTTTGTAGTATTTCCTTTTCTTCTTTTAAAAATAACTTCGAATTATAATTATACCCAGTTATTTTCTCGTAGCTTTCCCAATAATAAGCTTCTTACTGGTTAAAAGATACTTCTCTTTAAACTTGTTTCCTTATTGTTTATATTCATAACTGTTTGATTTCTCAGATATTAAAATATTAAGCAACATCTCCTCTTTTATCATTTCTAACGTCATGGCCAACACGAGAGGTGCATATTTCTTTTGTGTGCAAATAAAATGTGTATAAGATTATTGCAAACTCAAACCAGCCAAGAATACAGATGGGTTTATAGCCTTTAACTTCCTTTATTGCATTATTCGAGGATTCGGTGATACAACTAAGATATTTATGATGTTCCATAAAAATGGGTTTAATGGATTCCAATGTTTTATGGCATTGTTTGGTGACCGATGATAAAACTATGGTATTTTATTATGACATTACGAATCATTGGGATCTCCTAAGAAAATAAATTTACTCCTTTGCTTTACACTGACAGCTGGTGCAAATAATAGTCTTGTACCCTAAATGATGATGTAACGTAGATACTATTATTTTTATGTAGAATATATTTTAAAATTTTCTATTATTAATATTATTTAACATAGAATAGTATCTTAGATTAGTATCTAAAATATAAAAGTTGACGTTAAGTTTCGAAAATCCTTAAAACATTAATTATTTTAAGAAACATAAGAGTTTTTGAAACGGTATAATACGACGTACTATTGTTCATTTTTAAGAAACTAAAATTGTTTTCAAATATAATTAAACAAAATAATGAACAATATACACATCTTATAGCAATTTACTTTAATTAAAATCCTTACACTTGGAAAGAGTGCTAATGCTAAGAAACATATGAACGATATGTCTAAATAACAATAAGTAACAGTGATTTTTAGTTGTTGTATTTTAGTTTTGTTTTGTGTATTTAATACAAATATTGAAAAAATATATACAATACTCTAACAAGATAATATGTTGTTTTGTAAGTTTGTTTACAATATAAGTACAGTATCGACCTCCATGATACTAATTCCATTTCACAAATAAGGGAAGCAAATGGACACTTCAATACAATCCATATTCATATTATTATTTACGTCAGAAGAAAATTTTAGAATCTGAATAATGAAAGAAATAACATTATTTTTTTAATGTTATGAGTAATTCATTCAGCTTGTCTCATCCGCAATGAAACCTCTATTGATGTATTGGAGCTTTATTACTTGAGTGAAATATTTATTTATATTTACAGTCAAAATTAATTGAACTGTCGGAGATGGTTCGGGTTTTGACTAAGGATAGAGGTACTATCGTTTAAGAATCAGAAGGTCTTCGACAATATGGGTATTCCGTAGGATATGGTATCCGTGTGGTCAAGATCAGCCGACAGACCACGGATGGAAAGACAGTTCGAACAATAAGAACACAAGTGAATTTCGGTACCAAGAGCAGTGAGAGAGAGAGAGAGAGAGAGAGAGATAGAGGGAGAGAGGATAAAGAGTGAGAGAGGTATGTTGTAGGAAACTCTGATAAGCAGAATGATTTTGCTTTTAATATAATAATTCACATCTCTGTTGATACAATTTATTACTTTAGTAATGCAATCGGTGATTCAATCACGTAAAAGTAATTTGTTTTAGTCTATATTTAATCTAGAGCGAAAGCAATGTTGTGACAAGAAAGATAATTAAGTTCAATCTCACTCCGTATAAGATGATCAATATGAAACATCAGAACAGAATGTGCATGAAGCTTGCTCACCTTTGTTACTCTGATCCTTCGTGGTTCTTGCTTCCCTGGACAGTTCTCCATAATAAACTAACAAAGTCGATGGCAGTCTAATAACTTCCGACAGTCTCGTTTTCTTTCGGTAGCCTTACTGCCTACATCCGGTCTGCTCGCTGTTTGATTGACCTCCCGGAAACAATGTTGGCCGGCTTAGTTTTATAAACGTTACCCTTCAGAACGCAAAAAAAAAATCTAAAGGTGAAAGGTCAGAGGATCTTAGTGGCCACTCAATTATACCCCTTCTACTAATCCATCTGTCCTCAAAGATGTCATCTAACAGTTCTCTGACCCCAAACCAAAATGAGGAGGGGTCCATCTTGCTGGAACCAGATAAACTCAAACTGAGGGCCCAGTAATTCCCTTAAATATGGTAACACCCTAGTTTCCGGTAATTCAACGTATGTGATGGCATTTAAGTTCCCTTCAATGAAATACGGACCCACAACACGAGTACCAAGCAATCCTGCCCAAACATTTACTTTTTGTGGGTGTTGTGTCATCCACCGTGGGTTTTCTTGAGACCAGTAACGTGAATTACGTCAATTCACAGTACCATTCAGTCAGAAACTTGCCCCATCAGAAAACAAGACAAGTTTTGTAAAGTTTTCATCGATAATACATTTGTGCATTATAATTCCACAGTATTGCAGCCACCGGTCTGGGTCTTCTTCACTCAGTTCTTGGTGAAGTTGTATCTTAAATGGATGAAATTTGTTTACGTGAAGTATTTTATGGATGGAACCTGTACTAACACCTACATACTGTACTGATTTTCTAATAGAGGTGTGCGGATTTTACACGAAATACTGAAGTGTTTCAAAGGCCATTTTTTCATTCGTTACTGATTTTGGCCGTCCGGATCTTGACCGATCTGATACAGAACCGCTTTCTCTAAAACGCTGTATGGTCTTCAACACTGTTGATTTTTGAATAGGTGGTCAATTGGGCAAGTTTCATTGAACAAGCGACTTACCTCCTCATATGAACATATTCTGTCCCTATAACCTCTCATCATCAGAATGGTTATTCGCTCTGTCTCACTAAGTGACATTGTAATCTAATGTAAAGCTTACTAAAAATGAATATCACAAACTAATGTAATACATTGTCAACTAATGAACCAGTCAGGGTGCATAGCTTAACATGAAGGAGAGATAAGATCGGACAAACCACAAAGGTCAGTGGGTCAGTGGCTATCAATAATCTGAATTAGCAAGTAATTAGTTTTGCCAAGAACATTATTTGCCATTGCATTAGCATTAAAATCAAACAAACTTTGAGAAGCTGCCATTTCCAAACGAATGTTTCTTTTTCAGTCGGGATTGCGGCAATGTGTTCCTCTAACAAAGACCTTTAAAATGAGGTATAAGTGAGGTAACCTATGCTTACATTTAAGATTTTTTAGACCTCCTCCACAGGACGTCCCCCCAAAGCGAATAAAGACAGTTAAATTAACCAAAAAGTCAGTAACTACAGTGAGGACGAAATCCGAGAGTTTCATTGTTCTGCGTTTATTAATAAAATAAATATTAAGGGATTTCCAGACTTTTTGAACACCCGGTATATTAATAAACCAACTTACAATTAATTCTAGAAATTATAATACTAACATAAATTAGTGCGACGCTGAACTTAGTAATACTGGATTTGATAAATTAATGTTTGTTATTCTGAGAATCGCTCTTCAATCATTACAGTCTGTTTCCTTTGATGTTAACAGTCAATCAAGTTATTTTATTCTCGTATTCTCTGTAGGTATCTCTCTACCATAAATTGAATTAAACATTTTAGAGTGGAAGACGCGTCACTGTCGTTTGGATTTTCAAAGTAATTATATCTTCTAATACAATTTCCAAATATTCACGTTTTGGTATTTAACAACTCGTTTAAGGCATTATTAAAAGTATAAAGGAACTCTTTGATACGAATCGAAAGTAATTAGTTTTAAATCAACTTTTTTTTATAAATCCGCGAATCATGTAACAGGGCCATTGCACGCTCCGTTTCTCATCCTCTCTTTATACATTATTATCCGTTTGACTTTATATATATATATATATATATATATATATATATATATATATATATATATATATATATTTCTAATCAATTAATGTAACTTATAGCTAATGTAGATTTTTATCTTCCTAAAACATATCCCTTCTCTTGATTGTTTGTCTGTCAATATAAGTCGTTTAGGAACGTATATTTACTTTATTATTGGTTTTCTTATGTTTGTGTTAACAAATGCAATCTAATCATGTGACTGCCAATATATGTTCATATAAATCTATTTATTCTGGATAAGTTGAGCCTGATGCAGCTTCCGTGATTATAGTTACAACAATAAAAACACCTTTCTTAATTTACAGTTACGAAATAGAAATACTTCATTATAATATCACATCGTATATAAAATAAACGCAATCAATGCTAATTAAAACTACTATTCATTCTAAATGACAAAATTTATGATAATGGTTTTTAAATAAGAATTGTAGTACATAGAAGATCTGTCAGGAGCTCACTTATAGTGCGTACGGATTTGTTAATTTAACGTTACACTAGCTGGATCATGACTATAGATTTAAACGTTACAAAAAAGTGACCACCTCTTTAATTAATGTACACTTGCCCTGAATTTAATTACACCATGATTGGAAATAGTAATTAGAATTTCCAATTACTATTCGAATGAAATTGTGAGTAATTATTACAATTACTGTTCTACTAAAACTGAATAACGTTCAGTTTTGTTTATTTTATTTTGTTCCTTCAATGTAAGATCACCAATTAAACAAATCGATAATCAATCAAGGTGTAATAATATCTCCAAAAGCATTTCTATCCTCTTTTGTCCATCTACTTTCATTAGTCTACAATTTTTTACACTAAATGTATCAATAAGTTTGTTAACATAAAAATAGTGTGCTTAAGACATCCATTTAAATTCAAAACATTTTTAAAATGATTACATAAACCTAAACATTCATCCTTCCTCTGAAAGTTTACTTTATCTCTACTTCAATGTAATTAATTTCTGTAATGGTACATTTGTGTGTGTTTATATTCCCATGTAAACCAAACTTTAAATGTAATGTGTCCTTAAAATATCGTACTAAATATACTTCTACGATTCATCTCGATATTTGTCCCTGGGCTTATATTTCATATACACAGTGGCATTAAAAACTTATGATATGTTCTATTTAATAAATACTTACAAAGTAAGGATGGTTTAAAAAATTAAATATTAATAATTACTTTACATTTTAAATATTTGTTATTGTTATATTGTGAATGAACTATACTGTTAAAAACATCTCTTTTGTAATTCATGATTTAACTCATTTTAAAATCGAACCATTTAATAAGGAACTAATTAAGTAATTTTCACTTTGTATAATTATAATTAATAGATTTTGAAAAATTAAATTGCAAGTTAGAAAAGTAAAAGATCAATATTTATTGAAAGCTATACGTATAAATAGCAATTCTTTTGTTATTGGTAACTAAGTATTGATATAATTTTGTAAAAAAATAATAATAATATTTAATTGTTTACCAGATCGTAGATAAACAGACTAAGTTATTTTGTATTCATTTATATTCTGGAACTAGTGGTTAATGTTTTTAAGTAAGAAATACCCATAATATCTAAAAATACTTTTTGTGTACATTACTGTTTTCATTTCTAAGAACCCTGATGGCGCAATTTATAGTGAGGACGACCATGGGAAGCCCGAAGAACGTAGTTGTTTCTCCGCATTCTTTCATGTAATCTAGTGTTAGATCCTCATGACTCTTCTTTCCTATCAATTCTTACAATCGTGTTTTATTTTTGTTTGACCGTGACTCCTTTGGAGTATTCGAGGGCTAGGTACTCTTTAGTTTATATTATTTTTTAATCTCTTTTAAAACGACTTTGATGACCGAGTAAATGACCTTCACCCTTAAAGAAATAAGGAAACAAATTTCTCCTTACGTTAAGGAGTGGCGTGGTATCAAATCATGTCTATTAAACCAACTGTGTTTACAAATAATGGATTTCTTTGAAATAATTGAAATATAAATTTATCGTTTCACTTCTCCGGCTGTGGCTGACGGCAAACTTTGTAATCGACGAAGTTTTTCTCCGGGCTTTGTTACTTTACAAAATGAAAAGTTACTCACTCAATCAATTATTTTATTATAACCTTTAAAATACTGTACTTATTAAAACTTCCATATATGTTTTTTTTTTAGAAATATATTTTATATCACAATAAACACAAAAAGAACTTTACATATTATTAAATCAATCTAACAGAATTAAATAAATTAAATATTGTGATGTGAATAAAGTGATAGTTATAAATATCTATCATTTTATCCTAGGTATATTTAGGATTAATATACGCTTAAAATCAAACTGAACTCTAAATCCTACTAAATTGTTTAATCTGTTTCAATAGTGCAAGGACCAATGATTCTGATTTATTCGAATAGACATATGAGCCAAATATTGTCAAATGAATTCATAACAAAAAAACCGAATAAATATTTTGTAATTTATTGCATTACAATAATTAATGTAAGCTACATGAGGGAGAAGTTAAAAATAAAACAGACAGAAAATTGTTTTTTGGATAATCCATTTTTTACTTTTTCGGTATATTAAAATGCAATTATTTTATTTCTTGACACAGTGAATAAAGGACATATAATTTTGTATTTAATTGTAAGGATAAGCCATCAGTCACAACATGCTACGGAACCGTTAAAAATCAGAAGAGAGTGATATTTGAATTTATAAGAGCTATATAATAAAATGAAAATAATATAATATTTCAATCACTAATGATATTGTAAAACATTTCAAGTTATTTTCTTTTCTTTCCTTCCTTGTAAATAAATAAGCATTCATTTTTAAATGAGCACATAAAGTTTATGTCACAAAACAGTTTTACAATAAAAATATAAGCTATATTTTTTAAAATTATATTTTAATTTACATATCACAAACGATTACACTCTTACATATAAATAAACTCTTTTACAATGATTAGATACAAAATTGATCCAGGCCATATGAGCCAAATAGTTTATTTTATAAGTAATGGTAACTGGAGTAGTTTAAATAATTTACGTAAAGGATAAAGTACTTTTTGTAAAAATGTTTTATTGGGTTTAGTAGAAAGTAGTGATTATTACCAGTTCTAATAAATCGAATAATTAAGGATGTCTTTACTTATGTCTCTTAATGAATTTAAGTTATTGCGAGAAGACATTTAATTAAATTGTTGGCGTATTAACATTTATGATAATAATAAATTATTTTTAAATATCCAAATTTAATAGTTTTAGTTCGTTTACGTGTCTATTTTTTATCGTTTATATTGTTTAGTATAAAATCTGTTGAATGAAATCATTTTAATCAAAATACCACCATTAAAACCATTTAATTTATACAATCGAAATGTTATAATTAATTTTAACACGATTACACCCCTCCTGCAGTTCGAGAACCAACCATTACAAATACAACTGATTAATTGAATTCCCTATCTAGATTAAGCTATAAATTATTAGCACTATTAGAGGTTGCAATTTCTATTGTGTACTATATCCGAATTACACTTTAACTTTATGGCATAGTTTATAAAGAGAAATCACATTTTAGACTGGGGCAAACACTGTAACATAGTAACAAGATAGATATAAATTTGTAAAATAGTGTTAATGAAAGATAATAAATTTCTAAGTCAGTTATGCGAATTATTTTATTATACAAACAATATATTTTGGTAAGTTGAAAACAACGTTGACAAAAAGCTTATTTGTCTGAGCTATAAACGAAATTGTTAAATTTGTGTACTAGAATAAATAGTTGATATTTACAATAAATAATATAGAATAATACACTTACGTGCTATTCGTACTATTAGTTTTTAATAAACATTATTTTAATTTGGGTAAAAAATCGTTTGTACTTCACATTATAGTTTTATTTTGTTTCGACTAGGAAATATTTAAAGTGCCTGTATTTTAAACTATTCGGATAGCTACGGGCAGTTAATTATACATTGATTAATAACAAATTTTAAAATATTTTTAATTTCAGATATTGCATACTTTATTCTAAATATAAATCATATACATTTCCGTTTGTAAGCTTCATTTAATATAAAATAAGACATATTGCAGACTTCTTGAAATGAACGAAAAATCAAATTATAAAACAATTATACGAAACTAATTTAGTTACTGGTTGTGATCAATTACATTTAGAGGAAGAAAAGGAGAAGGAAACTATCCATATTGACCTTACCTATGATGTTATATGTGTGATTTACAATGTGTCCCTATAAAAATATTTAATTTTATTTATCTGAACTGTGCCATACCTACTTAAAGCTTTCATATATCACTATTATTTCAAATTTAATGCCCTAGTAACGTCAACTTGTAAATGCTTGCTTTTCACAAGTACTTGAACTTTATAAAACTTGTATCTAATTGCACCTCTTTCAAAGGCATAAACATGTAATACATATTACTATATAACCCCAGGCAAAGTAACCGTGATGATTTGTTCATTGGAGTGATTTTAAAGCAAGTAGACGATATAGCAATTCTTGTGCAAAACTATTTTTGGGAGATATATATATATATATATATATATATATATATATATATATATATATATATATATATATATATATTACCAGACATTATTAGACAACAAAATTATTTCGTAACACTTTCATAATATATTTGTCCCGAAAACATTTTTATCCAAAATTATTTATATCAAGAACTATGCAAATAGTTTTTAAATTAGAGATATGAAATGACTTTTTTTACATTTTTATTTGTTTTAGTAGTCTTTCCGATACATGAATTGAATTTTTTAAATATACATATTATATGAGAATTATTATTTTTGGAATTTTTATCATAGTTTTACAATCCAAATAATGTATAAGGAGATTTCATTTTAAGGAAAATATGTCCTTTTATATTTTCTAGTTTTAAAAAGTAATAATGACATAAGATAATCTTTCATTGTGTAAATGATATACTTAATCGCCTTAATGTAAACCTATCACGCTGTTGTATTTCATGTCTTAAACAAAATCATGTTAAACTTAATCGAAAAATTTCACTAAGTTATATTCTGTATTCCTACAGAACTTCTTCCAACTGTAACGACCAAATTTATAGGGCTAACACAAGAGCATTAAATTAGTGCATCTCGTACTTAAAATACGATATTCACACAGGAAAATCACGAAATCACAGGACGTCTTACTTTATTTTGATTTTCCAGATTTATAATAACTGCAATATGTATAATGCACTAGTAGTGTTAAATATATTTTTCAAGGTGAATAGTTATCAGTTATTAAGTTAATTTATGTTTTAACTGATATCCTAACCAGTTCACTTCAAATATTTCAATTTATGTTTATATATTTGACAGACTTAAATAGAAATAACTATTCAATAATAATTGTAATACACCTTCTAATAAAAAATTAATTTAGTTTTTTTTTTTGTTTAATTTTTAGAAATGTTTCCCTTGCAATAAAATAAAAACACTTGTTATTAAACAAAGACTCTGTATTGAAACATGAAATCGAAAATCAAAAAAGTTTCTATTTAATCTCTTTTCTACTTATGTTGAGGAAATTTGAATTTCAAGAACCAAAACCACTATGTATTATACTCAAAGTATAGAATCATTACAGTCATGAATAACTGGAGGAAAAAGATCCACCTGTAACCGTAATTGTACGCAAGTATTATAGTTCGAGAACTAAATGTTCAAATTCAATAGAATTTACCAAAAATATATTCCCCTCAGTTTAGATGTTTCACTACGATATCCGTGGTTCAATGTATCAACTGAAAATTAATCGATACTCAAGTATCAACATTTTTAGGCTGATCTTCATCAATAATTGTGTATCCCTTAAAAAGTTACTTTTTAGTATAATTAAAATACAAATCTTTAGAGCCTATTATAAAAACATTGGAGTATAAGTTTTAGAATTACAGAAATTACCTGTAAATCGCATTTATTATTATTTTATTGGAAACATCTGGAATTATGTACAAAATATATCAAAAAACTGTCACAATTATCCAACTCATTTGAGCTATAAAAACTACGCGACCAATACACAGACATCACTTCATAAACCATTATGTAGCAAAGAAGTATTTCTAAATGGATACTTCTATAAAACAACCTAACCTAACCCACCCCATTATAAACATCTATCCTTCGTTGTGTTAAAGAAACAATACTCAGTAAGAAGTTAGTAACACTTTGGCTTGAGAAGTCAGCAATGATTATTAATACATTATTTATATACATATTTTTATTTTCTAGAAGATTCTTTAATATAAAATGTACGAATATCTCTGATTCAACAGTCTCTTCAAGTTGGACATGTCAACCAACATAGATATACTGAATATAAATGGGAAAATTAAAGAACAGTCAAGTAATATGAAATTAATAAATATATTAAAAAGAGAGTGATATCTACCCACGAACCAAAATTAATTGACATCTGGGAACACAATATGTGCACTATATTATTTAATATATAGTTAAAATAAAGATTTGGAGATTATTAGATCATATTAAATTACAATTCAATTTTTTTTATACAGTATTTTGTAAAGTAGCACAAATATTTGATTAGCTTAGCTTCTAGTTGACGTAGGAAATTGTTCCTCCCATCATTGGAGAACTATTTTATAAATCTCTCAAAAAGTACATCGGGACGTTACAGAGAGAAACAGAATTTCGGTGCTGTACAAAAAAAATCTCACAAAACATTTATAGTATATATATATATATATATATATATATATATATATATATATATATATATATATATATTTATTTATTTTGCCATTTAAAGGTGTAATAGGAATATTGCATAAATCAACATCATTAGAATTAGATATTTTTAATGGTCTGTAAATAACGTAGACAAACAGCTAACCGAAAATCTATTAAAGGGGTTAGAAACAATTACATTAAATGCCATTAGTAAGTTTCTTTAGTTTCGGATATTTAAAAAATAATATAACTTAGTTTAATCCATATGAATTTAGAAAGGGAGGGTCTTGGTTGACACCAATGCAATCATCACTCAATTGTACATTTTTTAATTATATAGCACACATTCTTACCATATTTTTACAGAATAGTACGTATTATACTGTATCAATAATTTTTATTCACGTACCCATACAAATATTAATAAAATATGATTTTCAATTGAATGGTTTTTCCACATATAACTGCAATATAATAAATCCAATTTTTGCAAGATGAAACCATTATCGTATTCATAAGTGTATTTTGCTATTTCATAAGACTGATCAAAATATAAAATATTTGGATATATTGGTGTTCAAGATATAACTCAAGTTATTGTTATGAAACACATGTTATCACTAACAAAGTTACACAGATTTCAATGCCTTCATATACATGAAATATTTAATTTATATACATTGTATGAACCGGTGATTATTTATAACCTTTTAAATACTGATAAAATTGTTTTTGCTAGCATATTTAGTTATTTCTCTTCGACGTGTTTACACACTTCCAACTAAAACTATTTGTGGGGTGTCTATGAACTCTATCATTTATAGTCTAACTTTCTAAAACAGTGATTTTTTTGTTGTAAATTATTGTTGTTTTTTTACATGTTTATAAAACTCTGAAGTACGCACACAAATCGTAGAGACATTTCTGTGCAAAATTCCATCCAGGTGATATTAAAATGTGAATTAATGGACATTGTTTGAGTTAAAACTCCTAATCACTGTAATAAACTGAAGATTGAAAAATGTTACGTCTTTTATTTAAAATAAAGAGATTTCCTTTAATAAATAAGTTATTAACACCTTATTACTGAAATTAGGTTTTCTCTTAATTTTATCAATTGACAAACAATTAATAACATTACTCTCATATTACTTTGATATATATTATTACTAAGCTTTTTACCTACCTTAGCTTTATTTGCACCGGAATTAATATAATCGTAGATTGACCGTCACTTTAAATTCTAATTACATTAACTCCTGTCACGTATACCTGCAATTTCCAGAAAATGTAAGAAAAAATATTAAAGTCAAATTGAAGTCAATAATTCAAAATCTGAATCTGAATTCAATTTTACACGTTTTTATATTAAGAA
The DNA here is from genome assembly GCA_963513935.1 of Aphrophora alni. Classification (NCBI taxonomy): domain Eukaryota; kingdom Metazoa; phylum Arthropoda; class Insecta; order Hemiptera; family Aphrophoridae; genus Aphrophora; species Aphrophora alni. Next base: position 131,151,250 of record OY740768.1, on the reverse strand, counting down.
AAAAATTCATTATTTTGATGCCAATAAATATATGAAGCTATCTACAGCTTGTAGTTGATCCTCAATATTCAATTGTGTTTATTCCAAGAAGTTTTGCGTAAGAAATTAGTAATTGTTTGTTTTAACTTGGTAAATACAAACTTATTATAAGTATAGTAAAAGTAGATTCACTCCTCTACGTAACATATTTAATTAAATTAATCCCTTACAAAATCATGTTAATTAAAAATAATAATAAAAGCTTCTATGTATAATATTTGAAACAATAATGCTCTACAGAGAGACCACATATTAATCCAGAGTTGTTCCTGTTTGGAATGTTTGTTAATAATTTAATCCTGAACAGAGTAATATCATATACAAACTTTAAATTGTTTGTTTGTGTAACATATATTTTATTAATCCTAAAGGACTTTGTAAACAAAAATAATTTCACAATTTCATACAAAACTTTATTGCATAATATTTTACGAATTTAAACGATTCTGCCCAGTGTTTTTATTTCTTTTTTATTTATAATGTACGGTTTTCTTCCCGATTGTTAACGTCCAGTAAGTGGTACACCCATAGTTAGAAAAGTAATTGGGAAACAAAATGAGAATCCGATAATAGTAGTTACAATAAAAAACCTCAAATTATATCAATTACTAAGCAATCGTTCATATGTATTTAGGTTATTCATCATATGGGATGGAATAGGTTAATAACTTTTTTCTTTAGATATTGTAAACTATAGAAACTATTTTTAAGAACAAATAAATAACTTATGTCATTTACCGGCATTTTATCATAGTTTTTCATACAAAATCAATAAAATTTACATTAAATGTTTATCTTAATAGTAAAAATCTCCAAAATATTGCTTATAATTACGTTGAGTTTGAATTTAACTTATAATACTAGATAAAGCATATGTTTTAGTAAAGCCAAAACACTACATATCCGATAGATAAGTTACGCAAAAATATATTTTACGCATAAATTAAGTGTGATGGCTACACTGTACTCAAAATTGATAGTTCATATCACTTGAAATGACAATTAATACGTAATCGTGTATTCCCTTTAGTTGATTTCAAAAAATTAACAGGTTTTATAAATATCTGAGTGATGCGTTTCATTTGAAGTTACGTAAATCTACATTTTCTAAAATATCAACAATATTTCCTTTATAAATAAATATTGAGCTTCACTTGTGAGATAATATTAAATAGAAAAAAAACTTTATCACAAGATATCGCAAAAGTAACGTTTAAATCAAACGCGTTTCAACGACAAAGTCGCCATCCTCAGTGATAAGTGAGCTACAATAACATGTTATAGTTATAGTTTTGTTATTGTAGTTCATGTATCACTGAGGACGGCGATTTTGTCGTTGAAACGCGTTTAATTAAATCAACGTAATTTTTGTGAGATGTGTTCGAGTTTTTTTTTAATAACTTTAACTTTTTTTAATAATCTAATATTTATTTTAATAACAAATTGTGTTATTCACGTCCTGTACACGATCTCAAAAGCATAGAGTACCTGTCGTTAAGCACTCTCAATATCGTGTTTCAGTGTTAGAAAATCGCTGAGAATCTTATCTTTAACCAGTGCTGTTTTCAGGGTTAAAAGAAATTTAAAAGTGCACGTCAATCTCATCGGTGTCGTTCATAAACTGTTACAATCCGACTGTAAAAGAGTTGCACGGTTTTGTCTTCGGTGTCATGGATTTATTTCAACTGAGGGAATTGATATAATATTGGATTATGTTTATTTTTGTGATGATACTTGATTTTAATTTAAAATGTTTATTTATAAACAGCCAAAACATGGATAAACAAAAATCCTCATGAGATATACAATTTATATGTGGTGTGGAATTCTCCGTATACTTGTGATATGTGGGTTATTTTTAGATTAAACTGTCACTGGTGAGTTTTTAATGATTTACAAGTATGGATTGTTTCTTTGTTGAATGACAATGAATGGTTGTGTTCGTGTCGGCTGGATGACTTAACCGCCAACAATGGATTAAAATAATTATCGTGTCACACATTTTTTGTGATCGATAAATTGCAAAAAATCACGTGGCTCCCTAACGTAGGTATCTCACTTTTACCAGTTTTATACTTAGGGTTATCTGAAACGTGTGGTGTTTTAAACAATTACCAAACACTTGACAGTGATTAGTGAAAGATTAGATTTAAACGTAAGTGAAAACCCATTACTGTGAAGAGCTGCTTAAATCATTAAAAGTGTACAAGCTTGTATACAGGCTAATGGAAACACTTTCTATATCAATTGTAAGGAAAATCGAATATTTGTCCTTTTATTAAGATTATACATATTAGTCATTGTACAGCAAAATGGTTATGAACTTAATGAAACAGTATGATATTTGTATAAATTATAGAACATTGAAAACTTCTGTTCATAGTGTATATCACGTTTTAATATCTAGTACTAAAATAATATTTTCCTTAACGGATTTTCAATGTTGTTTTACGGTGTGAATTTAAAAAGCAAATTCATTAATCTAATTTGCTTTGTGTATGCAAATCATGTAAATCTTATTTCTGATTTTATTTTATTTAACGTAAATCAAAATAAAACATTTTTTTAAGAATATCTCTTTCTAGAATAGGTCTCTGAAGTTTAGAGTGACTCATTCCTAAAGCTTACAAGTCAAGGACAGTTGTGTCATTTCTGCAGCAAGATAAAGCATCGTGTCGCGTGATTTAAAGGAGCAATTTTACTTGAACAGTCTGACAGTCATAAGTCATGTTAAGAAAGTATGCTATGAATTATGGTATACTATACAATATCTAACCACTAGCAGATGTAATATTATTTATCGTAAGAGGTAAGGAAAAATAATGAATAATATTTTCCTACATTTTTTTTAATTATCAATTTTATTTTTCTTACTAGGCCTACTTTCCTTATTGCAAACTATAATATACATAAACTTCCCACTCTTTTTAATTATCTCTCTCTTTTTCTCTTACTTTCTCTAAGAGTTAATATTTTTCAATTTATTAGCTCAATTTTGTATGATGTCAGGGAATAAGTTATGTCACTTTGACACTTCCACATATGAAAATAATTCTGATATTGAAGAGTATAATTTTGATTATACAATTTACAATTCATATTAATAATATTTTTTAGTCTATAATCAACATTAACAATAATAAAATTGTTCTAATTCTATTTGTTAAAATATATGTCATTTATTTGTAATGACAAATCAACAAGCCACGATTTTGTTACTTAGACTATTGGCGTTTAATCAGTTCTAGCAGAAATTTATCATTACAAATTTTTATTTGGGAGCATTTCATGATGATTGTTATTATCTATGTAACTATAAATATCTGAACATTAAACTATTTCAGATATGTTGTTTTAGAATTTGACACCTAATTTCCCTATATTTATACTAATTCCCATGAAATTAGGAAGTATTAATTTCATCCCTCCTGGCGTAAAATCATTAATATGAACACCTTCTAGCTATGAATTCAAGTTAAACTGTTACATTTTCTGGGATACAAGTTTGATGATGGTTTACATTATATTGTAATGTCTAAAAAACACACTGTTTTATTTCTATAGCATATTACGTTCTCGTAATGGATATTAATATCAATTATTCATCGTTCTTTTTCTAACCATATTTAGTAACGTGGTATTAAAATATTGTTTTTGCTTTAATTTAACCAAAGTGGATCCAAACATAATTCTGTCTGTTGAAAATCTATGAAACTATGTGTGGTTTGAAGGATGGCACGTTTAGAAGGGAATAATCGAATAGAACACACAGTCACCTGACCTGACACTCATGCATTTCTTTCTGGTTTTCGTCAAGTAAAATGTGTTGTATTCCAAGGCGTAATCTGTTATTATTATGAAAAGCTTATCGCTGAAGCATTTACTGTGTTTGATAACGATAAAGAATTCTGTTGGAGGGTGTACAATGTGTTATATTGCGTAACGTGATAACAGTTATTAATCATTTGACAATCAATACACTTATGACAACTAACAATTCACAACATAAGAAAACAATTCAAGATGACAGTGTTTTAAAAGTTACGTCATTGCTATATGCACACAGATGGTAGCAAATAAAGTAATATGAATGTGTGTTTAACTAAATATATTAATATAATAATTTCTGTTGTTTGTCCCGTTATTGTACTTTTTGTTTTTATTTTAAGAAGAAGAAACTATTATTATTTGTGTGTTAAACCACGATCAGATTTCTGCAACCCCTTACTGCAAGGTTGTTCATCGATTAATGCGTTATATGTTTATGAATGCTAAATTTTGATTTTGTAATTTTTTTATAAAAGAAATTCTTAATATAATGTGGAAAATAGTTACGAAGAATTTATGTACTAAACGAGATGTATTTAAGAAAATTAGTTTCATATAATACGTTTCAATTACTTCCCAAATCCCATCTGTAAATGAATAATGTGTGTGTGTGTGTGTGTGTGTGTGTATATATATATACACATTATTAAAAACCAATAATGAATATATATATATAATATATACATACATATATATATATATATATATATATATATATATATATATATATATATATATATATATACACACATTATTAAAAACCAATAATGAATATATATATATATATATATATATATATATATAATAGATAAACGATCTTGCAGGAAGGGGTTGGAGAAAGCCGATACTCCATTCATCATATTGGTTTATGATGAATATCTGTTTTTACACAAACAGATATTTGTGTGAAAATAGTAACATAAATTGATCAAGTCTATTGTCACTTTTTGTTATGTGGAAAAATTATAATTGTCTCTTGTGGCAAAATTAGAGTATCGATTTGTACATTAATGAGTTAACGTCATTACTCAAGACACGATGATTGGGTCATCTTTAATACACTGTAGATTTAACCACTATAACGGTTTCAAATAAGTTGCATTTTGACACTCATGGTTGTAGCATCATCATATTGAACCTCCACCACTAAATATGGATTTGATTTTCAATCATTTGTATATAACATTTTGTAACGGTTCCAATAATTTTTAATTTATTTAATAAAACATGTTTACAATGAAATATCAGATCAATGAACAGGAAGAGTAGTATTATTTCAAGGTAGAATTTAATAATTTAATTTAAAATTATTAAAATGTTTTAAATATTGATGCGCTCTCAAAGTTGCAATAGACACGGGTTAATGGTGTTAAACAAATTAGACTTTATGCACTCTTCCTTGAATAGGGTTACACATTATTCCTCTTGGTCGTTGATTGCATAGTAGTTATATAAGCTACGTATTATAAAAATGTTATGTAAAATGTATGCGTTATCAATCTCCTTAAAATATATATCATAAAGATATATAAATTCTAACTAAATTAGTACTGTTTGTAATATTAATAAAGCCATGTATTAAACAAAATATTACCATAACTTTGAAGTATCAACTTAATATGTGATACTTAAAAGTCCCTTACGAGCGGGTTCTATTGGAAATTTATCTGACGATATGATTTGTAATTAAATCACTAAATAAAATATATGCTCAATAATAAACATTAGAGATAATTTGAGAAACTCATTCATTTATTATACGATGGAAATTAAACAGTTTATTTTTAACCTACTCTCTTATTTTCAATAAAATGATTTATTTTATTAAATCATACACTCAGTTTTCTCCGTTAAGTTAAATGTTATTATTATAGTTAAAATACGAAATGTACAATTCAAATTGACAGTTTTGTAAACTTATAAATGTTTAAAAAAATACATGACTCATTTTGTAATTTACTTGTTTATCCTAAAATTTTTAATGCACTTGTATGTGACAAGAGTAATAATGTAAGTTTCATAAAATGTATTTTCTTTACGGCGTTGATAATATATTAAACAATACAAATTACAATAGCATTTAAAATATTTTATGTAATAGTTAACATATTTTTATTTTGTTATTGATTAAAAAATGAAAACTAATAACACGCAAAAACCTAAAGCTTCAATTTCAATTTCTACTGGGATTTCAAGTCAAAGCATTCATGTTTTGATGTTAACGTATAATTCAGTTATACTATTATCCTAAAATTGACATAAAATAATAACCAATTCTTTGTTCTATTTTTATTATTACAGAAACAAAACAAAATGACTTATCTATGATCTCAAAGTCAGTATGTAGGTAGTGAATTAATTAACTGTAACATAATTATGATAGTTATATACTCATTATGAAATAGTGTTGTAAATGGCGAACATAATATCCATTAACATTACTAATTGTTCATAAATAACAAAAACACATACATAAGTACAACTATTTTTTTTTTGTTACCTTCATGATAAAAGCAAACCTTAAAATGACTATTCATATTATAAACTCATCACTAATAATGAAAACTTCATCCCATCAATGTGTTCAATTAAATGACTTCGTTCTCAATTAGCTGGAAGTACTGCAGTGTAAATTAATATGGGAAAAACAGTGTACATCGGTTTAATTTATTGATCACTGGTCACGTTTGTGATTTCATGTTAATTAATCTCCAAGCAATGGCCTCTAAACAGTTATGTTGCAGTTTCCATTTATAATACAAATTGTTATAGTAGCATGAATAAATATGCACCGAGTTTTATGCTTAGTATAACCAGAAATTGAAAGTTCAAGTGATGTATAAACATTATAAAAACTTTGTAGATTTTTTTAATAAATATAAAAACAGAGTCTAATATATTCAATTCAATCACAACACCGTTTCTTCAACCATTATAATTCGTTCTAAATATATTTAAAATTACAAAAACCCTATTGTAATAAATTCAGTTATGTAACTGCGTGATACTGCTGTTGTGAAAGTCGCTATTATTTATGGTTTTAATCCATTTGACATTTATAATTGGGATTAAAGGTTGTGGTATTTTAATAACTTTTATTTCGGGCTATAAGGTCGTTATTTCCAGAGAATACTAACTTTTATATATAGCCTTCGGAGTGGTTCAAAAATGTTAGTACTGATTTTATTCAGGACAACAAAGTAAAGGAAAAGTACCCATTAACATATTCCAAAAAAAGCTTTTGTGTTCGTCTGTTATCTATTTATTTATTTTTAAATTTTATTGTAAATTCAGATATTTTATCATTTCGATTTAAAGTTTTGGTATACATATTATTTATGTATCAAAAATCAAATTGTACCATATTAAATTTCAAAATGGCGATAGTTCATATTTTTTCAATGTATTTTAAGAATTACCTAATATTTTTATTTACAGTAAAACGGCACTGTAAAGCAACAGCAAATATTGCAAATTACAATTATACATTGACAATGTCACTTATTAAAGTTCTGCAAGTATCAGATTTAATTAATAAGTAATTTTTAACCAATTTTAATTAAGATATAAATATAGTTTAAATTAAATAATTTCATATCAATCTAGAATATTTCTTATTACATTTTACAAAATATGTTCAGCTATCTCTAATGACGTTCTCTGTTTTATTATATACATGTTCTTTCTTACGTACAAATAGAGGGAAGACCTACTTCTAAACTTTCACATTAAAAATTTAATTACCTTACTGATGATTATAAAATCAATAATATAATGCTATAAAGCGATATTATAAAGCAGTAAAAATAACACCTTCCCCTTGTAATAAAAGGATCTAAATTACATTCAGAAAAAATAGTGAGATAAATTATTTTATTTTATTGAAATTCAATCTAAATCTTTCATCGTTTCATGAGCCTACATTTTAATGTAAATATATTTTTATAGTCATAACAATATTTCTCCTAGAACGTACAAAATTTATCAAGTGCATTTTTCTACTACTCCTATCATTGTCTTAATTTGTGCTGAGGTATTATGGATGAACTCTATTTAATAAAATAATTTACGTACTCCAAATTTAAGTACATCTGATGAAAATAGAATAAATTGATTTCAAAATCACAATGCTAAGGGCGAAAATGTATATACTAAAACTAATTTAAAATGTTAATTTATAATAATTGTTAATGTTAAATGATTTGTTCAATATAATTTGTATTAATTGTGTTATGTGCACTTATATACTATCATTTGCAAAAGCTAAAAGTTTAAAAAATATTATTTAAATTAATTGAGAATTTGAATTAAAATCCGAAGTCCATGTAAGAATCTTGTTACATTCATCTAATCAAAACCAACAGAATTTTCGATGAAAAATAACCATTAGTAAGGACAATAAAAACACAACGTCTAAAAACATTTGAAATATTTCTAATAAACATCACTCTATCTCGGGTTGTTTTTAAGCAGCATATGTAAAGATATGGACGAAAGCAAAGCTTATAATATCAAAGGATTAAGACTGTTTTGATGAAGAAGAAGAATTTACTTAACAAACTTTAGATCTTCTAATCTCGAGTAAGGAACAAGTTTCCAAGCTCAGATTAATAAACTTTCCTTTCACATATAACTCCTGTGGTAAAAGTTTTAAAGATTTTTAATGATACAAAAGAAGTGCATGAGTAAATATTTAACTAAACCAATATCACATGTATTTTTAACATTTTATCTAGATATATTGCAACAACAATGAAGTTACGTGAAGGTATTATTTCTTTCTTGTTACACTTTGAAGATGATGAGCCTCTCCCAATTTGTAATATTATTTTTACAAAAATATAAAGGGTTATTAATAATGCCAGATATGTGTTAGTTTAGAAAATTGTCACCATACATATCAGTACAGCATACACAAGACTATTTATAATATATGTTTTATCAATAAATGTATTCTGATATTAACTGTAATACTAACCATCACCAAAAAAAATCTTTAATTTAAAAGTAAATTTCAAAGCACCTTCATTCAGATATATTTATCCCAATAGATTACATAACGTATATAGTTGTGTACAAATCTGGCTTGTACCATGATTAGATTCATTACGAATAACACTGAGAGTCTGAAAAAATAAGTAGTATAATTGATTAAATGTATTCAAGTTATAAATATATTGTGCTGTATGTATTGCGTAAGCCTAATGAGTTGTTCTGTTGTAACAAATCGACATTTAAATCTAGGCAATCCACCTCCTAAGTGTTCCCCTCCTAATGATACAGATTTTCATCTGGAAAGCTCTTCACAATGCTGACAAATCGTATATTGTTTGGGATATACTGTTTCTGAAGTCGTAGGCCGTTAGTATAAACAGCACTGTACAATTTTCATTGTTTAACTTAATAATAACAAAATTTGGATTAAAAGTAAATTTAGTTGTTATTAATAATCAAAGTCTTATGAACATACAATCATAAAAACAAGTTTAAAAATTATTGATAGATTCTTATTTTCAAAAACATTAGGATAGATTTTTTTCAAAAATTATTAACTCCACAATTACAAAACTACAAGAACATGACGGATATTTGTAAAATATTAAATATATATATATATATATATATATATATATATATATATATATATATCAAAATTGCCCCACTACGTGAGTTGCATTCCGGTTGTTTTTTCCAGTTTACCGTTACACATTAATGTTATATACTCGTATATATTAAGGTAATATGGAATAAATTACTGGATTCCAACGTATTGCGCCAATTTTTAATTATTTTTACAAATTTTAGTAAAATAATAGGAATTACAAAAACTTACAAAAAGGGGATATTTTATGACTGTATTCAAATTTTATGAATAAAAAAGGTAATATTGAAAATGATTTGTTATATATGTGTATTAACCCAAATTGTTGTGAGTGTCCAAAGTATTTTGCATGTAGTCCACTTACGTCCATCATCAATAAAACTTACCACATATCATAATTTACACATTTATAAATATACTTTTAAATAGATAATTACATACAACCAATCAGTGATAATTATCTATGTTTCATTATTTCTATAATTAATTTCTAAGAGAAACTCTTCAAATCTGAATAGGTTTTGAAATATATATGCACTATATATAAATAATTACCTATATATAGAGTGTGTCCGTTTAGTGAGTAGATAACCTCTATAATTTTCATTTTATTAATTATGCGAACCTGCTGCGTGATGGATTTATATTTTGAATGTCTGGGACTTTGATTGCTGACTTTTGTTGTACAGTTCAATTGAAGTTGACATCAAAAACAGGAAATTTGTTTTCTTAAATTACTTAGAACACTGTCAGTTGTACAACCTTATTTGTTTCTAATTTTGTACGTTTTTCTCGACATTTCGAAAAGAGGTGAGATTTTTTAACTCTATTTTCACCAATCATCTGCTTTTCAATAGATCTTAAAAATGAGGTGTCACTCGACCCCATATAGTGCAAACCCTATTCAGATTTTAAGATTTTATTTCAGAAATTAATTATAGAAATAATAAAACATACATAATAAACACTGTTTGGTTGTATGTGTTTATCGCTTTTTAAAATCTCTAAATTTAGGAATTTTTACAATTTCACTTATTTTGCAAACAACATACGAAAAATCTATATTATATATCCAATTTTTAAATTATTAATATTATATAACACATACTTCATAGTGCATAAGCACTATTAGTCATGCTGTTTTTACTACGTATGTATACGATATTGGTCTACGCAAGTGATGAATCATTTAATAAGTAAATAAATAAAAACCATCTAGTGAGTTGTAGCTAGTGAATGCCTTTGAAGTTTGTAATAATAAAACTTGTGATATATAACAAACTTTATTTAAATATCCTATCACATATCACACACAATGTCACAAAAATATCATCTCATTTTTTTTAAACAAAAGTAAACGTTTGACAATTTTTATGAAGTTATTTGCAGGTTAGTTATATTTTTGGCTTTTGTCCCACGACGATATTTTTAATTAATTAATTCTATTTCAACTATTTTTCATATAGTCAACGATTTTCATGATATTTTTTACGTTTATTTTGACATTTATTTTTACATTTTTGTATATCATAATTTTATTAAAAACTTTCTAGTTGATTACCATAATCGTAACTAAATCTATATATTCTTGTAATTAAAATATGTTTACAATATATTTTGCTTCTTTAAATCAAATAATATTTAATGTGGAATATTTATTTATAAATATTGATTGAAAAATCTCTTTATATAAATAATGAAACTATACAGTATGTAAACGGCTATATTTTTTGTTTTAACATGTATGATATTGATTTAAGGTTGGGCTGAAACTTTTTACACTTTTATACTATTTTTAAGTTTTAAAGGTAAGCTCATATTTATAATTGATATTTTTATCGTACGTGTATATAATTATATTTTCTTAAATTTTTTTTTCTGAACATAATATCTCCCTCCTCCCTTAAAATTATGCAACGGCACGTTTTTTATGGTCGTTTCAATAACGGGGCGTTACAAAAATAGTACTATGTTATACGATTCAATTTGGTTGAAACACCCACATTGAAAGTGGGAATAAAATCGGTACAATACTGCACTGAAATTTAATCCAGTTGAATAAGAACACAATTATTCCTTGCGGTGAAGATTTACTGCATGACATATTTTTCATTATTCAACATACCCACTAACAATTGTGTGTTATTTTATAGTTTTATCTTTATAAAATATATTATTTTATTTTTTATTGTTGATATAGCATACGACTTCAGGATTATTAACTATTGAACATGGAAATAAATGTAAATTTTAATGAAATTGTCAATTCCTTGCAATCCTGTTTTTATTGTAATAAGAACTTAAGTTTATTTAAGTTTAATAACATAAATTGTTATATACTATATGTATTGAAATACTTTTTTCCCCAGAATATGGTAGATTCTCTCTTATAAGAAACTAACTCAACAAATAAATTAACAAATACAAAAATTGCCATTAAAAAACTTGCAGATTTGTATCTGTTGGTAGTTTAAAAAAAACGAAATATAAAGAGTGACATGTACTTCGGATATCTAAACCGTGAATACATTTTTCTTTAATAAGGTAGAAACGATTTTTAATGGTTGAAATGAATGTGTATTCCACGTCATTTATTAAAAATAGGCTCCGATATTTTGAATTCAATAATTGTTTTGTCCTAATGGTAGATTTATAGCCAGATATAAAAATTATTATGATTAATAAACTTTCTCTTAAATCCAGGTTTTTTTCGTTATTGTTTTCATTAAAAATAAATTTCGTAGTGTATTACGTCAAAAATAAATAAAACATTAATATAAGATAATATTTGTATTTGTATATAACTACTATATATAATATGTAGTTAACATTACACCACAATATTTATAATTATTTACTCATTTTATCTAGCGTGCCTTATACAATCTATTGTACACAAGAATGCATCTTTCCTATAAAAAACAATTATGGACTTGTCTAATTTAAATCTTAAGTTCCACCCTTTTCAGTTTTCAGGAAATTAATTTCACAGTTTTTGCAAACCTAAAGATGATGATGTCACCTACACACTATCATCCGTTATCAATAGAACTATTATTTGATGATTCCAAAAAAGATAACCACCTCCTTAGATCTGTATTAATAAAAAATCATAATAGGACTGGGCTAAAAAGGCACCCTTGTCTTAGTTTTAAAACTTGTACTATGTACCAATAAAACATTCAGATCACGCCAAGCAAGAGACATTAGAAAACCAAATATATTAATAGTATTTGCGTATTCGTTGATTTTGTTAGTGAAAATCTCAGTTTCATATCTTGTTTTTAAAAATTGATTGTAAATAATTTGAAACGCAATAGCTTTCGAGTTGTTTACCTGATCTTACTTTAAAATATTATTTATTTATTAGACTATTTGCCCATTTAATATTATAAGAGCAAACTCAATCTTCCATTTTCATATATAGTTCTTCTGACTTGAATATTTAATTTTAGTATATCTTCTGTAGTTGAAGAAAATAGCACTTAAATAAGTATTAAAAAATACAAATTCTTTTGCATAATTTTAATGTCGTCTTTAAATTATTAGAAGTCGCAACATAATGTGCTTACTTTTAAGAAAGCGATACATATTAAAGGAATTCAGTAACTCTCGATTGATCTGATAGGCACTACATTGTAAATAAATACGTGATTCACAATTTTTAAATTTAACGTTTTACTAAAACACTTTTTCATAAATTATGTTGAACTCTAAGTTAACATTGATGTTTTAACATAAATTTGGTCTGAGGCTGTTAATAAAAACATAATCTTCTACCATTTACTAAAAAAACAAAACCAGAAAATAATAAAACTAAAAAGCACTGTTTCAATGTGACATAAAATGTCCTAATATACAAATATATCTTATGTTAATAAAAAATATTCTCCGATTATAATTTTACAGTATTTATATTTTTCTAAACTTTGTAAATGAAAATAAATATTTATGGACCTAACTGTAGGAATAGGAACTACGATTAGTGCAAAATTGGTTTTATTACGTTTATAAAAGTAAACAGAAGTTGATTAAATATCTTAATGCAATATGAATTTATCAGAAAGCTCTTATATTATTCTAATAATATTGTCCTACATCTTACAGCTTAATAAAATAACAACTAAAGTACTCCCATACCTACTTAATATTATCTGACATTTTATCTTCCGTTTGCTACTATCAAAAGATGGTGTAAGATTTTATAACTTCTCTTACAATATTACTTTATTTCTGTAAGAACTAATCTATATTGCACTAACATTTACTTTTTCACATATCTTGTTCATGTGATACAGATATGAAAAAGAGCAAAAAAATCAATAAGAAAATTCATCTAACAACTCTGAATCAATAAAAACATTCATCTAACAACTCTGAATCATTAAAAACAATCATATAACAACGCCCAATCAATAAGAACATGCATGTAACAACGCCCAATCAATAAAACATTCTTATAACAACGCCCAACCAATAAGAACATTCATGTAACCACGCCCTAGCAATAAAACATTCATATAACAATGCCCAATCTAAAAATACATTCATATAACAAAGCCCAATCAATAAAATATTCTTATAACAACTCCCAATTAATAAGAATATTCATATAACAACGCCCAATCAATAAAAGCATTCATATAACCAATGCTCAATCTATAAAACATTCATATAACAACGCCCAATCAATAAAACATTCTTATAACAACACCCTATCAATAAAAGCATTCATATAACCAATGCTAAATCTATAAAACATTCATATAACAACGCCCAATCAATAAAATATTCTTATAACAACACCCAATCAATAATATCATTCATATAACCAATGCTCAATCTATAAAACATTCATATAACATCGACCAATCAATAAAACATTCTTATAACAACTCCCAATTAATAAAAACAATCATATAACAACGCCCAATCAATATAAACATTGATATCACAACGCCCAATCAATAAAAACATTCTCATAACAACTCCAAATCAATAAAACAATCATATAGCATAATGCTACTCACCGTGAATGAACCAAGTTTTCATTTAGCCGAATGCACTGCAGTGCAATTTGGACGGCTAATGCGCTGTGCATAGACAATGCGAATTTTTGCCTTCTTGTCGATTGATTACCTTTTACTGGTTAATTTTGTGATTTCATTAGAATTATGTATGGCGGTAATTCTGTTAATATTATTATACAGTAATTTTGAGTAAACTAATTATCATCACAGATTTTACGTTTTAATATTTATTTTAAAATATGTTTTTGTTATATTGACGAATTACAAGATGTATTGAATATATACTACTAAATTGTACAACATTTATTAAAGAATTTTAAAAAAAGGAAAAAAAGAAACAAAATTAAAGCAAATGAGTCGTACAGCCCTCTTTTTTACTTTTCATTGGATATACTAACCGTACAATACTATATGAGTTAGACCCATAATACAAGTCTTCACACTTTACTCATGCTATCCCATACATTTTACTTTAACATTTTAAAATATAGCTCCTCCTTGGAAATTTCTTCCTCTCTTTATGTGTTATATATTCCAAATTGCATACATGGTTTTAAGTGCAAACCTGTTAACTGTAATCGCTCCATATGTGTTCATAGAGATCAACTCTTACAATTCATAAACCGTCACGTTGCCATGGACATTATATATATAATAAAAAAAATTCAAAAATATAAAATGATATTTAAGAATACGTATTATTAACATTATAGACATTTCATTTTTCGTTAAGAAAACTTCGGATATGCCAGTGTTTATTAGTGGAATGCGAGAAGTTTTAAATTTAAAGTAACAGTTCAACTGGCATGTCAAATTGGTAGAAAAAAAGATCTCCTTAGTTTGAATTTTTTTTCAATAAGCTCAAGGAAGTCTATTGAATAGGATAAATTGAATTGAGATTATGAAACGATTTTTAAAAAAAATCCTTTAAACGCTAGAGAATTAATCGTTTGATATGGTTGGAGCTTCAATACTTAACTAAACAAAACGTAATTTTTGATTTTTGATTTCACATTTCGTAGACGGATTTATATTTTTGTAACTGTTCTCGTGCTAAAGAAGCAGTAAACAAAATTAAATTTACTGAAAATCTTTCTATTTTTCTGTTACGTTTTGCCCTATTTCGTTCAGAAGTATTTATGAATAAGGTTTTTTGTTAAAATAGATTAGATAAACCTAATGGATTAATAATCCAAATTTACTTACTTATTGTAATTTGCATAACCACAACTTACATGAAATCATTACGAAGAAGTAGTTAAAAAAAATATGTATTACCAATTTATAATTATTATATAATGTAGTAAGTATGGAAATATCTTTCTATTGAGTTAAATATAAATTTGTTATATTTTATCCAACCAAACCAAAAACTCAAGTTAAAAGATGGTTGGCAGAAATTCACAGTAATAAGTGGAAATTTGAGGCTTTTGTTGTTTCTGAGATCCACAAAGGGATATGAAAACTGAAAAGGGTGAAACTTAAGATTTAAATTAGACAAGTCCATAATTGTTTTTTATAGGAAAGGTGCATTCTTGTGTACAATAGATTGTATAAGGCATGCTAGATAAAATGAGTAAATAATTATAAATATTGTGGTGTAATGTTAACTACATATATATATATATATATATATATATATATATATATATATATATATATATATATATATATATATATATATATATATATGCACGTAGGCCTGGTTTATGAACTAACGCCTGTCGAAGCTAAAGTTTGTAGTGTACTTTTATAAGGAATTAACATACATACCTACACAGGCAATGTGTAGAAATTTCAATTTTTTAGAAAAAAATGTGATGTGTACTCAGTGATTCCAATATGATAATCTCCCATCAAACAAATCCAATAAGTATATTTATGAGTCATATATTTATGGATATTTATGAGTCATATCCTTAGTTTATCCAGGTTTTTATTTTAAAACATGGTATTGTTAACATCTTCAAGGGTTTTCATAATTGTGGAGATTCACTTTTAAATTAACTATTTAAACTCCTAAAGTAACTAAATAAGTAACGCCAAAAGATTTGATAAATATTGAAAACAAATTTCCTTCTTAACTTCTAACGCTTTTTTCATAACTTGAAGGAAGTCAGACGATATTGTATCGTTTCTGTAGTAACATAAATTGTTCTGTAGCGTGATTTGTGCACCATATTTTATATTATCTGAAATGGATCAATCATAGCAGATAGTTCATAAGTTGAAATCAAATTTAAACCTACAAAAATCACTCTGCATAATAATTCAAACAAAAGGGACTAAAAACTACCACAAGTCCGAACCTTAGTAACATCATCCGATTACTACAAGTTTTGTACCTAAATTTTTATTGCACCCTGTATAAATATTAAAATGAACTTTTGCTATGCTTTATATATTTGTTAAAACCATAGTGGCCAGTGTTGTTAAAACTTGAGGTGGTTGTTTAATAAATAATGTTTACAATTTCTGAAGGTATTATATATTTGGATGCATCAACATATAAATTTATTGATTTAATCTAACCTGACCTAACCAAACCCTTTGCCTTTTGATCAAGACAAATGCAAAATTAGGATATGTGTAATTTTAAAACAGGAATATTTTTAATTCCTACATTTATGGAGCATTATGAATTAAATATAAATTAAACTGTGGATTTTGGTGCACTTTTGTAGTTCAAAAATATTCGTTCAGTAAAATAAAAATAGAAAAAAGAGTAAATATTGAATGACGAGTTTTAAGTAATAATTCCATCCAAATACTTTATAACCTCATACATGTAGCACAAAATAAAAGTTAAGTTACTGTTAAACATATATGAACACTGAACCGTACAAATTTGCATTATAGTAATAATCTCTAGTACTGTAATGGTATTTATAGCCATTAGTAAATCAAAATATATAATTGTAATGAGGTGCGAAAATTTTAATATTAGTAACTCGAACGTTTGAATATTATCTTTCGTATGAATTTATTAATTTACCTGTTATATGATTGGTGCAAAAATCAAAGAACCATGATTAAGTATCAATATGTAGTTAAATATTACTTCATATCAATGGGTTCAATAACTAAAATATATTCCTAAAAAAAACGTATATTCAATGTAGCATATATAAAACATGATATGATATTACATGTTTATTAAAAATGAAAGATAAAAAGCTCGTTACATATGTAGAGTCTACTAAGTTGTAATAAATTTAATAGATTTATTTACAACGTTTGAATCTAGAACGTGACCTGGATACCTCCCTTAATTTCCTGTATATAATTTAAATACCTGCACTGATTCTGTTACACACTAAATCCTCAATAATTAAGTGTTTTTGGTTTAGTTATACCACAAAATTAAACCACTGAAACTTTTTTATATGTAAATTGATTTCATATTACAGTATTTACTTTTTCTTTAATTAATTGAATTTGGTTATCCTGCCTGTTATCCTGACCTAACGTGTGTAATCTTAATATTGGAGACCACGATATTTGTACTCATAGATTTGGATTCGATATTATTTCTGTGTAATATTTCGGTAGATAATAATAAATAAGTGATTTGCGTTTAAAGAAATATATTGCAGAAATGGATCCAAACAGATACATTCGTTTATTTATACATTTATGTAGAATTATAATGTCCTTTTGCACGCCATTGTTTTTCTTGTGTACCTAAATATATTCCAAATGCAAATTATATGTTGATACGTTCAATACGTTGAAAAACAATCACATCCATATTACGCTACAGTTGATGGTTGTATTATGCATACAATATTTTAACATATAAGTAACAACAGTTGTATTCGAATTTTAGTTGTTTACCAGAGATGCCAACATACACTAGATCTACGTTTTCTGGTCATTGTAACATTTATTTAGTATTTCGTCATAATTCGTGTTTATACAATTTCATTATCCAAGATGGGTCTTGGTTTTGTAATAGAAGGAAAGTACCTGCGTAATTATCGTTATGTAATACTGTACATCGTCCAGTTTTAAGTACAACCTTATTTTTAGTGTTTTGTTAAATCTTTCTTTTACTATAGTTGTAAGTAAATTTTGTTAATATTATTTATTAGTTCGTCATAAAAATGGACTTCGACAGTAATATTATTAATAAATGATTTTTGGTAACGTTAACAAAGACGTACTTGTACAGAATAATCTGTGTTGAGTAAATGTTTTAAACGGACCTTAATTAAACTTCCAAAAGCTTTACGTTTCCTAAACTGTCAAGAAGAAACAAAGTTGATGACAACACAAAAGGATTACGAAACAAGGTTAAGCAGAATTAACTTTAGACGACATAATAGAGACAAAGTTTAAGTTATGATTGGGTTACATTATAATTAAAGGGACTTGTAGAGAGTTGTAGAGAAATTAAGACATTATTTTTGTATTTTAATTTATTTTAATCTATGCAGAAAATATTTTCCGTAACAAATAATGTTTACGCAGAAAATATTTATACAAGATCACTTGAACATCTGACTTCGAATATTTTATACATTAAATGATAATAAACATAGGCTATACCAAAACATTAAATTAAATTAGGATCATTTGATACATTAACATGGCAAATCATTTACTTGTTTTCCTTATTACCCAATAAGGAAAACAAGTCCATTTCGGTTTTGTTAGGCGATGCAATATTCAGATCAACCAAAATAAAAATAAAAATTTCATGACTATTTCGAGCACTGGGTAAGTGAACATGTTTAAGAGACACAATAAAATACTTGCCACAAATAATAAAGGATGTAATCTACGATGAAACTACTTTAAAGATATGCTTATACGATATTCATTATTATTTCCTAATATGAGAAAACGAACTCAAATGTAACTACCTGTAATTAGACATAAATAAAATATAAATAGTTTCATGGATATATTTAACATTAATATTCATAATAACTTTAGTGATACAAATCGAATATGACGTATACTCCTAATATTCTTCAATTTGTCGTTTGGACTTTTTTGCAGTTAAAATTTTTTTATTGTATTTAAGTTCTATTGCTAATAATGGAAGCTATAAAATATTCATACTATATAATAAGCGATTCTTGAAGTTTTTATCTCAACAATGGAAAGTTTGAACGCCTGCTAAATAAATTCACCTCACGTGGCGTCTCTGCCCCATGGCAGTTGTTATCTCAAGTCTTAAAGTTTCATCATGAAAACAAAATTATTCTTAATAAGAAATTTTAACAACGTTGGTTTTATACTGTATAGAAACCTAACAACTTTAAAATTGTTTGAAATCTCATGTATTACACTGAAAACAGATAACATTCTTCCTAACAAAACACAATAAAAACCCTTCTAATGACTCCAATGATGCATACAAAAAATCCAATAATAAGAGACCTAAAGGAAGAAAGTAACTCTTGGAGTGGCACATTGCTTATTGTAAAGTCATAGGTAAAGATAATTGTAAATATAACTTTGCAACACATACATCCTATAAAGAACACAACTCGATCAACAGCCAGGTTTTATAAAATTATATTTAAATTGTATGAATGGTAAAGCAAATTTTCAACAAACGATTATACGTGTAATATTTCTGTAGTCAAAAAATATTTATCGAGTCTCTACATGTGTAAACACAATGCGGCTAACACGATTTTCATTCAGGTTTAATTTATTTTTACTTAATGTACTGTAGTTTCATACCAAAAGTCTGTTCAATGTTTGTATGTTTTCGACTAATAATTTTACCATAACTATAAATACTTATTTATACTTGCGACTTGACTTCAGTTTTAAGGAAAAAATACTTACACAAATTATAAACAATCTTAACGATTGATTTATGTATTACAATAAATGTCCTATTGTGTATTGCATTTGGGCTAAGAGCATAATATAATAAAATATTAGATTTATTTAACACACTTATATACTCATACAATACATTTTTCTAAATATTAGCGAACTTTTCAAAATATTTCTCAATTTAAAAAGTTTTTATGACATATTTTTATTGCCCTACAACTGAAAACAAAGCTCAAATCAAATGTAATAAGCTGGTTGTAGTTAGTCTCAATTATGGAATTCTACAAATAAAATTATTGTACTTCTATGAAGTAATTAGTTTCAGGGACGATTACTCTTTGTATTTAGAGGAACTTGGCGTTGGAATTCTCCCAATACCTCAAATTTATCACGTGTCACGATGTCCATCTCTCCCCTAAATCCTAAGGTTTTGTGGTCATTTGTTTAATTAAATGTTACATTAATCTTCCATGGGGGGAAAAATACTCCCTTCAGTTTGATACAAGAAAATGAAATTATAATGACAAGGATATTTTTTTAAACAGGTAATAAGAAACATTATCAGTCACATATTGCTGTATTATAAATGTGTTTAGAAGTTTAGATTCAGTTATAGTCAAAGCCGTTGTCAGGTTTATGTGCAAATCATAATAATTTTATAAAATAAAGATAAGAAGATCCTTAACTTTTATAATAGGATAGTTAGTGATTAAAAACTTGAACCGTGTATGTTCACACAAAAAACTAAAAACCTGTTATTTTTAACAGCATAGTAACTCAGTCTTTCATTTCACCATTTAATTCAAACTGTGTTTTACTTTTTATTTGTTTTTTTTTTAATTTGAATGTTTTTAAATAAAAAAGATTCATACATTTGCTTGTTATATTTCTCTATAGAAATAATTCATTTTTAAACAATGTATTATAGTCCTTTTTCAATGTTAGTAGTAAATAAAACTTCATGGAGAACAGAACTTAGATAATGTCAGGAAATGGTATAATAAACTGTAGAAATTTAAAATGTAAAAAAAACAGTGTTTCCTGTTATATTTTCAATTCAAAATAATTTAAAAACATAATTGTAACACTAATTTCAAATTATTTGAAACAGCTACAACAAACATAATTTATGTAAAGTCTACTATTTTTGTCTCCAAGAAGCCAAAACGTGTCTGAAAATGTTATTAAAAACAACATAAAAGATCGTGAGGCAATATGCAGTTTTCTTTTATTTTTAAAGTAACAATATAGATTTCATGAATTTTTCATTTGATCTCAATGTAAGTATATATTAAACTTTTTAAGGGCGAATGTAAAATTTATTGTATTGTTTTTGTTGATTTTAACAGAATTTAAAATAGTTTAGAATGTTTAAAGTGAACAAATATATAAATAGAAGAGAAAATGTACAAATTAACATAGTAATAGGATTTTTTTAATGGGCTCATTTGCAATATTTAAATCATAAACTTAGTTTATTGCTGAACTTATGCAATAAAAGTTTGAAGATAATTATTGTCTGGAATTGTGTTATTATTCAAATTAAATAGTTTTAAATATAATTAAATAAAGCGGGGAAAGGGTACAGACTCTCGTGTTTTTTTTTCAGTTAAAAAAATATTAAATTAAATACATGATATTAGATTAATATTCTATGAAAGCCCGTTTATACTACAAGTTTAACGTTATCCGCACTGATATCCATTATTTTGGAAATAATTAAAACGAAATTTCTCAGTGTGTTTCAAGAACTATGAGATATGATAGACGTATTTGTATTGAGTCTATAGGGTAGGTTAGAGTTTCGTCATAAAACATGAAAGTATCTTTGTCATATATACTGATATATTCATATAATGAAATATTTTATTTTTGTTTTGATTATTAAAGTTAAAAAATATATATATTATATAACCAGATTGCAAAAACATTAAAGAAAATTAGAAATTATAATTAAAAATCAACCTTTCCAGTTTACAAGTCACATATTTAAATTGTACTTGCATAATAATATTATTTTTAGATAGGTTAGATTATTATACCATTATTAGGTATCACTTAATGATAATAAATTTTAATAACAATTATATATTTGTATTAAACCGATTTGAATTAATTTAATTAAAGTACTTAATATCCTAGTAGCAGTGGAAGCATGGTATATTTTTACCCCATATCTGGGAATGCTAAATAATTTACATTAAATATTTGACTTCAGAGGTGGAAACTACATTTACGACCTTTGAAGACCACTTCAAAGGCCTTAATATTATCCAATATTTTCTATATGAAGTGTATATATGTCGTTTCTTAAAATATGGCGGATATTAACATCCAAACTTTAGAGGAGGGATTTTAAAAAATATATACAGATTATAAATAATCACATTTGCATATATTATATTCAAAATATATTATAAAAATTCCCTTTATATTTCGTTATATTTTTCAAATGATTACGTCTTGGAATTTATTAGGTAAAATTTGGAAATTATTGCTAATCATAGTTAATGATTAAAACAAAACACACAACTTAACGTTGATTATTAAAATTATAGTATAAGTATTTTTATTTTCTGTAACTATAAAAAAGTACTTAATTTTGTTTATGTGTCAATTCCTTTATTTTCAATTTTAGTGAAATATTCAGTCAATAAATTCAGACATAATACAAACATTTATAATATTTGGTTGCAAAAATAGATTTTATTTTATGTCACGAAATGTATTTTTAAACTTTATTCAATTATATTCGAAACACCTCAAATAAAGTAACCAAAAGTTTTTTAGTGACGGCAGTTTTTTAAAATGCATAATTACAAATTGCACTTATTATGGCAATGATAACCCCTATCCTAACTTTATATTCTCTATTTCAATATTATAAGTACTACGAGGACATGTCAAAGACTGCGATACTTGATGGTATTCCATTTTAATAATTAAAACAACAACTTTTTAGTATAAACCACAAATTTATTGATACTTGCCGATTATGGTTTAACTAGTTACACTATTGTCAAAGTTTCTTACAAGAATAAAGAAAAAGTACAGTTCACCATACATACAATAGCTGTATATTCCACTTTGTAAACCTAAAAATGAAGTGTAGAGAGAGGGGGTGTAACTTGGCTAACGGTTTAAGGAGTGGGGAATTTTTAATTATAATTGCTCATTTAAAACTAAAACATTTTTATCCTTAACTATTCTAATAATTTAAAAATTTTCTAGATGATTTAATTATTTAGATTTATTGGATATATGTAAGATATTCAAATTTAAGTTTGAATGAATAATCAAAACATTGTGTGTTTTTAAGTGATTAACACAACTGGAGTCATCAGAGTCCGACTACTTATATCACACTCATCCAATCTAATTTAAAAACTTCGACCAGTTTGACCAGTAGCATTACAAATTTTAAAAGTTAATTGATAAACCCAAATTTTACTAATTGTTTGTATTATATCTTTACTATTATTTAACAATTTACCTAAATTATTATCAACCTAAAAATCAATTTACAACACTTATTCCCTTCTTCTCAAATTGTTTCCTTAATTTGTACCTATTAGTTACAAATTAAGGAAACTATTATTTTATTCTATTCTATTATTCTTTTCTTTTCTAATACCTTCACTAATTATTACAGACTGAACTTTGTGCATCAATTTCGAGTGTGCGTATTGACAATGATGTAAATATGAAAACAGTAGCTTCATATATAAATTGATTCATTTTATTTCAATTCATAAAACGATTACAACTTTCGAATTTGAAATAAACTACAGTGTCTTATACATAACTATAGTATCTTATTAGCAATGGAAATTGTTGTAATTTAATGTAAATTCAATGTAAACTATTGTTTTATTAATGGTTAATGAAAAAAAATATATATATTAAGCTTAGTAGTTCAGTAACTTCAGTCAGAAGTAGAATGATAATAAATAAAAATAGATTGTTTTAAATTATTCGATGAATATAGTTAGGAAGTATAATGAACAAAGTGTGTATTCCGAGTAATTTTTTTTACTGAACATAAGAGTAAATAATTAATGAAAAAAGTTTCAAACATGAATTGTTTCCTACAAAATGCTCGTAGTTACAAAATGCTCGTAACTAAAACAATACGTGCAAGTAATGAGATTAACTACTCTGGTCGTGTTTCAGCCATTAAACCCACCATGTTTTAATAGAACTCACGCTCAACTCTACTGTAATATTAACCACTTCAGATAAATATTGAACGTAATAAATAAACACCCTTAACTTATATATATATATATATATATATATATATATATAAAATTTTATATAATGAAATATGTAAAAATATTAGAAAATATTATTAAAATAAATTATAAGCTACAATTCATTGCCATATTTTAAGATTTAATGTGTGGGTTTTCCATAATAGCTATTACTCTTCATTTGTTCTTGATTTTCATGGATTCTTAGACTAGTCATGAGTTCACTTTTTTGATAGTTATAAATAGAAATGATCACAATGACCAAATATAATAATAACAGTAAATATTATTACGTTAAAAACTTACACTCTTATCTTTTATGCAATATTTAGTAGAATCATGTCGTTAGTTTTCATTAACTAAATTTATAACAATCTAACACGTAATTTAATAATGTTAGCACATATTATTTCACAACTTTGTGGGTAAATATTCTCTTATGTAAATGTAATTAGTATACCGAGGTGGTTTAATAAATATAATATAATATAATACGCAGTTTCACCCCACACTTTTAGTGAAATGTGTAGTATAATTGATTTCATGAATCACAAGCAGTGATTTATTTATGAAATTGAAGCTATGATAAAACTAAAAATGTTCAATAAAACTAAAAACAATAAACAAATATCAATTAAATAAGCTAGCAATGTGATCAAGTTATTTTGAACTAGAGATTTTATGAAAATTTACTATACTTTGTATTTAGAACCAATCAGTAACTTGATACTAGAGATAACAATTGAGACAATAGAACATAAACAATGCAGTTGTAGTCTTGTCCGCTATGTGGAAAGACATCAATTTTGTACAAAGTTTAAAACTGAAACTCACAGGAAATTGTTCCACGTAGAGATAGTTTAATAAAAATAAAACCTATTAGCCGTACTCCAATCATATATTATTCTTCAACAAAACAATTATTGAAATTATCAAAGGTGTACAATAAAATTGATAAACAAATTTATTATAGATATATTTTCCTTTGTAAAATAATTGATTTTTTTAAAGATTTCACAGGATATTTCAAGATCCAATAACAATCAATTACTACAGCACAGTCAAGCGAAAACAAAACCGGATAGATTATAAAGTGGGTTTTTTTTTCGGAAATAAGGACGCTATGTCAGCTAAATAAAATGTGAAAATGTCTTACAGTTTTATACGCTCTATTTCGCGTTACAAATAAGAACACAAGATGAATAACGTTTAAAGTTTTTTAATTTGTCAACGTCACGAGTTAGTAAGTTTTTATCCAATAATATAATAACTAAATTGTTAAGAAAGAAGAAATTGTTTATTAATATGCTATGCAAATTTAAAAATTGAACGAAAAATTAAATCACCATGATAATAGAATATAAAATGAATTTACACCATTGATATTCGTGGATTTAAGTTTACCAAATTAAAAAATTGATATTCGTGGATTACCAAATTAAAAAATTAAAATGGTAATGATTTTACTCCATATGGTTTGTGTATCTATAGATTGTACTTTAAATTAGTACTGTCGTACTTCATTACAGGGAGTACTGTGACATAAGTATTAATTATAAGTGGTGTATTCATTACAACAAATATTTATTTACATAACATATAATTTCATATCGAAAGTTATTAGAAACATTTTTGCTGAATACTATTATAATCCAAGTGGTTTACTAATTTCATTATCAGTTATAATAATATTTAATAACGTATAAAGAAAAATTGAAAAAAAAATATGGAATAAAATTATGAAATGAAATTAATTTATTAAAATATTAAATAAAAATTTAACAAAAGGTGTTAATGAATTCAAATTTATATACTACAGACAGACAAAATAATATTTAGTACCTGTATATAAGATTAATTTATAAATTAAATGTCACTAATTTGTGATCAAATAAAAAGATTATTCTGTAATGTTTTAAAGAGTTTTTATGGAGTATTGGTGGTCTCATGGTAATTCACATGATCATGACTTACCCAAAATGTGGATTTTTCACAAATTATATATTTATAGGTAAGCATAATTAATATATTACACACTATTACGCCTTGGAGCTAGGCAAAATATTCAATATTAATTATAAGACGTCTGTTTATTAACAATCCCTCAAACTCAACCCGTCTATCACAAACCTAATAAAGCAAAATCAAAGACATCGTTGGCCTCTGACTCCATTTTCTCTTCTTCTCCAATTCTTAACTTATTGTTCATCTTTATTATCCGCTACTATTTCATTTTATAAATAACAATGAATGTTATCTTTTTTTTTATCTCTGATGTATATATATGATGTCTTTATCTTAATATTTTCAATTTACAGGGATTGATTATCATTTTTGTCTATTTTATGCACATTATTATTGGATGATGTGAATATTTACTTATATTTAGATCGTTAAATAATTATTATTCAAGATTTTATAAAATACAACTTTAGATTAAGTACTTAATGTATAAATGGTTGACAAACGACTTAATCTTGTAATGTTCTATATTGAATATTTTTATTGTTGTAGTCTATTTACATTTCATTAATTGCTAAATATTGAGTTTGTAAAAAGTGTGAATTGATTTGATTAGTAGTGGGTTGTCGAACATAAGCGGCTGCAATAGTTTTTTTTTTTTTTATTATTATTTTTTTTTTTTTAATTTTATAATGACAGACTTAATATACAAAAGTGTCTGGATTTTTGTTTTTATTAAAAGGATTTGTCAAAAATGCTAAAAAAAACTTGATGACCTATGATTATAAAAAGAATAAGATTTTTATAGCAATTTCAAGCAATATGTTTGGGGTCTTGTATACGGATTCTTGTAAGTACATTTCGTTTGTAAAGGATAACCAGATAGTCTACAATATTGTAGGTAGTCTACAATTGTAATTTTGAAGTGTTAATTGGCCCAAAATGTAAAATCTGCTTTTTATTTTATGAACAATTATAAAGTAAAATTCTAATCTATGAAATTTTCAAAAGTGGTTTTTCTCAATAATACATTGGGTAATAAAAGAAGTTCAATTAGTTGGATTTATCTTATTTGTGCGTTCCAAATATAAATGGCAAATATTAATTGATTATTAAATAAATGAATAATCGTGTATATGTAGCGTTGTTTTAACAATATCCTAACGAACACCATAAAAAACGTTGTTTCATGTATTACAATATCAGCATGTATATTAACTTATATAATCAATTCCACAATACTCAGTTGATGTTATTAGTAATATAACCAAAATATATATTTTTATACTACAGTAATAACATAATTTTTTTTAGCTATAACATTTCCATAGCTAGGATTTAATTATGAATTATCAGCGCAATTGATGGATTTGTAAACTACACTTATCCTCAGTAAGGTGATTATTATTTCAATTTTATCCAGTGCATTGACTCATTTTAATGATATATATTAAATATGATATGTATTAAAAATATTTTGTACACCTCCCAATTTGGATTAGGTCAACCTTTTGAGGTCTACTATAGACGTTTCTTAATTTAATGTGCAACTCGCCCTATGCTGTCGAGTTGTAACCTATTCCCTTTCCCCTGGGTGAGATTTGACTGAAGAAAACATAAAATATACTTCAAAGAAAATTAAATTACATTTTCTCTTTTTATTCAAGTGTTGTCTAAACATCTCCGCACTTTTCATATATATAATTTATTTACATTTTATTACTGAGTGTTACGTAATAGACTTTAATATGAACTTTGTATTTATAAATATATAGAAATATAAATGTATCTATATAATGATTTCCAAATAGTACCAACAAAAATTCTCAAATTCTAAATTGGGTTACACCCCACAACCACTTTCACTTATACCTGTACAAATTTTGGTCACTCTCTTTCCATCTCTGCTTAAAGTCTGATGTATTGTCTGCTCCTTCAGCCTTTTCTCACGAACATAAATTCCGGCTAACTCAGATTCATTTACTTTTTACCTCAAATATTTTTATGTTTCTCTTTTTAAACATTTTATATCTTGTAAAGTGTCAAGTGCGGTCGGTGTGAAGTGATTGCAAGAGGAAATACTGGCCAGTTACTACATATCAGAAGTGTAACCGTAAATTCATAATTTAACAATCAGTAATTATCCAACACTGAGATTTGTTATTCCATAGTGATAGGCAAATTAGAATAAGAAACCAAAGATAAGTAAGGCGAATTCAAAATAGTTAGTACTCCAAGTCGATCTACTATATACCCAAGTGTTCTGAAAAGTGCGGAGATGGTTAGACAACACTTGAATAAAAAAAAAAGAAAGGAAAAAAATGAAATTTTATTTCATATTTTTTCTTAGAAGTATATGTTATGCTTTCTTCAGTCAAATCTCACTCTGGGGAGAGAGAATAGGTTACAACTCGTCAGCATAGGGCGAGTTGCACATTAAATTAAAGAACGTTTTTAGTAGAATATTTTGTAAATTTCTTCTCAAAAGGTTGACCTAATCCAAAATGGGAGGTGTACAAAATATTTTTAATACAATTTCATTTAGAAGCTGTTATGAAGCAACTCTCTGCGTTGGATATTTAAGAAATTAACGCTTGGATATTTAAAAATGGATAATTTGACGCCAATAAAACATAATGACAAAAACTATTCCTTAAAAGATTCCCATCTTATAGATCCAAAAATTGTGATAACCACATAAATATATACTGTTGAGAATTTTCTGTACATCTTAAATTAAAGAAGATGACATTGGACATTGGCTCCCTAAAAGTAAAGGCTTTATTACGGGCATACCAACACACGTAAAATAATGATAATTTCTTAGTTGGAAAATTTCTATTATTAAAGTATTTATATTTAATATTATGTGGCAAAAATGAAAATATAAGTTTAAATTGCAGATTTCAGCTAACGTTTGTGGTATTTATTCATAACATCACGTGAATATCTAACTAACGTCATTCAGTTTCAAATCTATTTATATTTTAATTCTCGCTCAAACACCATCATTACCTCATTCCAGGAGTTAGTTGTACAGACTGCAAGAAGACTGTATTAGGTTTTAAATAAATAAAAATGTGTTGTTTTTTCTTTTAAAAAAGCCCGTAATTTATTGGTGGTTATAAACTTTAAAAAGGAAAAGTACAACTGTTAATAAAACATCAGTTTTTGAAAAGAAATTGTTTCATTTTAAAAAACTAAGTGAATTGCAAAGATTATTACAATATTTAAATCTATATAAATATTATTTTTTTAGATAAAGCGCAATACAGGAATGAATATAAACCGACCTCCCTCCCTCTCTCCCTCCTATCATTGCTTTAGCCCAATGTAAATGTCTTGCTATGTAAAACGAAACTCTTTTACATAAATTATTACCGCCATTCATCCTCTACTTTACCTTCCTAAAGCTTATAGTACAAACAAATGGCGAGCACTTTTAAACATCGTAACAATATATTGCAAACATCTTTAGAGATCAGCCTTTAAATAAATATGATTGGTTAATTATCTCGACAATCAGTTGTACGTTTTATATAAAAATTGTAACGTTTCTATATTAAATCAATAAATAACTGCAAATAACAGATTAATTTGTATATTATAATTTGAATCAGAAATAATCTTAGATCTACTTGAATTTAGATACCTCAGTCTTTTAATAATAGAACAATAGTGTATCGAGAAGTAAAGTTTCGGAAGTAACCTTCTGATCTCTTAGAATACCACCAACATTACCTCTGACACTTTTCTACTTACAACATTGTACCTTCACCTGCCAACATTTTCATGTCTATTGATTTAATAAACCGATTTAAAATATCTAAGGAGAATATTTGAAATGCCACATTTTAATTTTCAGTTCTAAAATTACTTTTCTGAAACAGATGGCTTATTCCCTTCGTATTATATCAGTGGAAGCGTCATTCATGAATGACATTTTAATGAATTACGAGAGGTGTAATAACTCCAAGTAGACACTCAACCTCGTCGTAAGTTGAAATCATAATTTTAAAGTGGTTACTATATCTTAAACAATAAATCAACTCTTGTTGACATTATCTTTACTCAACTCGACTTTTGAAGAGCAAATGTATTTGATACTGTCTGTATAAATCGTGTGTTACAGTATATCACTAAAACATATTGTATTTAATACACTTAAAAAGACAATATGTATATTGTAATATCAGAGTCTAAGAAATGTATCTAGAACAGAAAGCACTTTTCTTTTTACTAATTTCATTTGCACTATTTTTTGGCAAATATTCCTTTTAAAATATTATATCAATATTGTAAGAATAACCTGTCAAAGGAGAAGGAAATGTATGTTTTCCTTATGTTATGCTGATGATTTTTCAAGTGGAGAATTTTTGCTACCCCAAATTACACACTATATTTAAAATGTATCAATAACATGTATTAATTTGATAATAAATAAAATAAAATTAATAATTTTAAAAGTAACTTTGAATTATTTATAACTATTTTCTGTCGTTTTTTAAATATATTAGAAGTATTATTGTATAATTTGAAAAGTAAAAACTCATATTGAACTATGTTGCAAATATTATCTGAATACAATTGAAATATATTCCTACCTACTTAAAGTGGATTAAATATTAATTATTATTGGTTATGTTGTATGATAAGTGCCTCTATAAGGTGTTTGATGGACACACATTGGGGTAAGGTAACAGGTATCTCAATACCAATGATTTGTAATGAAGGAATGTGTTCTGGCTGACCTGAGGATTGGAAATTCGTGTGCTCCGAAATTGTTGAACCAAACAAAATTTTACACATACAATATAAAATTAGTGTTTTAATTTACTATTACATCATCATTAACATTAATATTAACTTAAAACCCTATAAATCCAATTTTTTTTAAACATAAAAGTGGTTTTTTGAACCTAATCGTCTTACGATAAACCTTGGAAGTATATAAAAATTTATCTTTTAATAATCAATTAATTTACGCCAATATATCAATTTTATGGTGACAAATCTACATTCCTATATTTTCATAAAAAAAAAAAAATTACTATAAGTGTATAAATGAATAAAACGGTATATTTAAAAAATGAGTCAAAAACGGTAGAAGAAAAATCTGTAAGTAAAACATAATGGATAATTAGTTATTAATACTAATTTATGTCATTTAGAAATTCAACATAGTTTAAATAAATTAAGGGCCCGAAACTAATAATATAAATTCTTTTTGAAAAAACTACAAATAATTGATATCATAATAAACCATTTTTATTTCAGTACATTGGTAAAATTTTATGTAAAATTCAAAATTAATACCAATCATACCAATCCTTCTAGTGAAGTATATGTAGAATATAGAGTATCAATGAGTTAAAATAAAGTTTGATGTTATTTAAGTTACTCAATTTCACTGCTTACCTTCATTAAGTTATATGGGAGCGTTCATTCAGTAAAATATAAATTAACTAACAAATTTGTTTACTCATCCTGTAGTATAAAGCTTTTCCTTAGATAATTATTAGCTATGAATAAAAGCTCTTAAATACATACATAATCTTAATTGCTAACTAAATTACCAGGATAAATTTATTAGATTAATTGAATAATGAACCGAGAGGCGCAGGTTAAATAAAGGATGATTAATCGTAATTATGTAGTTCAATATCTACCATCACTAAACATCCTCAATAATTTACACAAAATCATGATTTTTTTCAACGTTATAAAGGATGAATTATTTAATAACAATTTTTTTATTATTTTTTAAATTTTTTACATACATTCTTATTACTTTAAACATGTAGTATCGTTCATTTGAAATGTATAGCTTGTAGTAATTCATGCCGAATATGCAATGCATAATTAGATACATTTAAATAATAATAAAAATAAAATAATAAAAAATTAAAAAAACATGTTACTTGAGAGTGTAACTGGCATACAACTTAACAAATTTTATTTATAATGTTGGTATTCCAATGAAGATAAGAAACTTTAAAATTATATAAATGAAACCAACACTTGTAACACTTTCATGGTTTTCAGAGAACTAGACCAATAGGTAAATACATTTGTATTCCTCACATACAGAATTAAATGAATACGTTTAATAACAAGTTTTTTTATAAAACTTAAAAACAAATACGAAACATGTTGAATGTTTTATATGTTGAAGTCATTTGTTACCAAGCTGGCTTTGTACTGAAGCCTACAGGAAGGAATACTGAACTAAACAAGCAGCCAATTTTACACTTTTTTGCTACTTATACAATATAACACATATTTTTCTACGTATTAGAGACTACTATGATTAATACTAGCAAGTAAGTCCCTTTGTAAAGTTAGTAATAAGGTTTACTTGTTAGTAATACAACTGCAAAACTTTTCAAGTTCATACCTGAAAACAAATGTAGAATTGAAACTATTTACATCCCCATAACACAATTCATGGTTTAACAATAATTAACTGCAAAAAATATAAGTAAAAATCATACCTCGTAAATCGCTAAAATCTTATTTTTCTTATCCTTATTTAGTTTAGCTGAATATTAAAAGACCGACAAGTAGAAATTATAAAAAAAATAAAAATTGACTTGTGCGTATGATAAATTACCCTAAAAACAGTAAATATTATAATTGAAGAGAAAGAGGAATCAAAATACAAGCTCGTTGTCATAAAAATATCTAAGCTAGAAAACTGATATTCCAATATCGCTATAAATCTACGTGACCTTTAGACCTATTCAAAAGCTGATAATGATTAGGAACAAGTAAATATCAGTCAATTTCGATTGTCAATTTCTCCAAAAAATAAGTCACTACAGCTATCCAGCAGTATTACAATAAATGTCGTAACTGTATCTTATTTAAAAGGTAAAATACTAGGCAAGGACTTATGGTGTACCAGAATATATTTCGTAACATGTATGTGAAATAATATTTATTTTTATAGAAACTTAGCTAATAAATACGTATAATTAATATATAATAAACGACAAGATACAGTTGAATGAATGATCATCATCATAATGCCTTTTATATGTGTTCGTTGTTTCTGTTACATTTGATTTACATTATTTATTTACTTGGGTTATATTTCACTACCAAATAATAAGAAAGAAAATCATAAATACATTCCCAGTATTTGCAAGCTAGATGGTATTTCTTTAAAAATCACAGTTTAAATATGACGACACATCAATTTACAAACACAAAAATACACGTTCAATGAACGCGATGTATTTCTTTTGTACTTGTGAAAATTCATTTCTGAGAAGAGACAATCTTTAACTTTGTATATGAAAGTTTATATAGTTTATAAGTTTATAAACTTATAGGTTATATATATATATATATATATATATATATATATATATATATTATTTATTAGAAAACGTTTAGTTA
Source organism: Aphrophora alni (assembly GCA_963513935.1). NCBI lineage: Eukaryota > Metazoa > Arthropoda > Insecta > Hemiptera > Aphrophoridae > Aphrophora > Aphrophora alni. Next base: position 131,117,330 of record OY740768.1, on the reverse strand, counting down.
ATTTCTTTAATTTTACATTTAAAGAAAGGAATTACCAAATACTCATTTGCCATGATTTAATTATAATTAATGGCTCATAGGTGGAATAAACTTCTTTTCTTTAAATCAGAGATTCTTGAAGTAAGAATTTTAAAATACTTTTCTTATTACTATAAAATATCTGTGGGATTCTCCTCTCTCTCTCTCTCTCTCTCTCTCTCTCTCTCTCTCTCTCTCTCTCTCTCTCTCTCTCTCTCTCTCTCTCTCTCTCTCTCTCTCTCTCTCTCTCTCTCTCTCTCTCTCTCTCTCTCTCTCTCTCTCTCTCTCTCTCTCTCTCTCTCCCTCAGCTTCCTTCTATATTCTCTCCCTCTTTATTTACTTGTTCTTTTCAAAGTATAAACTATTTTCATGAAGATTCTCTAAAACTTAGATTCATTTACGATACCACTGCAATATTATCCCTTTTAATTGTTTATTACGTATGTTTTAAAACACAATAACACTTGTAACTTTCTATTTATGTAAACCTAGTCATCAAAACATTATACTAAATATTGACACAATATTTATTAATGTGTCTAAAAACATAATAATGTTGTTGAGTACACCTAATCAAAACGATAATTATTAAAAAGGAACCTAATGGAAAATTGCAATATTTCAATTGTAAAGGGTTTATAACTTTGAAGATAAATTACAACCCATAAGTAACATTATGTTCAAGAAAAATCTTCTTACAGAATCCATCAGCCAGTTACCATTATAAAGCTGTATAGAATGACATAACGAGGCCTACAAAGTCATTTTCTCTTTGTACGTGACTTTCTTGAATAAATGTCCAGGTGATATCTCATGGCAAATAACGTAACTGCTTGCAAGGCCGTGTTCCTGCTAAAACGCCCCATTTTTTAAGGTTAAATGACAAGAGTATTAAATCAAGTATAACACATAATAACTAATAAATATCGTGTTATATAAATATATTCAATTAACTTTTATATTAATACTTTTTTATATTATTACATTATCGGTTAAACTGATTGATCTTAAATTTTATTATTTTTAAATAACAATAAATCCATATTTACATAATTCAATATTGATTTAATGTGGGTAATATGATCTTTTATATTCACAAATTATGTTAAGAAAAATATAAATTTCAAATCGTGTTTAAATATTGTATTATTCTATTTCATATACCTAAATTTCACATCTAAAAAATGTAAGCAACTCGTAGAAGTGAAATATATGTAATATATCATGGACTTTGAAAAATAAACCGGAATAATAATTAACATCAATATTTCTATTTAATGGAACAGCAGATATTTCTTGTTGATATTAACAGCAAGTTGCCTGATGATGCCGCAAGGCGAAACAATTGTAGCTCATTTATGCTATTAAATTAATTTAGAAACTTTAGCTGTATTGCTTTATTTAATCCATCAATATTTCTTCTGTACTAATTAATTAGGACTTTAAAATTTTTCATGAATATTTCGTATAAGAACAATGTTATTAAAAAATAACAAAAATAGTTTAAAATATATGTACAAGAAACTTTTTTTGTTTTAACGAGAAGAAAACTTTTTACTTATTCCGAAGGTCAAAGGATAACTGAATTACCGACAAAAATCAGTAGTTTGTCGAAATAAGTTATAAAACACCAGTCGCCATTTTAACTTAATACAGAAACATGTACATAGCTGTTTTCATTTTTGATACGTTGCTTATAATATTATTATTAGGAATTACCATAATACCATAATATTTTGATTTATTCTAATCTATGGTGTTGGAGAAAATTAACAAGATTTTACGTTGAGCTATACACAAAATTAAAAAAAAAAATCATTTACTTTTTATGTATATGTAGTAAGTTGTTTGTCAATTGTCACTATTTTGTAAATTTAATGGGTTTCGAAATATTCGACATTAAACATTTTACTCTTTTTCAATTTGAAAAGAAAATTAAAGTATTATAATTATTATGTGAGATGAATTCGAAATTTTCAATACATATAATATATATATATATATATATATATATATATATATATATATATATATATATATATATATAATTACTTTCCTTATTATTTTATTTTGGCGAAGTGACTGATGGAGTGATAATTAGAGTAATGTTTTATAATTTATTGTGCTTTTATATATTTATGTTGAAAAAATTGTACTATTAGAATAACTGTTGTTTTTTTTTGTATGAGCGTTTTTTATATACTCAAAAACTTATGATGGGCTACATGAATTTTTTTATTAACTAGTGCTTCTTTAAGGAATTTAGAAATAAATGAAACCTTATTTAATAACCACATTCCCATGGGAAATTAGTCAAGGCTATAATTAAACTATCTCTTCTTCCGAATTGCTTTATCAACCATCCTTCATGTCCACATGATGTAATACATTGAATGTTAATTTCCACAACTGGTTACTTAGATATTATAAATTATAAGCTTCTTAATTAAGCAACCCATGAGACGGTTTGTATATTTATTTATTAAAAACGACATAGCATGGAAGAAATAACATCTGTTTCTCTTTAATACAGTAGACATTTCTCCAACTGTTACACAATGATATTCACTTAATGCTTATGTTTATATACTAAATTTTTTATCCTTTTCGACACTATTATATCTTAAATACCTTAAAAGTTTATTTATTTATTTCTAATAAAGTACTGAACGATACCAGTCTTCATTTTATTTGTGAATATATCCACATTTATAACAACTTGCATGCCAATAATTTAAACCATATCCCAGTTTCTCCCAAAATACACACATCACTTCTCCGTATTAACTTTGTATAAATACTGAATAAATTGCTGATGGGCTGACATGATTTTTTTATTTAAGGAATTTAGTAATAAATAAATGTAAGCCTTGTCGTCCATGTATATGAATCATGATTCTTCTGATTAATAGTAATTATCATTACTTAGGCTTTTTTACATTCAGAAAGGACGTATAGTAACAGGATTTCGTGACTATCTTATTATTTCCTTACATTAAATTTATTAAAGTAACCTAACCAAACCTAAAATACGAACATAATTATTTAACAAAAACAATGTCATAACTGTTCCCTACTTAAGTCGTCAATATTGTATTTGGTTGTGAATTGTTAACATCCCGTAAAGAATCAATAAAAGAGAAAATATAATAAAACTAACGATTAATTATAAAAGGCATACAAATAGAATAAAAAAATAAAAGGGTAAAGAGTTAGGAGAAAGGGGTAACGTAAAAGGCACAGTTTATTTATAAAGAATATAAATGCATGTTTGAGATAATATATAGGATTTATCACCTTGTCTGAGTAGAGTGGTTCTGACGTAGAGAGAGACCTGAGCGTAAAATTATGGTGAATAATGTTGTATAATGCGTTAATAAATGAGTTAATTTCCGAAGGACCAGACAATTTAAGAATTGCCACTAAGATCATTAAATTATTATTATTGTAAAAATAACAAAACAAATCTATGTTTAAAAGTATAACTGGTGATGTGGTACATTACCTTGACAATGTTCTGAGAGTCAATTGTATTCTTCTGTCTGTTGACGGACTGAGTTACTACACATTCACAGTCAAAATTGTAATAAGTTCACAACAGTTTGTAATGCTAACATTTAGTCTTCATTGCACTTGACACTTCCGAAGTACAATTAAACATAGATGATAATAATTGCAATAATATAAGCACATAAAATAACTAAAAATGAAGACCTTCGACTACACTTAGTCGCATGGCGATACTTATTAATAAAACTCACATCTCATAATACAATAAATAATAAGGCTTGCGATTTAATACGTTGCAATTGATGTCCCCAATATTAACAAAACTAAAGATATGTAATTAATACGTAAAGCAGTGGTCACAAGGGCAAGAAAAGGCGATGCACACGGACAAGATACTGCGTGATAACTAAACGAGTCTGCCGACCTAACCATAACAACTAACCAACTGAACTGACTCATGGTCGAGCCTGTCCACTTGCTGATAAGCGCGCTTCCGCTTTGGACAGAACAAACAAACCGTTTTCTTTATCTGAATTAATAGACTGAACATAATGGATCCTTGGTTTTACCTACCGCCACTAAATATGGGTAAATTTCATGTATACTGGATACAAGCCAAATTATTATATAATTGTGTTTTATATATTTGTGAAAATTGTATTAAAACAAGGTGACAACCTTACTACGAAATACATATAAAGGACCACAATTCAAACGTATTACATACGATTTATCTGTAATATAGGCCTAACTGTATTCAACTAGTATATTTATCAGAATTTTACAAATACGTTTTACAATAAATATAAAATTAATTATAAGATAACCAGTTTAAATTAACAAATAGAACTTTTTTCTTTTTTTTTTTAATCAGAGTCATGAGATCACAAATTAAAACGCAATTTTCCTGTTGGTTATTTTCACAATTGTTAATTGTAACGAAAAGTATTAAAGCCATTTGATTGGATATAATAAATGTCGCCAATAACCAGAATACAGCATGTACAACCATTCACTTTGTTTAATATAGTTTTTAAAGCGGTTTAATAATCCAATATTCCTTTAATGAATACAAATCTGACATTAATTAATGGACTCCATTAGTTCAATACTGACGGTAGTTGGAAATTTTAATGTTATATAGTGAAGAGAATAGGATTTGTATACAACTCGCAACTCTTTAGTGTAATCGCATATCGGTTTATATTTAGTGACCAATGTTATGAGCATTATACTTTAAACAAATTGCTGTGCTTTTAACTTTATTGTTATTATTGATAATTTTATATGTAATAACTGTTTGGGTTAGAAACAACTAAAAACGTAGAATGTCTTTAAACTAATTTAAGAAAGAATAAAAAGAAAGCTTAGGGCGTCAGTATTATATGTAAATAAATCGTTAGGTGCATAAGTTTGTTTGTATACTTACAGGGTATATAATATTTCGTGACTATTTGTGTTAATATGGCACGGATGTAGTTATGTTCTTAAAGATTTAACATTAGGAATAATGTCGGGAAATACAATCAAATAAAATAAGGAGCAAGTAAAAATAAAACGGTGCACTAATATTTTCAAACTTTTCTTTAACAAACGGAAGCAAATAGAAAATAGTCGGTGCCATATTTCTATAAATCTTAGGGTTAAATTGTGAAAATGAACTTCCATTAAAAGCAGAAACTTTTATTTTATAACAATAGCCTAACTGTACTAGATTGTCAAACTTAATTCTATTAAAGCAATAAAGTTTTATTTATAACTAAATTTGTAAGGCCGTTGTAAATCTCTACAAAATAAAATCTTTATTTTTATCCCTGACAACTAGATACATCACTCCAGTTTTAATCAAGGTGGGGAGAAATTTAGGGTGATAAGTTACATTGTTGGAATGGTGTCTGAAATTTTACTTATAAAAACCCATTATATTTACTAAAACTGCAATTCAACGGAGTAAAGAAGAAAAAACTAGACCACTATTCAATTTCAATAAAATTGTACTATTATTTTAGTATATAGTTTAATTAAAATCCCTGTACTAAATCAAAATATGAATTGTGATTCGTTGTAATTTCACCGGTCTTTCGATGATTTAATTTGTTTTTCCACAGTTACATTAATATTTTTTTTAGGTCTTACATGTAGCTCCAATATTTCTACTCGTATCTCTGAAATGTGTTATTGTTAAAAAATTTAAATCGTACTTTATTAACTTTTTATGAAATAAAAAGTATCGTCTAATGACATTTCTTATAACAATAAAAATAAAAAGTCCATTTGTAAGATACATATGATATAAACTATTGACTTTATCACATTAATGTTTAACTTTATTTTTTCTCGTCTCGTATGACTATTTTTTGTAACGTATAGTTTATAAAGTACGATCAATTTTAAAATCATGTACTGTATCTAAAGAAGTTTACAGAATTCCGATTGTATTTTTTATAAGATTTTCAAATTACTTTAAAGATATTTATGAATAAAGTATTTAAGGAATAACTTTAAGAAATACGAAGGTTCGAATTAAAAAAAAACAACATTTGTTTAGTTTAAAATATATGGTCACAGAAGGTAACCCAAATTAAAAATAAATATTTAAACATTAAGCTTCATTTATAAACAAAGAAAAATGGTACAGTCATGTAAAAATTAAACAATCTTTTTACAGACTTTATTTTAATAATACGTACTTCACAAAAATTAATAGAAGTAGTTCTTAGTCAAACAAATCTCCTGAATTTGCTTCCGTCTACCTACATTGTAAGATTGTATGTTCTTGTTGTTTTCCTTGGACACTACTAGATTATTCCAGCGTTTAATATTTATTTACAAGAATGACATTAATTTTATCTTCTTATTTTACAAGACGATACTGACCGACAGCTTTTTCCCTTTCAACAATAAATAAAACGTTTTTGTAATATCTATGTATGTGTAATGGTTGTGTGTAAATAGCTAAATGCATATTTAAATATACAAATATAGCATATTGTGTAAAATTAGTACTTCTTAGCGACCAATCTTAAACCCCTGAAATTTTTTTTTTAATATAATAATATTAAGTAACTATAAAAATCTGTATAACAGTTATTGATTTCCATTTTCAACTTTCTAAACAACTACATTTCAAAGTCTCAAAATGAAACAATTCATATTGATAGTTGAAATATTAAATTTCACTCTATGTAACTATTGCAAAAACTTATGAAATCAGATTAGTTTGCTAATTTAACCTATATTTACTGGTTTTATAATTTCTGTATTTTAAAATGTGACGTCATTATAAATAAGAAAAGATTCTAAAATATTAGGTAACAAATTGTCACCTAATAAAATGAGATAACTCTTAGAAATATTTGTGTCTTCAAATTTCTTTCTTCGTCTCCAAGTTGTTTTTTTTTTTTTTATTATTACAGTTTGAATTTTCGCGGATTTCAATATCATGCCTTGGATTATATACATTTATAAAAGTTTAGTTCCGGGTTGACTTTGATTAAATTCAACGGCGTGTGAATTGCCATCATTTACAAAGATGGAGTTACTAGGGCGTTAAATTTATTAAATTTGTGAAGCTTCAATTTCTATGCATGACACAGTAGATACAAGTAAATAATTATAATTGTGACACAAGTTTACAAGTGGATATTTTGAATAGATACACCCTTACCGCGTTTACACAAAAAGCTTGAATTGCTGATAATCTCACCTCCCGTCCCACCTATACAGAATCTGGGTTTGTTGATGGTACCTCCCCCGAAACTTTAGTCATATTTCATGATATCAGAATTACAATATAACACTATAATATACTCAAAAACATGTTGCCACTTCATTGACCTCATCGGTTAAACTTGAAATATTTTAGTATTGACTTCGACTTTTAAATAACACACATATAAATTCATATAATTGTAATAAAAATTTATATGTCATTCATGAAGATGATAAAAGTTAAGAGTTTTAATGAAATAAAAGTAAAACTATTATGGATAGTGGACGATTATCTTATAAATAATAGTTCTTTGACATCAATATGATTTTTTTTTAAGAATGGTTAAATGAAATATTGGAGAGTTGAATAATGATACAAGTTCAAGATAGTAAACATATGGCAATGCAGTAATTCCTAATAATGTGTAGAAAATATTTAAAGATTAGTATAGTTTTCATCGGTGGCTTATTTTTGAATTTATTGAGTATATGCCTATGAAATTGAAATGACACAATATTATAGAAAACCTAACATAATAAATACATTGGGGTTATATTGAATTAAAAAGAAAAATTATGAAAACAAAAAAAATCATATGAAAATGTAAAAAAATAAAATAAATAAATAAGTTACTTCAACTTTATGTTTAATATTTTCATTCATTTTCTTTTACTCCGAGAATTAGTTATATACATCTGAAATAAAATTAAAAGTGTTAAATATTACTATTTGCATTAATAAAATTATAATTGCCCTTGGATATTTTTATATTCCTTCTGTTGAAAAACATGAACACGCGATATTTCTACTTTTCAAAAACACACAAATTATGTTATTATTATTTAAGCTGCATAAATTGTCTTTTACAATTAATTGATTAATTTAATTAAAATATAAAATTATGTATTATACTAATTAACTGTACATTATGTTAATAATTGTACTTAACTTTTAAACTTACGATTCTTCTTCTATTCACTTGATTTATAGTAAATTAGGTTTTTGTAAATATTCATTTTCCTTTAAAGATATTTGAATTTAATAGTTAAATACCATACTTTACTTTTGACTTCAAATTAACTTTTAATTTAACAATTATGTAATAAACGTGATAATAATATTTAAATATATTCAGTGTTTTTAAAACATTATCTAGGCTAGATTGTATTTCTATTTATATAAACTATGGTTTAAAGTTAATTAAAGTTTAATTGGGTGGTGAGTGTAGATACATCTGCAGTGCTAACCTAGAGCTTGACCCATATAGGGAATTCAATTATACAACTTTATTTGCAATGCTTGACTATTGAACGTGACGAGGGCAGTAATTGTGCTTCAGTTAGTTCTATAAGATCTGGCCTCTAAATTAAATTTCCTCTACAATTGATTCCCTGATTAAGTATGTTTTATTCCGAACTTAATTTCAAACCATTTGTAAAAGAAATATCAGTTGATTTTCCATGAAGTTCTATTACGGTTTAAATATACTTCATTATGCAAAAAGTGCCTTAGTGATGTATCATAAATGATAGGATAATTTGAAACTGAAATTTAATAACTTTTTTCTAGAACAGGAATTATTGTATTTCAAACAGTATCATAAAAATGAAATATAAGAGATGGTATTGAATGTGCAAACATTAATATTGTTACTTTGTCTTTCTAACTACAATCAATGAAACATTACTTCTATCAAATTTATAATCTCATTATTATATTTTATTTGCATTAGTAAATAAAGCAAATGAAGTTGACATCATAACAATAAAGAATCAAAAAACTAGAACGTGAAAGAGAATCTGAATATATCAGCAAAACATTTCACTTATTCCTTTTTGAATTAGGGTTTCCTACTTTTTATTTAATTTTACTTTTTTTCAAGTCCTAGCTAACGCTAATCTGCATATTTTACAGATAATTAAATATAAATTTTTGTTGTATTATACACTAGGCTAATAACGTTTTGAACCTATTCTAGTACTTACATTATTATAATACCTTCAAAACTAAACAACAAACCAGTGCATCAAAACTATGTCGATAATAATTTTAAACAAACTCACATACATATACTAACAGATATTTACAAAAATACCCATATTCCATAATAAATGTCTTACATATTGATAAGAGTATTTTTACAAACTTATATTAATTATCGTACTTGCATATAGAACAAAAATGATATAAATAATAATGAAACAACATGATACTAAGTATCTCTCTATATACATATTTATATCAGACCTTTGCAATATAAACATTCTGCGATTCCTTATTCCAATAGTTCATTACAGATTCATTCATAGATTTCATTCATACTAGCCTGTTCCAAAACATTACGATTTCGGTTTTCCATTTAGTGACTTAATCCCTGACACTGCCAGGGGTTTTTTATCAGCTGTTAACCTCCGCTTACACAGCACCCTATTCCCGCCTAATTCCCACTTCCACGACAGTCGCCGTAGGGCTAAACCTCCACCATGTCACCGCTGTTACTAACAGTCTTTCATAAAACTTTGAATATATTTAGCCAATAATTTATATTTTTCAACTATCTTCAGAAACTCGAGAAAAACTTTAGACTACATTTCCGCACTGATGTTCCTCTCTATTATCTCATTACATTTTTACTTACAATATTTTGTTTTTACTTACAGTTACAATTAAATTACTTATATTTTTGACCGGAGATCTCATCACGTCCTACAGATTTATACTTTTTTATTTATCGCCTTACATATAAAAATTAATAAGCAAGGGTTCATTATGTTATACTCTTAACATAATGGATCCTTGCTTTCGAATACCATAAGGGGACGGATAGAACAAAATAGGAAAGATGAGAATGAGTGATCTAATCCAAGACTACATAACTAAATGTGAAGATCCAGCTAGAGTCCCTCTAGCTTTCTGTACTCTTACTCACTAATAGTGGGACTTGAAGGCTCTAAATCTGGTAAGAATGAGCATATATGAAATGACTCAAAGCTAATTTACAATCTATTCCATTTTATGAATGAAATTATTGATTTGGTTTTCGTATTACAACTAATGAAATAATTTTTAAGTCTTCCTAACAAAATTCACTGCACATGACTTCATACATTTATAAAGCATATACAAAGTCAAACTGGAAAATAACTATGTAAGTCAAAACCAGTATTGTCTGCCAACCAAAAAAAAAAAAAAAAAACACATTATGTAATTAACAGGTAACTAAAAATTTAATATGAAATGTCATCTAAAAATAAAACTCAGAATGAAGTAGATTTTTATTAATATGTTGTTAAAAATGAAAATTATAATAACAATAATATTGTCTTTAGAATCCTTAACTGATGCTCAGGTTGTAAAATAGCATCTGTCAATTACTGATCCAAGTGTCTATCAAAACATACTTGAAATAAATTTGTAATTTGAGGTTTTACAAAATATTTACACCCTTTAAAGGTAAATTTATTTTAATCGTAACGATAAAGAAATACAGAACGACCTTTTATCAAGTTAAAAAACTTAATATATAAATTGATTTGTATAAAACTCTAAATATTGGAACATTGCTATAGAATTGTTGATTAACTTCAAGAATAACCAATCTATTATTTTAACACTAAAGTTATTTGGAAATTACTTCCAATTAATCAAAATTATTAATAAAAGGTTTTAATAGTTAAACATTGGCAATATATATGATCAGAAAGTAATTAACTCTGGCCGACTGTTTTTTGTAGATTTATTTCCAGGGTCTGCTGCCAAGTGGAGTCCATAGTTGACATTTTGATCAAAATGACCTACAATTAGTTTCTCACACATCTACGCCATTTTATTTTGCAATGTATCGTATATTAAACATGGCGTTAGCAACATTTATTAGCACTAGGCTCTCTAATAATGGGAGTTTCAAAAATCTACTTTATACTTATATACATACATACATATATATTTATATATATATTATTTGGTGGTTTATTTTGTCATGTATATAGATAAATTTCGGCCCTTAAGTGAGTTTAATCATTATATTATTTAAATATATTAGGAAGCCTCTTATTTCATTTTCAAAGAATTTAATTTTTTTTCAATGAAAATCAATTTGAATATTGAAAACGTAAAAACACTGAAGGAGGGTTATTAAAGGTATGTAAATTTATCTCCGATACTTTGAATAGTAGCAGCTGTGTTGGGAATATATTTATATACATCACAAAAACATTTGATATTGTAGATCATGAATTATTATTGGAGAGATTTTATATGGCAGGAATTAGAGGAACTGACTATGATTGATTTGTAAGTTATCAGATTGTGAGAGTGAGTGACGTTTTAATTTATCGGTAATTTATATGAAATTTTGTTCCATAAAGGTCCGTATTGGGGGAAATTTTGTTTTTAATTATATAAATTATGTATTAGATAAAAGAAAGTTTGACAGCTGATAATATAGCACTACAGTATGAATGAATCTTCATCATTGATTAATCTTCTGGAATTAGATCTAAACAGACTAAGGTATTGGTATCATTCAAATTGTGTAGTCTGAAGTACTAAAACTAAATATATCGTGTTCAATGCATAACGCCACTTTATAGGTTTATACAGGTTATCAGGTGATTTATATTGTAAATGTGGGGGCTCCATTGTTTGAAAAAGAATTTGTCATTTAACAAGTACATATCATTAAGTATTTGATAATAATAATTATTAACCACAATTTTAAATGAAAACCTAGTGAATGATTTATAACTTTAAGAAAATTTTATTTCATACAAATGTATTGTTTTCTCGGTGTTTGTCCAAGTAACCAGGAACACAATGACCAGTATATAAATTACAAAATATATTTGAAGTATATTTTCCAAGACATTAGGATCAGTAATTAATAGATATTATTTTATAACCTGTGCATCTGTTAAGGATTCTAAACACAATAATATTGTTAATGTCATTTTATATATTAACAACAAAATTCTACTAAACATCTACTTCAATGTGAGTCTTGATTTTTTTTAAATCACATTTTTTTATATTAACTTTTTAATTATGTGATCTGCTTAAATTTTTCCTTAGCAGGTAATAAATATATTTAATCATAAGTAGTGTATTTTTCAGGAGGACTTAAAAATGACTTCATGAGTCGAATCCGTGGTCAGTATGCACAGAATACCTCTAGCTATATCTGTAAATTTATATGCAGTTTGACGTAAGCTCATTCTTAACATATCCAACATGGGCCACTCATAGTAAGGCAAACCCAATACCTAAATATATCTTCCTGCAGTCTTGGATTAAATCCCTCGCCATCAACTTTTATGTACTGTACTTTCTGACCGTAATTCTACTCTATACTCTTATTTTCTTAGTTTTTTATGTAAATAACAAAGTGGTATTTCGCCTTTAAACCACAAGGAAACAAACAATTTTGTATATGTTTTATTTACTTATTTATTTAAGAAATGCCCGAGTCACGGTACTAGCTTATTACAAATAACACATTCTGATTTACAAAGTGACAAATACATATTTGTATTTTCATCACGGAAATTTGTATAGGGACCAGAAGATAGGAAACACATGATATTATTTTAGCCTACATGCATATAGACATGTACAAATTCCTGTATATTTTTTAGGGCATTGAATTACGTGTTTTTTTTGTTTTTTTTTAATTAAATAAGTTATTAGAATTCATACTTTAAAAATAATCAAAATTAAAATTAAATGCAAAATCTAAATTTCACAAATCCTTCAAAATTATATTATTAAACTTAAATCTATTATTTATTTTACAATTCTCAAAAACAGCTTAAAAGAGTAATGCTGTTATAAATATCTACCTTTATTATTAAATATAATTTGGTCATTTTATTTACCGAAATAAAGTATATTGATTTTATGTTTTATATCTAAAACAAAAAGCAAACTTATATACATTCTAAATTGTTCTTCTTAATAACTTATTTGCATTATTATTCATACAAATGTTCATACAAACACACGATATGGATATTAAATGTTGAGCTTGACTTATGAGAAAAATTATACAGTATAACAAAACACACAGAACACAATTCTCACAAAAAATACGCCTAAGTATCAGACGCGTTTCAACGACAAGGTCGTCCTCTTCAGTGATACACGAGCAAGGGCGTACTATCGCCTTGGCAGTTTAAAATAATAAGCCACGCCCCCTTCAGTTTGTATAAATATGGGGTTCGGCCCAACGTTAGATTCAGTTATGGTTTGATTGGTATAGCTCGTGTATCACTGAAGAGGACGACCTTGTCGTTGAAACGCGACTGATATTTAGGCGTATTTTTTGTGAGAATTGTGTTCTGTGTGTTTGTTATACCCGATATGGACTCGTTGTAGTGATTACAGGTTTGGCAATTCAAGTGAGTTTAGCTATATCTTCATGTAGTCACGGGTTAGATCATTTCTACCATGTCTCTTACCACCAATTCTTGTTCTATTCAAACCTAGACGCTGTTAGGATATTTGAAGTCTAGGAGTCTTTATTTTTTGATTTTTATCTCCCAAGCTTGTTATCTTAACATCTTTTATTTGTCATCTTACCTTTAATTTTTGTATCACCTTAGATTATGATGATCAAGATGTTTTTCACCTTTAAAAATTATACACAAATAGTTTTATTTCATTTTCAACAATATTGGAAGGGAAAACTAGAATTTTTCAAATGATTGTTGACCGGGATATTTTTCATTTTAGTGTCACTCCGAGACGGTACAACAAAGCAAATGTTGTTATGCTCAAATAATCTTTCTATAACATTGACTTGGTCAATTTTAGAATACTTGTTTCGCATTGCAAACAGATGAGATGATATTAAATTGTAGGATTAACGTATTCGAATTTTTTGAGGAGTAATTTTCAAATATTTTAGATATTGAGATAGTATCAGTGTGATAAGTCTCTAAGAAGTTCTCCATACCGTTATTTAGTAATTACTTGATTTGATTAGAGAATATAAATTTATTAATATCAGTGAATAGACATTCGTTTGTATGAAACATTACAAATTCACAACCTGGAGTAAAAATTCACAACTCTAAAATAGGGCTATTGTCTTGGCCTGTGTGCACTGCAAATTGCCTACATACCCGGGGGCTACTAAAGCAGTTCGGAGGTTCGTCTATTATTCAATCACGTATAATTAACTTCAACTAAGAAAGAAGGTTGAACATGACTACTGTTATAAATAAATATTGAGCTTGACTTATGAGAAAATATTAGACAGAATGAAACTCGAACACAATATCTCACAAAAACTTCGTTAATTTAATCAAGCGCGTTTCAACGACAAAGTCTCCATCCTCAGTGATATATGAGCTACAATAAATAATCTATAACTCTTTACCTTATTTAAGGTATATTTATTGAAGCTCATGTATCACTGAGGATGGCGACTTTGTCGTTGACACGCATTTGATTAAGTAAACGTAATTTTTTTGAGATCTTGTGTTCGAGTTTTATTTTATCTATGATTACTCTTACAGTTGTACGCTATATATCAGCACTATTAATGAGTTAAATCTCGTACATGCGTTGCTGTAAACTCATATCAAATTGTATCCATAACATACTTTGTACTAATTAGGTTTTATTAGTGTGTGGTTGATTCCACAAATAAATATATACGAGATACACTCGTGTGTATAACAACAGATAAAAAGAGAGAGTAACCAAAAATGTATAAAGTGTTTTAATTTAGAGAAATGGTAACTGAGTCCAACTCAAAGAGTTTGTATTATTAGTTTCGTATTAATTAATGTAGAATATACATGTTTCCTCTAATAACATAAATATTAGCACTGAGATATAACCCAGACTAACGATTATCGTATCAAGTGAAGGAACAGAACAGAGGGATGAAGGTAGTTGAAGATTACCCTGTCTTTTTGTCTCCTATCCTGATTAAGGTATTTCCAGTATTATTAATTCTCGCAGTACCACAGACAGCATCCCGTTCTAACATGTTAGTTTTATCTGTGAATGTTTGAACTTCTCAGTGTTAACGCCAGTCAATATTGTATTTTTACATGTAAAACAAAATGAAGTATACATAAGTCGCGTACATTCTATGAGCATACATAAATAAAGACGATTCTGCGTTTTTTATTTATATAAAACAATTTAAAAACATGTACGTTTCCAAATATTTATTTGAAGAGCAATGGGAGATTAAATCTACATTAAACAAAATATTAAAAGTTCAAAATTTGGTCGATAAGTGTATACGTAAAATATATTTCATACAATATGTATCTAAAATTGTTATAAAATGGACACATAAAATAGTTTATTCCATATTCTTGATTTTTAATTTTTTTATTTAAAATCTTGTTTAAATTTTAAATTAAACAAGAAATCAAATCTTGTTAATTTTTAAATTATACGTACATTCTGACAAAAAAGACAATTTCATCCACTATTCATATATTTTTTATTTTTTTATTTATAAATAACCGAGTATAAAAATACGTTTAGAAAAATACATCTTTTATTGGAACTTTTTATTAAGTCATTACTTTAAAGTAAAGTTTAGAAAATTTAAATTTGCCGTCCTTCTCTATATAAAATTATCAGTACACCTGTACTTAATGAAGTGATTCATGATACGGTAAAGAAAGAGTTAAATTATTTAAGAAACACCAATTGCTGACCTATTTGTTTTACTTAGAGTTCAGCTAACGGGATTAAAATAAGCTGAGTCAGTAGTGATGCTATAATAGTAAATCTAAGAGAATAAACTTTAATTGTAAATTAAAGTATTTGTTACAACTTTTCTTCTAATTGGAGATAATATTGCATTGTAGCATGTAAAGAAAAGAGACGAATTCTAAGCTTCTAAAAACATTTTAATCTGAACTAATGTGAACTGAACTGGATATCTAGAAAAGAGGGAAGGGCTATCCTGGTAAACTTTTTGATTTATTGATTGGAATAAACTTATATTCTTTTATTACTTTATCACTTATACGTAGTATAGAGATGATTACGTGATATATCAACAAACAGAGGTTTTGCGTTTATATCAGTTATGTCCCCTGGGACCAAAAAGTGTTTCTCTGTCAGTCTTTCGTCTGTCGATGAGCACTACTTATGCCTACTTATGCCAATACTCATGCCTACACTACACAAAAAACAGGAAGAAACAGATGTAGGGTGATGCAGCCAAGAAGAAATGGTTCTAACTGTTATCGAGGTACTCGAACTTTGGCCTCCTTTTTCAAGAGTTGAGAACTTGATGGCGTAACAATATCCAATTGTTGAATAAGACGCTAAGTTCTAACCTTAATTAAGATGTAATCATTTTTTATCTCCTATTTTCAATTCATATATTAATGATGTGAAACCATAATGATGGCTTTATTTGTAAACTGGTTTGTCTGATAGGATTGGCCTATAGATTTATATAGTGTGTCCCAGCCCAAACGTATGGACAAAATTAATCGCATTTGGTATGTGGGCATATTTTAGGGGCTTTACATTTTTTTTTGTTTAGTTTAAATTTGTTGGTAGCTGCCTTAAAAAAATAAACGTAAATTACTATTGTCTACAGTTGTTGACAAAGTGGCATTTTGTTCATTTAAATTAGTTTGCAAAACAGCTGATTTCTCAACAGTTTCACTTTGACCACTATTTTGCCCACTAGTTTGCACACTACTTTGCTCACTCCGAATGGCAACCGGACAAAATGATATTAAGGTTAAGTTTATTTGAATTGATTTATAATATACAGGAAATGTCCCGTATGTAGGTTAAATTAATTAATTCTTACATGTAAAATAACACAAATAAACAACAAAACAACGTTTTAAAGTTGAAAAAGGAAGTAATTATTCATGAAGATGTTTGACAGTGTATGTACACGGAGAGTATTTTTCGTTTGCCTAGTTTTGATGTTGGCAATCCAGTTTCATCAACAATACACCTAAGTTATTTGTAATATTCATAAATAACCTTAGTTTTGACGTGAATATAGAAGTTATATTAAACCTCTATATTTATATTTATATATTTATGTAATTTTTATTTTCAACAACTGTAGACAAAGTATAATGTGCAATTCGTGAACAAAGTGTATTTTTTAAACTAGATAAAATTGACGCATTTTTCTCTCGTTGAAATAAGTACCACTTTGCTCACTAGTTTCACAAATAAATATTTTGTCAAAAGTGGCATTAACTATTTTTATCAAATATTGCCTAAATGACTAATACAAAACTGTCACAAAAACCCCAGAGTTATAGGAAAAAATCAGAAAAACAACCACGGAGCTCTTAAAATATACCTAATTCATCAAAATCTGGTTTTCCGATTATGTTAGAGTTTTAATGAAAAGCATATTTTGATGATTGGTTAATGTTAATAATAATAAATAAATAATATTATAGTTCAGAAATAAATGACAAAAACAAAAATGAACCTCCACCTCTATCATTAACAAATTAATTATAAATATATCATAGCGAAAAAAATACGTGTTTATGCCAAGCTTAGCCATTGTTTAATACATATTTCTTCAAAAACAGCATCCATTTGTCATTTTAATTTTTTGATTGACAACTACCGAAACGAGATGTTTGTGACGCTTAGTTTTGGTTAGTTTTTATTTGATTTTAGGAGTTGGTAAAGTGAGAAAGTTTGTGTAAGACGCTGTCACAATTTATTTTTATTTTCTACTGTGAATCAGGTTATGCATTTGATTTGAGTACTAAACCGCTAAATTACTTTTCCGCTTTATATTGCAAAGGTTTTATTAATATAGGGTAGAGGGAAGCTGTTTGCACAGACATAACTTTACATGTTGTTGTTGGCTAAGTTGACACCATATTCAAACTTTTCAGTGCTGTGAGGTTGAAGGATACATCTGATACAACACTGGAAACATAAACTGTAATTATTTTTCGCCACTAGCTCTGAATGCATTGTTACATGAATTTCTGTTTGTTTTGTGTTATAACCACATCTCGTTGCTCCATTTACATACATTCATCTCCGAGTTGAATTTAATTACATAGGAAGGTAAAACAACGAATTCTAATTTACATTTATTTATTGTATTTAAATTATTTATTTTGAAACGAGAATATGGTACGTAAAAAAGATTTTGTTTGTTTGTTTGCTATGCATTTTGTTTCAAGAACATTTAATTATGAAAAAAAATACTTGATAATTTCAACAATAAATTAATTATAAGTATAAGTTACCAGTTTACAGCTTTATATTCGATTTCTACAGTATCACAAATTAAAGTATTATACAATAAAAAATTTCTAAATTGTTGACGTACGATGTAATGAAATAAATTATATTTTACTTTGGTATAAACTTGTGATGTATCAAATAAGGAATTCAGCAGTACAAAACGTAACTGAAGCGGTACTTTATTTTAACAGCTGTTTTTTGTTATGGTGCTACTTTGTTTCTATAAACACTATGATATTGACATTTTCACACAACATTATTAGGTATGTTATTAAAAAGTGACTAAAGTTACAAAAGTATTGGTCAAGAAATGGGCAATTAATAGAAAATCAAAAAGTGTACCTTTTCGTGGGACACACTATATAAATCTATAGGCCAATCCTATCAGACAAACCAGTTTAGAAATAAAGCCATCATTATGGTTTCCATCATTAATATACGAATTGAAAATAGGAGATAAAAATGATTACATCTTAATTAAGGCTAGAACTTAGCGTCTTATTCAACAATTGGGAATCATTACGCCATCAAGTTCTCAACTCTTTAAAAAGGAGGCCAAAGTTCGAGTACCCCGATAACAGTTAGAACCATTTCTTCTTGGCTGCATCACTCTACATCTGTTTCTTCCTGTGCTTTGTGTAGTGTAGGCATGAGTATTGTTGTTTTTCTGGCCGCTTAGTACTCTGTAGTAGCTTTCAACTCTCAGGCCTAACTTTTAGTTCTAGCTTGAGTTGTTTTCTTAAATTATAGATTTACTTGTATATTTTCAACATAACACTTGACTACTAAGCTATGAAGGTTTTTTTTTTACTTTATGTTACAGTTTTACACCTTAATAAAGAAAGTTGATTTATAATCTCGAAATATCGAATATTAATTTTCAATTACAAAAATTATGACAAATGTCCGATTAAACCAAGTTAATAATGTGACCAATCCATCCATAAAAAATATCTTTAAAACCAGAATAATTTATTATGTTATATGTTCAATAACACGCGAAGTATTAACAATCATATGAAATGGCCGTGATTTTGACATGTCCAATTTATTTTTTATAAAATTTAATTGGGTTATTTACGAACACACTATAGCAACCCCAACTCACTTTCTAGTTTCTATCTTAATTTTTGAGAGCCATATTGTTCTTGCGTATAGACTACAACGACTATGGGATGAAAAGTATGTTGAAAACAACATTTCGACTTCCTGAGGTCAAGAAACATGAAGAAAAGTTAAAAAACACAAAGTTTAAAGTTTCGATAATTGTGAACACGCCCTATTCTTCGTATACTGGTTAAAGAGAAAATATTTAGTCAGAATGTAATAATCGACAGAGTTTTGTCTTACACAACAATAAAATGGGGAGGGGAGGAGAAAAAAAGTAATTTATAACTCATACAAATAAAATCTACTCCATATGGTATGTTTTATTGTTATTAAGCTTCTATTAAATATATCCTATATTGGGGTGTTGTGGACCAGCTAAGAAGTTCATTAAATAGAGAAAACCATTGTTAGCTACCCAAGGACTCGACTATTGTTACTACGGACGACACATCCAGCAGGACAAAGACTTTCAAGCAATTGGATGTCTGTTTAACAGGGCGCACAGTAGTGTGATTTCTACCAAGACAACTGATATCAAGGACGATATCGGAAGGATGCGATGCACAACTCATATCCGGGGGTGATTTACAAAGGATAACTCAACATGCAAGTTCCATTATACTCCGAGCAGAGGAATGCCTTCGGTAACGGAAATTACCAGTGACCACTTCCCATACAGATTCTAAGGACAGTTGAAGTCACGCTACACTGTCACTGTTCCTTACATAAAACCTACCTTGTTGACAAACGATTTCTGTGGGTCAGTAAAAATTTTCTGGATCATACCTTTCAACATGCGGTTCATGTATCATGGACAATGGTTCCCTTTGTGATAATAAAACCTTTTTTATTATAGAAAATAGAAAATGAATATTTAATTTGATGTAAACGATAAAACTACTGTTAAACCTTCCTACACGTTCGTTCACATCTAAAGAGTTTAAAGAAAACATTTTGCTCATATCGAGTTCAAAGTAGAGGTTCTAAGATTTTAACAATTGCTTTTAAAAATGAATTATTATGGATTTAATTTTAAGTTGACTATTTATTATTTACCCATAGCTACATATTAATTGTAAGAATAGTTTACAAGTTATAAAGTAATTTATAACTCACGTTACATTCATAAATTCTCTATCACAAATCCAATTATCCTTGTTATCCAAACAGAATTCATGTTAAATCAGTACAATACCTGAACTCATTTCCATTATAAAGGCTAGATTGGTGTAGTTTGTAAATAGCAATTTACATATAAACCCATCTCTACTTAGTTCAATAATTCCGCTTCAATATAGGAATGCAGCAGAACATGTTTGTTAAACTAGTTGTACGTTTAGTGAAATTGCTGAAATAACTCCATCCTTGTTGGAGTAACTTAGTATTGGATCTAATTTTGGAACCAGCCTCGTTACAGTGTGTTTATGTCAATAAAAATGCATATTATTTAATATTTATATTTTAAATTATATAATTTAAAACGTAATTGTACAAAATAATAAATTTTAATTTGTTGGTTTTATTTTCTGTATAGTGACATTTGAAATAAATTAAATACAATGAAAGTCGAAATAACAGTATATCAAAAACTGGCATTTATAATAAATCTAACATTGTGTATACGAACGCAGATGTTTCTGATCGCTGAATATATTTAATTTTTGTTCTTTGACGTTTGATGGCCAAAAACCTTTCAGTCATCATCATACAGTATTATGAAAACAGAAGAAATAAAGACTACTCCAAGCTGTCGAATACTCTAATAGCGCCAGGTTAGGGAAAGAAAGAGAGTTCGTCAGAGATACAGATAGGAATGTTAGAAGAGAAGGATCTAACAGAAGAATGTGATGATAGGATGTTTTGTGATGATAGTACCAGTAATGACTTCAACCCATGGATGTGGTTTTTAAACAAATGATAATAAGGTGACACATTATTTCGTTGGATTTGAACTTTTCAGTTTAATAACCATCGACTGTTTTAATATAACTGTTTTATATAAGTGGGCGTGAAGAATTTTTTTTTTTTTATATTTTCCCTTATGTTTTGGAAATAAATTATTATTGATATAATAATTTGTTACCCTTAATTAAAAATTCAAAATATCAACCAAGATATCCAACGGAGAAATAGTTAGAATGAAAATAAATTGAAATATTCATTGTTTATGTCTCCAGTTGCAATATAGTTGAAACTAAATATAGTATACCTATATAAACATATATACATATACCTGGTATTCCCGTCATGCAACTTTTGTTGTAGTTTACACTACGCGTTTCGAGAACAGGTTCTCATTTTCAGATGAAATTATTTTACTCACATGTGAGCACGTCAAACAAAAATAAAAAGTTACAAGCACACCACATACACACAAAACACAACATAAAATATCGCACTGCACATTATAATAAAATTGTTTAAAAATGTAAAATTGTTGAGTTTAGTTGACGATTGACCGCGGCAATGACAAGTTGTAGACCTACCTACAATGTAAATTTTTTATACAATTTTATTATAATGTGCAGTGCGATATTTTATGTTGTGTTTTGTGTGTATGTGTGTGTGTGCTTCTACTTTTTATTTTTGTTTTACGTGCTCACATGTGAGTAAAATAATTTCACCTGAAGATGAGAACCTGTTCTCGAAACGCGTAGTGTAAACTACAACAAAAGTTCATGACGGGAATACCAGGTATATGTATATATGTATATATGTTTATATAGGTATACTATATTTAGTTTCATAAAATGAAAAATTAAAGAAATATAGAAGTTCTCTTCAGAAGTATAATATGAATAAAGGTATTAGAATGGGATGAAACAACTGACAAGCAACCAATGTAGCAACAATTAAATTTCACACTAAATAAATTAGAATGTAAGTTAAGTTTATCAATGTTGTCAATTTAATATCGTAATGAGTATCAATATTTGGAAAACGAACGAATCGAAATTTAAATATATATTTATTCATTTTAATTTCGCAAATGGCATTTATTATGAACTGTAATTTATTTTCAAACTATCAATGTATATAACCGAAACCTGTTCAAATCTATACTACATAGAAGGCCCTATATTTAATAACCACAGCAGCTGTTAAACATAAAATAGATTATCATGTCATATAAATGAAAGTATCCACATAAAGTGCATACACATTTTACAATTCCCCTCCCACTGTTGCATCCGCGTTCCATATCACTAATTGTATATGTGAAAGTAATAATGTTCAAGATAATCTGTACATTATGTTTTTAAGTACAGTTATATGGTTTGATAAAGCATGCGGATTCTCGTTAGACACAATAAACAAATTTATTTTAGTAGAATGGTTTTAAATCAAATAGTTGAACACGGCGTAAAGAAATATTTAAAAATAATTATCAATATTGATTTACAGACAAACGCTGGAGAACGCTTTCAGATATACAATGTAGAAAAACTAGTTTTGAAATATAGAGATTAATAAATTTATATAGTTTCAAAGTACATTTATAATTTATTCATGTTATGTTTTATTTAATGTAGAAATATTTGTTTTTTAAACTTTTTTTCACTTCATGGTAGTAAAATTGTTTGACAAAAATAATAACAAAAGTACGCCTTTGAAGGGTTCTTAAGACGAATATAAATTTTCACATTTAAAACTTTAACAAGATTATTTACTTCGTTCAGCTAAATCGTTTTACATAAATTACAGTGAATCACTGGTGTAATTTATATTTTACAGAGTAGATTACACAGACTAATGTAATTAAAATTGGGAAAGTACACTGGACAAGTATTCTTTTCTAAATACTGTACTTACAAAAATCCATTTATTTTCTTATTATCTTACAAAATCTTATCTTCTCTTTGTTAATATTTTTTTTAAATTTCCTTTTACTAGATTATGTAATACATAATAAATTTGTTGAATTTAGCATTTATATAAAAGGGTGAATACAATTAACCTATATTTAAACAACGTTTTCTTATAAATAAACTGAATTTATTATCTTATTCCGAAATCTATGTTGCTTTCAATTTGAACAAGTCAAGTATACTATTACATCAACATAATTGTATTCTTTTTATCGTATCCTCTCACAGTTAACAATGATAACTAACGCGAAACCATCATTCACACTTCGCTAATTCTATATGATATTAAATTCATAAACAGTGATTTATAAACAAATATATTTAACAACAATTACTTGTTAAATAGAAATAAATTATCTGTTGAAACATTCTAAGGAAACGAACAGTTTTACCTGTCATTGTAATATATTGTACACTATATTATAATTATATTGTACACTAAAATTAATATTTTACATTAGGTGGAATTATAAAGGTTTTAACTATAATATTTGTGCATATACATATAAATTCTATACATTTTCATCAATTTAAGAGTTTTAATATTACTGTAAACATAGAAAAGTTATTTTTTTCTGTAAGATTTATTATAAAAGTCTACAAGGAAAACAAATAAGTGAAATGTCTTCAGAGTCATCATCAAAATTAGTGTTAGAATGAGTCACGTATCTCGAGTAATGTATCTGCGTCACGTACGATAAATATTTATCAGTATGTTGTGTTATTATATGTTATTATTACTGTGTTATTAATCCTACTAAACTATGAAATAGTTTATGATGGATGATAAATATAAATAATTTATTACTTATTTTCAAAATTTGCATGAGTGAGTTATGTATATTTACTGCCAATACTTATTCCATTTTCATTTGTTTACTTTAAAAAATTAGTAATTAATTCATTGAATGTAAATATATTTTCAAATGGAATATCTAAATGCAAAATATGTGTAGTTAAGTACACGCTCGGCTTTATACTTCGGTTTTTATACTTCATATTTTTTCCTACAAACTGTTATTATATTCAAAATAAATAACAATTATAAACAGACCAATTATTAAGCTAAGAACTAAATAAATACAAAGGTATACTTAAGGTTTTTATTTATTGTTTAGGAATAAAATTATTATATTAAGACAAACCTTTTATCCACTTGTTTTATTTATTTAAAATACCCTTAAGATATTTTTAAATACTCTTAAAACAATTTGAAGCGCTCTCTTATTTGAATAATTTTAATAGAATATATGATATTAACCTAAACATATTTTATTAAATTTGGGTAAAATATTTATATAAGCCTGAAAACAAAACAAAATGTATTTTAAGAATAGTTTTATTATTTACAGACACACGAATTATATTTAAGATAAGTGCTCAGTCGACAAATTTTGGCATTCGTTTGTTCCATGTGTATAATTCTTCATGATTTATTTCCCCTTGCGTTACTAGTAATGAACTGTTGCATTATAGGTAAACAAATATATTTAGTTAACCTGGGATACTATTCTAATAAAAAAGGCGTTTAAGGTGGACAGGTCAGTTACACAGGTTTTTAGAAGAAATTAAAGCAAACAAGATATTCCAAAGAAAGCAAGTAACAAAAAGGCCTGTGAAAAAACAAATAAAATGTAGCTGGACGTCCTTAAGGAAGATAGATGGTGTCAGTAGATAGAGTCATGTGGCAGGAGATAGAAAAGAGTGTAGACCATTGATGGAAGTAGCGCACACAGTGGTAGTAGTGCCGAAGATGTATGTATATATTTATCAAAACAAAAAAATAATTAATTTTATTTGTATTAATCCTGCCCAGTGTTTGTTTTTGATATTGATTGAGTGAACTGTCGGAATGATGGAATTGAATGTTGACTAATACTTGTGAACACTGTTGGTATATCGTAAACTAATAATCTGGTGAATAACTTCAAATGAGGGACCATTTTTACTTTTTTCATATAACTTTAAAATCTGTTTACTAAACACTGAAAATTGGCTTCGATTACCTAGTATGGCTGCCAAATTTGTATGATCTTATGTGGACCAGTATGGTTTATGTTTTCTAATTCTGTGTAAATTTTTAAGACATTTTTATTACTAGTTATTGTGTGATACACCTATTCGGAGTAATAGGCAATTAGAGCTTCAAACATTTGACGTTTGAAGCATTTTCAGGAGATGATCTTCCATAATTCCATTGCTAAATCAAGATAAAAAGTAGGCACAATACAAGATGTAAACAATAATGCAAGAATACGAATAATACAATTAATTGTGTATGATTTTTAATTCCTTATTTTGCTTTTCTTCAATACTACTTACATTATATTATAACAATTTATTATTTGTTCCACAAATTATTTGCTTTATTAGTACAGCATTAGTATTTAGATGTTTGGAAATTACAATACTGACAAAACAACAAAGAATAAACGTTTACGTGTGGCTAGTATATCCTAAGATTATTTTAAACGATTAGGAGCCATCAATCTACAGCACAGTGTAGCCACCACACACAAGTTATGGCATAAAATATACCACTGCTTGAACTAAACTATCTTATACGTTGTTTAGGGACCTTATTTAAACAGACTGTAGAAGTTATTTTATGTAACAGTAGTTATGTTTTAATATATATCACTGAGAATAGGATTATACTAAGATTTTTTAAATAAAGATTAGACTACGGGACCTGATTTTATAAATCCATTTTATAACACATGTATCCTTAATGACTTTTTTTCTGATTACTGTATAAAAATACCTGTATTATGTAAAATGTCAATACAATTTCTGTATTTAAATAATAAAAGTTAGTAATTACACAAACAACTAATAACTTGAAAAATCACAAATGAATATTAAACTTCTCATTATGAGGAATATGTATGACGTATTAATATTACATAAATGTAAGTTACGGTGAAAATATACGTATACAGTATATGTGTGCATTCATTGTTTTATATAATATAAAATTGGTAATTTGGAAAACTTTAACATGGTAGAAAATACGTCGTAATTGTATAAAATTTAAGAATATATTTAGGATTTGTGTTACTTGAAGAATTAATTATAATTATATTTGAAACTTTTGACACTTTTAAATGTTCAAAAATGAAATGTAAAATTGTATACATTACGGTATAAACATGGTGTGTGCTTATCGACATTAAACGTCTAACGTTTTACACAGCAATGTATTTGATACAAACAGAGATCTGATTTTCTGAGAAGTTCCCTTTACATATAAATGTACGGACTGATGAGTTGGACTGAGGGATTAGGTGAGGTGGAAAAGTCCTTAATCTGTAAGTTGTGTTAGGCAAAAGTGTTGCACAGGCGAGGAGACAAATATGGCACAATAAACCCCAACCAACTCCACTCATTTCATCCTTCACTTTACTGTAACTGAGCATTAGTCTGTGATATATTTTACTATTAAAATATTTATGAATATTGAATTTTAGAGATCAAAACAAATTGATTTACATCAAACAGTCTGAGTTAAAATATCAGATATACTTCTCCATATCTGAAGAGGAAGCTTCAAAAGAGCTTCTTTTCTCTTTTTAAAGATGTACTATTTGTTTTTTGTTTTTTTTTGTTTTTTTTTTGTTTTTTTTTTTTTTTCTTTCAAAAAATATTGACAGTTTATAAAAATAGATTTAAAGTATAAGGCTGGGAATAGTCCTTCAAACAATGTGTACTCTGGTAGAATGTGATATCATAGTATCAAAGAATGATGTTATTTCTACTTCTTTACTTTTTAACTTTAACTAGTGTAACAGTAGATCTAGATTTTAGTTGTTTTAATATATTAAATATATCTTTCTCTGAAACCCTACTGCCTGCCTAGATGCATGTAACATTAATAATATACCAAGAAAAACTGGAAATTCTGAAAATATGACTACAGAAACTGTACCCAGGGACAATTTTCAAATGGAGAAATAGACAAAGTTAAATGCCGCCTTATGAGTAATTAGTTAATTGCATTATCAATGAACTTTATCATTCATGCTTATTGTGATCACAGCGGCAGTAATTGAGATGTAAATGTCAATTCATCTACAACCTGGAAACTCGACCGTCTTAACTGAAATGAGATGATTTATCCTCATCATTGAGGATCTCAATATATAGTGGATTGTCAGGGGCTAATTTATAATTAATACGGGCTTGGTAATCCTGATGGAACCTAGCTGGATATAGGCCTACGCGGTTTTTCATGTAGTCTTAGATTAGATCCCTCTGTTCCATCTTTCCTATCAGGTATCTCATGAAGAACTTTTGTTCTTTTCTAACCCTGAGACTATTAGAGACTGAAAGATTTTAATAGCTACTGTTGATTTAGTGTTAATTTATTTTAAGTTCTTTTCTTCCTTTTTTTATAAGGCGATGTAGAGGTTTTCCACCTTTAAACAACAAAAAAAATTAGAACTAGTGGCAAAAACTAATTTGAAATATAATTATTGTTGTTTTGTCCCACTAATTCACTATTTGTTGAACTGTGTATGTTATGTCCTGTTTTACTCTAAATCACAGGGAACACAGAAGTGTAACTGTTATGTAAATACTTTGAGTACTTTTCTAAGACTTTGGGGAATGCGGTACATTCCTATTCGGAGCACGCGCATCGTTATATTGGGACCCTTAAATACCTCTTTGAATGGCAGCTCGAAAAATGAAATAAAGATACCTTTTATATTCCTTTATTTTCCAAACTATAAAGAACATTGCATTTGGTTTTTACGGTAACTGTACAACACACATTTACATGAACATAGAGATGGATTAAGAAAGATTAGATACAAAGCAAGGATGGTTTCTTTTCGTCACCTTCAATGTTTCTGAAATATTAAGCTGTTACTACAGTGGAAGGAAAGCAGAAGACGAGAACTGCATATATATACAGTTTATGAAATTAGTTTTCGATTTTAAAACAAAATCAAAAATTTACAGTAAACCTACTGCAAGTATTTATATTATACTCTACAATTAGGTTAATTGTAGTTACTGTAAATTAATACCCTACATTTATGTGAACATTTATAAAGTTACTAAGTTCGCTTAGAACTTTACACTACTTAATAATTATATTGAAACTGCTAAACATATATAATGTAGCTACCAAATTAAACAACATATTGCATTTAGAAAGTGGTTGAATTTTTTATAAAACTAAAA
Organism: Aphrophora alni; assembly: GCA_963513935.1. Lineage (NCBI taxonomy): Eukaryota > Metazoa > Arthropoda > Insecta > Hemiptera > Aphrophoridae > Aphrophora > Aphrophora alni. The sequence continues at coordinate 131,088,689 of OY740768.1, read as the reverse complement.
TAAGAATAAATACAAGCAAGTAATTCGTGTGTGATTATTAAAATTATGATATTTTCTTGTTGTACCAAGTGTGTGTTTTAGATGAAGAATTATATTAATTAGTATACATTTATAACTTATACAATTCATTATTACCAATTTTGAAATAATTTATTTTATAATCCCCGCTCAAAGAATGAAATGTATTAAGAATAACAAAAGTTATGAATGTTTAAAAAAAAAAAAATTTTAAAAAAAAAAAGAAAAAAAAGAAGATTTTTACTAAATCTTATCATTCTCTAAAATGCGTTTTGATTAAACTTGAAATTTCTTATACAAACGTGAATATTATTAAAAACTTTAAGCAAGTCTTAGTATGTTCACTGTTCAGTGTAGTGACACTACAAATTATTTAATAGATTATGGATTTTTTTTTTCAAATGTGACGTCTCTGCTATTTATCTACTAGAAAGATATTTAAAGAATACGTGAGACGATTACATTTGACGGATGCTCTGTATATAAAAGGATCTATTTCAAAGGCATTGAACGTGTCGTCTCGGTAAAGAATTTATGAACTGACTTATTCAAGCCATCAATTATGGCTAGAAACTTGGAAGTTTGTTTAAAAACTTCTTCTAAATTAATACTAGTATTTGATTAAGTCCTTTAGTTCTCGTTGCTATCAGACGGACATTTTCTAAAAATGCAATTAACACTGGTTTATATCCTAGTATAATTTACAGAAATGTATAGTATAATGTACTAAGTGACTATTATATTGGAATGCGATAATCTGTAACATGAAGATTTTTTAAGTGTAACAAGTTTTAAATGAAAGATTTCAAAATGCATTGTTCTTGTTTAAAAACAACTGGATTCCATTATAAATATTCCCATGATTTGTGGAATGTGTATGAAGAAATTTGTCGTTCGGTTTAAATACAAAACAAATTAGCCATCTCAATGACTTGAAATTCATAAATTAGAGTCACTCTTACTGTCATCTAACGGCCTACATCTTTTAACATCAATGACATCACGCCGTATTGAATGCTCTAACTCCTCCCTCACTAGAGTATTATGAACTTAAAAAACTACAACTGATCGACTCACTAATATGGTATTAGACTTTTTTCTCTTCAAATATTAATATCATGAGTCCAATTAGGCCACAACAACATAAGTAGTGACTAAACGTAGAGAATAGTAATGTTGTTTTTGTTTAGCCCTAGATCTGACGCAGATTAAAAGTTCTTTTTTTATTTAAAAATTCATTAAAAATATTAATATTATGCAAAATACAACCTATATGACACAAGTTTTCTCACAAAAGTGCATAGAATTTATCTGTGTAATGAAAAAATTGTATATGTAACGTTTCCGGAGTAAGTATGTTAGGTAATCAAAAATGAAGGTAAATTATTACAGAGAAACCTATATAAACCAAAAAAAATTTAGCACTTTTTTTCAAGATATACAAAAGTATTGTAATATAATTGTATAATGAGTATTGTAATTAATGTTAATGAAAAAAATTATGAATACAATTTTCATATGAAAACAATTTTTTTTCTCCAAATTGAGCTAAAACTTTAGGCCAAATTTGAAAAACAGAATCACTAAAAATAGTAATATTATGCAAAACCTAACTAATGAGGCAACATTATATTTATTATTTATAAATGGTGTTTTTATACAATATTGTTTACAAGTGCAGTAAAATATGTGAATAAATTATTGCGGAACATGTGTTTATAGTAATATAAAACGTGTAATTCAATTGTTGTGAAACATATGTTTCAATTGTTGTAAAACTAGTTTTTCAAATTACGTACAACATGTCTTTCAGGTATCCTAAAAATGGGTTTGTTAAACGAAAAACGAAAATCACAAAACAAAACATATTTTTAAACAAATGAAAATTAAAATAGCAAAGAACATTGATAAGCCACAAAAAAAAAACTAAATGGAAATCATGAAAAGAAAATAAGCATTTCTTCATCATCGTCTTACAAATAAAAAGAAGAATAGCAGATGAATTAGACACTTACCATTCAAATGTTGTAATAGAGTAGGAGTTGTTGGGAGAGAAAAGGAGTTTATTCAGGAAAGACCTCATAGTAAAGGTGAAAGAAATTATTGTAAACCAAGACCACGTGAAACTAGGTGTAACGCCTGCTATAATCTCCTGGGATGGCCACTCAGGAAAAGCGACAAATAATATGTCACTGTGAGTAATATTAATGAGTAGACCAGAGAGTATTCGACTCCTTTCATTGTAACTTAACTTTTAGACGATTTGCATAAAATGACAAACCCCACTTAAATAATGCTACTTTGAACTTACACAGGCTTAATTGACGCTATTGCATAAAGTTACCAATTGGTAACATTGTCTACATTTTCTAAGGGTTATTAACAATAAATCACAGCTTAGTTAGAAATGTAATGTTGTTGACAATACAAATTATAACAAAAATTAAACAGGCATGTGAGACATTAAAGCAGGCATAAATATTTGATTTATTAAGATATTCTTTGAAAACTCCTCTTACAAATATAACATCAGACATATTCCTTTTTAAGGCATAAAGAAAGTAGAGTAAGACAACATATAACTTTAGATAGATTATTTTAGCTTCAGAACACGCTCATTGGGGTGTAAAGAGGAAAGACTCAGTTCTTGAAATGTTTTTATACTTTCTTTTGTGTTCAGTGTAAGATCATTTCGCCGTGCTTTATCCATTTTAGCTCTGAGTGGGCCATTGTTCTTTTATTTTGTCTGTAGAAGAATATTAACATTTTCGCTATTTTCAAAGAAGTAAAAAGTTTGCGGTATGCAGAGTATTTTACGGTTATTGATTAAAATCTTATTTTACAATTATGTTTTATGAATGGAGTAGCTTTTCACTTGGGTTATTATTTATTATTTATTTCTTATATTAGCACCTGTAATTGTTTATGTATTGTGTCTTTTCAAGGAACAATAAATAGTTATTTCTTTTGAGTTTCTAACATTGGTATTAGATGTTGTTCTCCCCTCAAAACTGTCCAGTCAACAATCAACACACCCTAAAATAATCCAGAACATGTATCAATTTTATTATTAATCATCGATTTTTTATTGTGTATAACTTTGAACGTGAGAAAAATGGGACGATAGATGCCCACTATTGAAGGTTCTGCGATTTATTGGTCAAATAAGTTTGATTCTGCCTATTTATTAAATGACTAATTCTTCTCTAGTCTTATTGTGTTCGGAACCTTAATAGGAGCACAAAGTCCTATCGCTGCGATAGAACGACAGATTAATAATAAGCTGTCTTTTGTATGTTCTCTTTTTTTTGAACTATTAATGCGTGATTTTTTACTCTGATGACGGACGATTGGACAAACCGTAGTAGGAATACAAAAATACATAAACCTGAATATAAAGATTTAGTAAACGTATTGTGGAATTAATTTTCGGTATGTTACCACAATCGAATTTAAATCATACCTGTAAACGTTAAATTGTAAATACTTTACTAAGGAGATTAATCTGTCAAAATATTTACTCAGTGAGTTCATATTCGAAATCCACGTATTTGGAAACTACGTCTTCGATTGACATTAAACACATCCATGAAATCTGTATTCAATAAAGGCAATGTGTATAACAAATGTGTAACTTTTACATTTAAATAAACTTACTACATCTAAATAAGCAAAACTAAATTACCATCATGTAAGATTATAAATCATTGAATGTCATTATAATTCCTGATACTGTTGTTATCTGACAATATTATCCACCCGTATGCTACACAAAAATATTTAAAATGTTTTGCAATACAAACAGTAATTAACCGAAAAAAGAAGCACGTATTTAAACAAATGTTAATCTAACACAGAAGAATAAAAAATGAGAAGATCCATGAAGAAAAATAAATACAAATAACATATTAGAAGCTAAAACATAAAGGTATTATTACAATTATATGTTTTATCATATAAATCGTATGTCAGATATTGTAAAGTCTCTCTCAAAACCATAAATAAATTGCTTTCCTTATGGTGTCATTATTATTTACGATGACTCATTAGTTCATCTACGACATTTTATAACCGTTCGTCAGTAATGGTTTTCTTCCACTAATTTCTTGTTTGAAATATTGTGAAGTTTTAACATATTAAGATTTTAATAAAATATGAGCACTTGTTTAATTAAATTTGCACTTAGCTGCTACTTTTACTTTTTAGGCGATTAGAATTTCATTATTTGATAAGTTTTAAGTTCTGCTCTTAACATCACTGGTGTTCCTATTCTGTTGCTATTGATTATTGGTCAGGGGCTTAAATGAGGACGGGTTAGATGCCTTTCCTTTATATGTACCATCTTGTCTTTTTTGACCAACTCTAATTCATTTTCGACCCTGACACCATTACAGTATACGAAAGATAGCTGTCTTTATTGTGTGAACTTTTCTTTTTTTTTTATATAAGTTGATGATGTTTTTTTGCCTTTTAAAAACAAGACAAAACTCTTCTATCAAAAACTGTTAAAACAATTCCAAAATATAATATAGTTAATAGTGAATGGTTTAGATTGATGTTTTGCAAGTTTCGACACCAATTACCTGTTGAGTATAGGGAATAAAGGCAGTATTCAGTATTTTATTATGTTTTTTTCATTATCAAAACGTAAACAACAAAGAGGAAGTTGACAGGCACATAAACATGCGCGCGTGCACACACACGCGCACATATATTCATATATAATCACACATACATGAAAAACAACACAACATCCCTTGCTGATTAAAAAGAAATGAAAACAAAAACTGGGACAAAACGAATATAAAATTTAACATTCTGTTATTTTATTTTTTAAATTTAAGAATGTCATGAGAAAATCCACATTAAATAAGTTTGAGGAAAATATTGCATGAAATTATGAAATGTAAGTCTGAAGTGAAGGTAAAGAAATCCAAAAGTTTTGGCATTATTAACAAAATGATACTAGAAATAAGTAAAAATTTAACAGTCTTAACATTTATATAACAAGTAACTTTAGATTGAACTCCGTAAAGAAAAAAAGAAATAAATATTTCTTGCAATATTTTTAAGTAAATCCTTTTAGAGTTTGGAACTTTTACTTGTAGTTAAATTTTAATAATTTAAATTTAAGCAATGCCATGTTCTGACTGTATATTTAGTTTTTCTTAAAGTTTTCTACTGAACAAAGAGAAGTTTTAACTGTTGCTAAATATATTCATCTCACGCAGCTTCACTTTTCAGTAACAGTAGTTAGAACAGGTTTCAAAGTTTCAAAATGTCCGTGAAAAGTAATTTAAGTTTCCTAAAGTTAATTTAAGATGTAAAAAACCATTGGTAATATTTAGGAGATTTAAATTTTTAAGTTATTGATCAAAGGGATTTTAAATTTTTATCCAACAAAGAAAAGAATGTTCATTAACACCAAATAGCATATTTTTTAGAGTCATACTTCCATGGGAAGTCCATTAAATTATTTATTATGAGGCATACACTGGTGGCATTATTAAATGCTTTAAAATTGAATTCTAAATCTGTATTGAACTGAATTAAATATATTTATGATACATAATTTATAGTTTATTATTACTACGGATTCACTTGGGCTTGTTCTAAATAAATCCATGCTACAATGTTTAGGTATGTTAGTAGTTTGGTTTTGTATTTCATTGTGATAACCTTCAATTCACCGTCTATATGCTCTCATACTCCGACAATAGTCATATTACTTATGGCCACTATCCTAACAGAAAGCTCAAAGTGTATTAAACATATTTAACTTCATATTTAAAACAATTAAAGGAATTAAATGCATAATTTTAAACAAACTATTTTTTGCTCTTTTTATAAATGGCTGTTATTTATCATAGTAAACGTAACTTAAAGAATATTGATTCCCTTTTTTCCAGCGTTTTACTGAATCTAAGATTATTTGTCAATTTTTTACCACTGTTGACCACTTTTATTAATAGATAGTGTTTACTTTTATTTTATTTTTACACTTGAAACAGTTCATTGTTAATTTCTTTTTTTACATTAGATAGTTATCACAAATATTCAATTTTATAACTGTGGATGATTTTTTAACAAAGTTATATCCTTAATCTATGAGCGCTTACATTATTGTTATGCTCGCACCTGACTAAGTTTGATTTGTAAATAAGTGGATTAATATATTTTCATATAAATGTTTAATGTATCTATCTGCAATATTCTTTTTTCCAACTTAATATTAAGTTTTAAGATTTAAGGATAACTGACTCCATTGTTAGTTTTGTAAATCTGACCATATCCACTTATTTGTACTATTCTTTTTCTGGAACACATAATTAAACTTTATGGGATATTTTTTATGTCAAGGACAATGGATATCGATGCTTATTATTGGTTATTCCAAAGCATAACTCTTTGATGAGGGTTTAGTGAGAAACGTAGGAGAAATAAATTTTTAATTCAAAATTAAAGGGGAGGGGAAAGGAAACTTCCTCTGAGAAGAAATAACGGAGCAGAAAACAACATTGTGCCATACATCCATCACTACTGTTAACAAGCTTAACATTTTTTCGAGGGTGTACTACTGCTGATCTATCGCCACTAGAAGAGGGTACAGAAATTAAAAATATTCATTCATAATAATAGTTACATCGACACAATCACAGAGAACAAAATAATTATTGTTTATTAACTGAATTTAAATCAAAATTATTGCATAAAATTTAAATTACAAATATCTAAATTGCATTTAAAACCAAAAATATCATTCCCATTAGAATAAAAATTACCCACGTGATTTTCATAAAGAATTCAAATTAATTTATTTGCATAATACAAATTGTTCACTAAAAAACTATCCATAGGTCAAATAAAAAATTGCTGTTGGAAAAACTCAATGCACTTTTAAACCAAAAACAAATTGCCACTAAGATCAAGATATTATTTGCAAATAGGAAATAATTAATTAATTTTTCTGAGATAATTTTTTGTGTAATAAAATTTGTACATTAAATTTAGGAGTAAATTTACGTGTGTGGATATTTTAAGTTTTATTTTTATATAAAGAGATATTAATAAATACTGACTAAAGCAAAGTAAATTTGATCGTTAATTATTAATCTGAATTCTAACTGAGTAATTAGTAAAAGATCAAGAAATATCCTAATTAAAATAAAAGTTTTATACAAATAGAAATAAGAAGGAGGGAAAATATATATTAGTTATTTTGGACGAACAACTTGCTCATAGATATAAGAGAATCATTGGATTAGTTTATGAAGTAAGGATTGTTACAAGTAATAATGTATTGTAAATAGTAAAAATAAAAAATATTTTAAATTAAATTAAACCAAAAGTGATCACAAATATTGAGAATTATTTTAAATTGAGTTACCAATCCACACACACAGGGATACAAACCGCATCGAATAAGATAAGATATATTGTGCCAGAATTTGTGTAAGATTCTTAAAAACTTACTCTCAACATAAATCTCAAAAAGAAATAAACCAAGGGGTAATTTAAATAGAGTAATTGGAAGCTTTAATACGAGGGTTACCAATAGTTTAAGCCCAACTTTAACCGTTGAAGGAGTTAAGAGGTCTAGGTAAGATAAAGGGAAAAGCCAATACTCCTCAATTCGTTCGATACTTGCGGGAACAAAGACTGGAATCACAAAATACATTATTGAGGTAAGTGCGTTGAATAAAAATAAGGGAAAGGTGCACAGCCTATCTCAGATAAAAAAAGTAGCTGAGTTTTTCAAATTTAGTAAATAAGTTCAAATAAGTGTAAACATATAATCGAATAACAATTATCATACACGTTATTATTTACTTGTTTCATTTCTGAAATGTTAACAAAACATTGGATACTATTTTGAAACCTAAATATGTAAAATCCCCCATGACTCTTACACCCTTTAGAGCAGGCACCAAAATGGTCACTGTTAAAACCAGTTTAGATCGAATGGATTAGTAGTTCTCAAAACATATTCACTCCACTTGGATACGTCTACAAAGAACACCTAACTGTTAGAAAACATTAACATATTTTTTCTTTTACATCGGAAAAATTAGGATGAGCTATATTAGGCTAGTTAGTAATTATTTAATTTAGAATTTTTGTTCAAGCCTAAGTAATCATAACGACTTCCTTGCATTAGACCTGTGAATTTTGTCTTTACCTTCAAATTCTTGTACCAATCCAAGGTAATTAATATCAGGGATTAATTAATCGTTTACCAAGGCGTTAGAATTTCATTAAACCTAGACCGTACCATGTGTCACAATACCCATGTCTCCCTTTAAATCGTAAGGTTTTGTGGTGATTTGATTAATTACATTTTACACTAATCATCCAGTGAAAAAAGTTAGAACATTTAGTTTTTTGTTAACCCTAGATGTGGCAAATCTTAGCAATGTTAATTTTCTTCATTTGTTTAAAAATTAATCAAATATATTATTATTACACAAAACCTAACTTATAAGACATAATTTTTTCTCAGAAATATGCATAAAATTCATCTATGTAATAACAAAACAATTTTTGAAACGGTTTTGGAGTAAGTATGTTAGATGTCAAAAAATGAAGTTATCATTTGTCAGAAAAAACATGTATCATCCAAAAACAATAGCTTACCACCTTTTTCTAAAATATACAAAAGTTTTGTGCAATATTTTTGAATATATTAAGAAAAAATAATAAATTTGTTACATTTTCAAAATTAAAAAAATTGTTTTACGAAAAAGAGGAAATTGGTCAGCAAATTTCCAAAAAATCACCAAAATATGTAATATTTATGAAAAACCAAATTCCATATATCATTATATTCAGAAAAGTTCATATAGAATTTAATATTGTAATGAAAAAAAAAGTTTGAAAAATAATTTTTGAGTCAGTATGGCAAAGAACAATATATATATATATATATAAGGCTAAATTTTCCTTCAAAGTTCATTTGAGCATAGGAAATTTAAATTAAATTATTTTTCAAATATTACAAACGTTTTCTAGTATAAATGTGAATAACAATTTGTAACAAAAAATCAAATTCTAAAATTTTCAAAATAATAATACCACTTTCCCGCAAAAAGTGGTAAACCACAAGGCCTAGGCCTAGTTATCTAAGCCTTGTAACTAAAGCCTAAAACCTACCTAGGCCTAAAACAACATCACTAGATTTCACTAAAACAATAAACTCTACAAAGAATAACACACATATACACTTTTACACTTGTAAAATCAAATAAAACACTCGATAAATCACAATAAAATACTCATAAAGTCACAACACGCCATATTGCATACACTTTGCAACGGTAAAACGGAGCTGTTATATATCCGAAAGTAAGCCTACATCATGACCGACTATGACGTATTGGTGTATACCATTGCAATCGTGTGATTTTCTTCTATGCAAAGTGAAAAAAATTCTTTGAGCTAAGACAAATATAACTAATCGATATTTCGACTGATCCAGATATGCATTCGAATGCATAGTGGATATAAAGGCAAATTTATTGTAATAGAGAAATATAGAATTAATAATTTAATTACCATAATTTTCAAAGCCGTAGCTGCATTGTAATTTTTACTGAATTTGTTTGAAGACAGTTGAATGAACAGGTTTCGGTGGTATAAAAAAAAATAATAAAATAAAAATAAAAAATAAAAAATAAAAAACATCATTTTTTATAAATATTGAAATATTTAAATACGTATATCACTTAATAGTGACAATATGTTTCAGAGTGATTAAATTAGGGTGTGTTTAAAATATGCAATCTTTAAAATCTTATAAACTAGAATAACTCTACCGTAAATCCACTCAGTGACTATTGCTTAATCATTCTAATTAGAACTTAGATATTGTTTGTATTTATTTTGTGTTTTGATATCTTCCTTAAAGTTAAGTAGAATATACTTAAAGTAAAAATGTGTTCCCAATGTCCTTGATTAGGGACAGTCCTAATATAATCCATGTATCAACGTCTATAAGAGGATAAAAGCAGTTGACGAACATATAACATATTTTGTTTTCAAAAATTCAGTCCTATCTACGAAACTACGATTTACATTGTCTGTCAATCTACTGGGCCGTAAGACTACTGGGTCTAAAAATTGTATTAACAATTATGTGAAATCAAAGAAAGTGGACACAATATTAAAAATAGAAATAACATTAAAAGCTGATTAGTTGATGATGGTAAATAGTTCACTTTTAAAATGTTGACGGTTTAATTTATTGTAATTTAAATTAACAAATTAACAGGCGCTAGAAGCACGTCTTAATTGAGGAACAATTACGTAAAAATTCATACAAAATATGCTCATCCTTGATATAAAAAAGGGAACTTGAACTCATATTAAAAAAATTATATGATATTTTCCAACGTCTAAAGGTTGAGTAGCTTAAAACGGTCGACATATTTTACATCATAAACATGTTATAAGTTGAATAAAAACAACCGGTATTAGCGTTGTCTTTTTTAATAACCACCGAAGTAAACTGCATAGTTCTGTAATAAGAGAGCAAGTGTATGAATAATGATAATAGCCGTTTAATAGATAAGGTACCAACAACTGTTTGAATTGAGAAAAACTATTAATGTAATATATTTTCTTGTAATTATAAAATTTAACAAGAATCCATTTTTTTTAAAGTTGTAACAATAAATAAATAAAGCTTACACCATAAAGTCTAAAGTGAACTGTATGATAATACACAGTATTGTGCAAACAACCGACTCTTTATAACAACAAACTAACTTCTCAGAGAAGATGATATTATAATATCCTGCCGATAATATTTTAGCATACATTAGAAACACAATATAATATAGTGTTTATTTAGCGTGATGCAATTTGTACTGACAAAAAAAAAGTAGTTTGTGTAACAGCCAACAACCATATGTAATTGTGAGTTAATGTAGTAACTAGTCACACGTAAATCTATGCAAATTGACACTGTGCATAGACGATGTCTATTTATGTCTCTGGTTTAACGATTATCTGAAATAGGTCACTTTTTAAAGTTAATCACGAACATTTTAAAATCACAGTTTACATAGAAATTATGATAAAACCAACAATATCCTTACTAACAGAATACACATTAAAGGTTATCTACATGATTCAAATAATATACAAAATTAATCAAACGACTACAAAACAATAATCGATAATAAAATATCCGTTGGCCAGACAAGAATGAAGATCTTGAAAAGATACAAAGCCCTTAAGGTATAATGTGTATCATAGTATATGTATGGGTAAAAAAATACCTTACATAATATTTTAAAATCAAACTTAAGGATTTTCACAGTAAAAAAAAAGGCATCACTCATTGCTCCCATTCAATCGTCTACCGGTCGTAAGATAGGAATAATCATAATCTGGCCACAGACAAGTTTTAATTTCAATGAAGAAGAGATTTACTCAAATTATTTCAAATCTACCAGTGTTTGTGTTACGTGATGTGTGTTTATGTGTTAGTGTTTAGCTTGACGAAGCCGACTGTGCTCATCTACATCTACATAACGGACTGAATACCTAACATAATCAAGGTTATATCAAGGTTATTGTATATGTTTTAATGTATTTGCTGCTGAAATGGTTTCCTTTCCATTTTCACTAAAAAATTGCCAATTACAAATAGGTATTTACTAGTTCAAAATAGTTGTTTAATTATTTGTTATATCTGCGTTAAATGGACAACTATTAATTTCAAATTCCATTAAATAAAATGTAGACCTAAAAGTATCCTAAAGAGAGATCGAATTGAATTGAAATTGACCTCTCGTTTGCCTTTTTTTACAACTAATAAGAAAATGTTTAATATTAATTTAAATATAAGAATAGTATCTACTAAAAGGAGTATTTAAAACAAAATTACTATAGTAAATAACTTTAAAATTATATTACCATAGAACGATAACGTCTACTGTATATAATTTTCAGAAATGTAACTGAGAGACAATTACTTCAGTTGTTACATTGATAGGGCTAGCATTACACATAAAACTATTTAATTGAATTCCAAATCTAGGTTAAGCTTATAAACCTACACGGATAAAGTGTACCCAGTCCTAGATATCTACTAACCATCTATACACAGACTAACACAAACAAAGTTTATACAATTAAACTTAATTTTCGTTCATTGAGTTTTATTATCACTAAAACAATAAATTATATTCAAAATTTAATGTTAAAATAATGCTAATAGTAGCAAGTTAGTGCAAATTACCAATATCGAGGGAAGGTATGCAATTTGCCTTCTTTATTTTATTTATCTTACAACAAAGAAAACCATCAAATCTTAATCAGGAGTGAATAAAAATAAACAAAAAAAAAAACAATTGCAGAGGAAATCTGACAATTTTTGAAATATTTTTTACCTGCTACTGAAGTTATGTCTTTAAATGTATTGATTAATATTACAAAAAATATAAGCAAATCATTTTTATTAGGTTTCGTTATTTAAATTTATCACTCAAAAGACATTATGAATAAAACAATAATATATTCATATTTCTAAATTAAATTAATAAAACATGAACATCTTAGTAAAATTGTTGTATAAATAATGCGGTCATACATTTGTGAAAAACGTTATACTCCTACGCAATTGTTAAAATGTTGACTTATTTCACATTCCTACTTATAGCCTCTTCTGCTCCTTTTTTCATTGTTAGACAACTCGCCTGTTTTTCCAGTTAAATGTTGTCCCTCCTGCTGAAATGGTTTCCTTTCCATTTTCACTAAAAAATTGCCAATTACAAATAAGTACGTCTATCTTCATGACTGTGTGCTTATATAGTACAATATATATATATATATATATATATATATATATATATATATATATATATATATATATATATATGTACTAATGTAGTTAGGAAGGTTTTAGTCACTGACTTTTATGCTATTGGATTTTCAGAAGTTTAAATTTATTTAAAGAGCAACCATTAGGATTCTTTAGGGCTCAACATAGATCTTGATTGTGACTTGGATCTTCTATTTATAAATAGACATATCAACTATAAGTAACAATCTCATAAACTTTAAAAACAATGGCGCAAATAGACAGCAGAGAGAAAGGCATTTCGTTGAATTTTAGGAGAAAAAAACTTACAAAATCGATAACGAAATGAGGTTGTAACAAGAACATGTCAGAACTAGAACGATAACATTGGTGACTGGGAGAGCAAAAGGAAAGGTGAATGGAATGACCATATTATAAGTAGGATGGACAACATTTAACTGGAAAACAAGCTAGTTGTCTAACAATGAAGAAAGGAGCAGAAGAGGCTATAAGTAGGAATGTGAAATAAGTCAATATTTTAACAATTGCATGGTAGTGCAAGTTTTTTATTAACTTGTATCTTTTTATTTTTGCCTGAACATATGAAGAACAATATATATTTGGTTTACAGAAAGAATATATATTAGGAAACAATTTATATTAGATTCAGTTGACCCGCGTGGGTCAAGAACTACGTTTCAAAATTTATCTGAACTTTGGGTTTAAATTGCAGCGACAATATAGATTTACATAGTAAATAAATCAGGGTGCAAAATAATATTGAAGTAATACATCTATTGCAAAATTTAAAACACATTATATTTATCCATACAATGCTAATTTTGTAAAAATATATTTTTTAATGTATTGACAGTTTATTTTTAAATACACACTTAATAGTACAAGTTTTAAAAAATCTCAATTTGTTTTTCGGTTTTTTGGAAACACCATTTTTACAAAACCTAAGTCACCTCTGGAAAACAATCGTCTATACATCCAGCAGAATTAACTGTTTTAAAAATGTTTGTCTGCCATTACAAGATCCTCGGCTCCATACCATCCTTAGTGACCTTACACGAAAACGACGCTTAAAATATATTGTCAAATTAAAATAAAATATTAAAACACTTTTTAAAAAACACTATAAAAACATATGTAAAACAAATATTCATATGAAATATATTCCAAAATATCAGTCTTCCACTAAAATGAGTAATATTATAACCAAATCCTGCATTCTCTTTAGGTGGACTTGAACTTTTACAAAATTAGATCAATGAATAGTTGAGAGCGATTAATTAATATATTTGTAATAACAGAAAAATAGCTAACCGTTCGTTTTAGTGATATTTTTATACTGAATTGTTTATTCCTGGATTTTACTCTATTAGCACATTATAATGGGAATATATAATCTCATAATGACAGCCACTGATATTATTTCTATACATCAGCTTCATCATAATTCCACTACTTACTAAGATAATAATTTTAATTTGTTGATAGTGTTTTAAACCTTTTTCTGTTGCCAAAAATATAATCAATAAAAATACGATCTGTAAATAATCAATAAACATAACAAGCCACAAACATCCGTCCTTAATTCGACATTTGAACAACATGCAGCTTCTAGTAACACTGATTAGTGTTTTTAGAATTTAATGCTTAGGGAAGGCTGGAGCAAATATTAATGAAAATCTTAATAAAACTGAATAAATATTTTGGTTAGACCTTAGTGTATTTTAATCAGTAGATCAACTGTATAAATTAGTAAAGAAATTTTATGAAACCCTAAAGAATCGAGTGATAATCATTTCCAAAAAGTACATAAAAAGTCTTACGTAATATATATTATATACATACAGTCTGTCGCAGGACAAAATAACTATCGAAATCACATTTATTTAAAAATCATGATCATCTTCATAGATTACTCTTTACTAAACTTCTACTAAAACTCATATCTTGCATTACTCAAACAGGAGAAATAACGTTTAAAAATATCCAATTTCGAATTACAAAACCACGGATTGGCAACCTCAAACAGTATAGTAACTAACTCTTCTAAAGTTAAAACTTATACAAAAACAATTTAATATTTCAATACAAAATAATATTACATATATTTTAACATAACTTCAAAATATAAATAAAACTTTAAAATTAAACAAGAGAAATACCAACATGAAATTTTGAATGATAAATATTGTTCGTTCTATTAGGTCGAAGAAGTTGAACTTTTACACAAACACAAATTAAATTGAAGCTTACTCCGGTGAAGGCTTGTAATGTTAAAGTAATTGAAGTTTATTGGAGTAGAATCATGATTCCTGTTATAAAATTCTAGTAAATACTCGTGACCATCATAGCAGTAATTGTACTTTAATTGAAACTGCATGATAATCTGTTCACCCATTTAAGCTGAAGATTCGACCATATGTTTGTATCATAATATAATAATGTACGTTAGTTAGGAACATAGGTGATTGCACATAACAATATCAAAAATTGTTATTTTGTTTACCTATATTACAAATAAAGGTATACGTTCATGTTTTCTATTTAACGTAAGAAAGGCACAAAATTAGAGTATACAAATTTTGAAAAAAAAAATTATGAGGAAATACTTTTGCATATCTTTAAAATATCAACTGAAAAAATTAATATTTCAACTAAAATAAATGCAATCATGTTTAAAATTGTGAGTTTACAAATGAATATTTGAAAACATTATTTTGATTTGATGCAAAATTCCAAATATTTTATTTTAAATTGGAGCTGTATTAACTTTATATTAAATTTAACAATGCCTAATCGAATTAGGTTGTTAGCCCACAATTATTGTTAATGATGTTACAAATAATTCCACTTCTCACAAAACCGAGGTAAATTAATAGCTCCTCATTAGCTATAAATACCCTGTAAATTAAGGATCCTTATTACCAGCTCAATTAGTGAATACAAAATAACTATTGGCATGGTTCCAATGAAGGTAATAAATTAAAACATAAACTGTACGAGAAATTACGTGATTCATTACCCATCCCCCAAATAATGGAATATTATATAATGTTTGAATTCGTATTTAGGTATAATTATTAGATTGGCATCGGATTATACAAAATTATAATCCTAGAAATAAATGGAGGGAATGAAGAAAATAGTTAGTCTCTAGAGAATTAGTCTCTAATAGTTAGTCTATTAGGAAAAGGTGAAATCAATGTAGTAATATCGGAATTGTTGAGAGCTTATTTATCAGGTTGCATCACTGTGGAATAGATACTATGTCTGAAAAACTGGGTTGGACCCAATCCAAGGACCAATGTTGGAAGCTGGTAAATTCCATTGTTACATACTGCACAATCAAGTGGTTAGTAGATACATTTGATCCGTACAAATACCCAAAAGTGATGGTATTAAACTTATTCTTATGAAGCGAGGCGTAGAAACCTTCCTCTAAAGGCTGTACGGAGACAGTCTAATCATGGGATACATTGCATAATTATTTATATTATCCATAAAAGGCAGGTTACAACAGAGTTCATGACTTTTCATCCAATAAATCTGTCAACATTCTTCGTGAATATGAAGGAAGTGTAACATCTTACTACAATGCTCTTATTCTTGATTACTTCAATGTATTATCAAAATCATTTACCTTAGAAACAACAAATAGATTTCAAAATATTTATAAAAAACAGCTCTTTTTAGTACACTAGTTTGTCGTATATACGTACGTATTTGCCACACCATTTCAGAAATACATTTATCTAATTTAATTTCTAAAATTGAACTACTTCCGAACATGAAAGATATGTTAATTAAGTGATACAGTTACTTAACTGATATAGCATATCATATATTGTATTTGAATACAAATGTTTCTAACTAGGGAATAACTATAGAGACGTGTCAGGTGAAGGATGTAAAGGAGTTATCAGCCATTGTTACAGCCTCACATAGAAAGTAACTTGAAGACAAACCCTTAGTGGTGTTGTTGTCTTCTGCAACAGATTAAGAATATCATTTGCTGCAAGATAAGTTGTGATTTGATTGGTGTAACATTCGACTTTCAAATTGTCACATATTTTTTAATTTATTGTATTTGAATGAAAACATCTGTTGTTTCTCTTTGTTTAAAATCGGAATTTTATAAAACAGCACTCTCCTGATCCTTCCCGCTGTTTAGGTAACTATTTTTAGAACGACCGGATGTATAACTTTCACAGATTCAAATATTGACATTAGTTTATTTGGGTTTCTATCAATTACCAACTGTGGTCTTGTTTCCAACCCAAAGTTTAGTATAAATTCTAAATATATGTCAACTAAAATTATAAAACTTACTCTAGGTAATATAGTGTTATACATTTCTCATACTGGAAAACAATTGAAAACACACCTATAATGTATGCCATACTACATTATAATATGATAAAAGGTGATAATATCTATACAATTTTGTTTTCAAAAGCGAAAAATCTTTCGGTCATGATTTCCTTAAAACAAAGAAGTGAAGAATGTAAAATAATAATCTCTAGCACTGGAATACTCTAATAGCGTCAGGGTAGAAAAATAACAATAGGAAACGTATTATATCAAGAGATAATGGATAGGAAAGATGAAAGTGAGAGACCTAACCCAAGATTACATGTTAAAGGTGTAAATCCAGGCTCCCTCGGAATTGGCAAGTACGTACTCACCATAGTGATCAATATGCAATACTAATTACTGTATTCATATCCAATTTAATTTCAGATAATTTAGATTATAAAACCACAGTTAACTGTACTCTAACAACATGTATGGCGCGTGAATTAATCTTTAAGTACGGAATTGATAAGATCTTTTAATTTTGTTTCTAATTTTACATACGAATAACTATGTAAGTATTTGAAAAACATGAAGCTAAATCTTTTCATTCTACTGCTACTCTAAAGCGAACAATGTGATATATTCATCTCAATATAAAAGAAAGAGTAAAATTCCTTCACAGATTTAAGGATTTGCATTTCAATTGAATTGTTTGTGAAAAGAAAACACTTTCATCGCTTTTAACTTTATAAAATTATCTACTGATTTGTCATCTATGATTATTACTATGCACTTACACCGTATAACATTTCTACACATCATAATTGTTGAAATGAATAGTGTCTTTCTTTTATAGTTTAACATTTCTTTATTTGTTTTTTTCTATTACTTCTTAGGAAATACTCTAGGAAAGCGTAAGTATATTTGCCCTTAGTATAGTGAGTACGGATTTTACTATACCAAAGATATTTTATTATTATACATATTTCGGACATTTGCCATCATTTCTGTGTTAAATATCAAAACACGACGTTTCGGGAATAAGAATCAATTCCCGTTATCAAGTGACTAAAAAATAAAGAAACATGAAACTAGAAACTAAGCCTATGTAAGAAGTAAAATTAAATAAGAATATCACCAACCTTAATATCTAAGCATGGATCTCAGAGCTAAAACTGAGAAGTCAAAAAACACAATCACGGTAACACACAACTAACGTCAAATACGTGTTGTTGTATCAAAGATGCAGCAACAAGTTACGTGGTCCAGAAGGCGTGACAAACTATTAGGGGAGTGGCCTATTGTTAGTTGTATTAAGCTTCCTAGCCCGAGAGCGGGTTACAACCGCTGGTGGCGATTTAACAGGTAAAATTTCAGCTTGTTTTTTAGTTGTAGGGGTAATATAATCAAATTTTAGTTCTTTTTTTAATAATGATAGCCATAATGGCCTTACTTCTATACTTGATTGGCTGATAGGATTGTCTGATAGGTTGGTGGTATTCTTATTTAATTTTACTTCTTACATATGCTTGGTTTCTAGTTTCATGTTTCTTTAGTTTTTAGTCCCTTGATAACGGAAATTGATCTTATTCCCGAAACGTCGTGTTTTGATTTTTAACACACAAATAATGGCAAATGTCCGAAAAAATGTATAATAATAAAATTGACCTTCCATCATTAACAAATAACTTCAAACAGAGAACCAAAGATATGCTAGCTATATCTTCACCGTCTTTCATGTCATATTAATATGATACATCCTTACATAAAATCACGCTCTATCATGTTTACTCTCTCTTGAGCAACTCTTATTCACTTTCGACCTTACGATATTATAGAATTCGAGGTATAAGATTATTTTTTATTTAATATCATGTTCTTTTAATCGTTTTTTAAAAGGCAATGTTGACCGATGTGGTTTTTGCCTTTAAACAACAGAGAAAAATAGATAACTTTTTCTTTATAACTTTATCTTTTTACATATCTTTATCTCATTTTTTACAATAATCTAAATTTACTCTGTATTTATATATTATTCTAAAGTGTTAAACTTTGTGTAGAATTAAGATTCAATTTCGTAGATGAAAATATGATTAAAGTAACCCAATTTTTATTTTAGAATTTACTTATAACAAAAAATTTCAAAATTTATATTAAGAGAAGAAAATGTATAACAATTTTACACCGATTTTTAGCACAATCGACAGTCAAGAGTTTTACATTTTTGTTTTAAGTGTTATTGTTCCTTGTTGATTTAGGATTGATTTAGGTATTAAGAAAGGTTTAGTTGGCCATACATATATTTTTCATAGCATCGAAATTGTAATATTTAGGTTGATAAACAAGCGTTTCATACAAAATATATTAACAGAGTATAATATTAAATAACCAAGTCTAAAATATGGTCTGAATTGAAACAAGCATTTTGAGTAATACATTGTATCATTCATGTACTTTGACCGTAGGCCAGAGCTTTAAAAACATGTGAATCTGTATCTTGATAAATTATATAAAACATACCTTAAAAGTATATCCACGAACCGAATATAGGCTGTAATAACATACTAGGCTACATCAACATCCCCAAATTCTAAGCCATTAACATTGCTGAGTAAAATTGCTTCTTTAAGTGTATTTTTACTCACAACGATGATTGACTATAACCATTCCTAAATATGAGGTCAAAGGTCAACTGGTACTGTAACTAAACGTAAGGAGATTTAAATACTTTCTTTACAGTTTCTCATAAGCATTATTGGGATATATTCACATATTAACTAAGAAATAACCGAATCATCAGTTGTTGATTACTTTATTAATTTATTGAATCTTTTTAAAATAGTTAAAAATTAAATTTTTATTATATAAACAAATGATATATATTTATTTGTTATGGACAATTTATGTTATCTATTACAGACATGGACCATTTAAGATTGCTTAAATTATAACCTCGGTTTGAAATCATAACGTGTTTCCATTATTTATCTCTCTTACCCCTATTACTTTTAGTTCTATAGTCTGCTTCCTTGCAACAGCTGGCTGAAATAGATTAAGCTGGTGTTATTCTTACATTTGTTCAATTTAAGTAGAAAATAATAATCAAGACTCAGTAGAATACAGCTGTTACATGAAAACATGGCCTGGTCCTAAAATAACCATCGTTGTAATGGAGTGTAATAAACTTAGCAGGCATTAAACTGTGACTTTATAAGAATTATGAAAAAAAGATGGTGTAACCTATACACCAAACTTATGTATGTAAAAACAAATAGTTGTCAAGTAACTTAGGTTTAGTATTTAGAACAATGTATAGTGTATATTATTTCTAATGCCAACATTTATTCTCTTTGTACGCAATATTTCAATTTTGAAATATTTTACATTTTTACAGCATGAGTAAATTAAATATTCAAGTATGAGAGTTTTGTTAATGTTTGACAAAGATTTAATAACAGAAAGGATGCCATTCACTAAATCACGTTTCCATTATCGTCACGTCGAACAAAAAGAACGACAATGTCGACTAATAGCTTCAAACATGATTGTATTTTCAGTTCTCGAGTAAAGTTCAAATACTGAGGGGAAACAGCTTTTATATCACTTTAATCTTTAACTTTTAAAAGTTTACGATTTAGTATTATTATATTAATAAAAATATTTAAAGTGAAGTTACTGAATAATATTTCAATTATTTGCAAAAAGTGTCTTTAACATGGTTTATTAACCAATTACATTAATTGTTTCAATATTACATCTAGTTGTAGTGTTGTATAATATTGTACATCTGTGAAAATATTATTTATAAAAATTGGTATTAATATATGGTCAACGCTTTAAGTAAACAAATTAAATATCGTAAAAAAACTACCATTTGGCCAATGCAATTCACCTGTTATATAATTCATTAAGTTATGTTATTTTTTGTATATTATTAAGAGATTTTTAAAATAATTATATAAAAGAATCGGAAACATGTAAATAAAAAACAACTTGTATACTGTACATTCGTACAGTATCTCCTTCGTAATTTGTGTAAGTTTTACAAATATGATGACATAATTTACTACAAATTTGTTTTAAATTGTTAATATTATTTGTTTTAAAATAAAATATTATAAAAATCTAGGATACAATCCAAAGTTCAAAATACCACATATACCTTGCAGTAAAACTGGACAAACCAATAGTTTTGAAAATATGTGAGATTATTTCATAATAATTTGAAGTTATTAAGTTTAGATTTTTAATTAGAAAAAGAACAAACGTTTTTAAAAGTGTAACCTCTTTAACTTGGACTAATGAAATTTTTAGAATAAAGAGACCTCCTCATTCCAGACAATAAGGAGGAATATTATCCTTATCTTCTCCAGTAAAATTAAATTGCTTTCCAATAATCAAATGTAATAATATAAAATAATACAATTCACTTGAACACTGATGATGACATTGTTGTGGCATGGATTACTTTTAATTATGTGATTTAAAGACAAAAACTAAAATGAAAATCAAGCAAATGTGTTTGTGTAATGAATATATTACTGAAAAGCCTAATTTCAAAGTAAAATTAATTAACAATAACTTATAGTATTTTGTATATCCTCTATTACTTAAAAATTGATTTATTGTAAGTTTTATTTATATTTTCCTAGTCAAGTTTTCTTATAAAATACTATGTCTAGTTTTTTTAGGTTAAATGGTTGATACGATTACATTGCTTCTTCCCCATAATTTAGATTTGTAAAACACAATTCAATTTATTTGAGTAATTTTGATGTAATGACCTGTTTGAGCGACAAGATTTCTGGTGATTGAGCATGGTTCCGAAACACTTCATTTATAGAATAATGAAGTCACACTACAGGTAATATTATTATCCTTTCTCATTATTTATTTCTTCTATGTTACATTAAAATTAAAAAAATCGTGCTAATAATAATGTTGCAATTACATGTAAATGAAGTA
Source organism: Aphrophora alni (assembly GCA_963513935.1). Lineage (NCBI taxonomy): Eukaryota > Metazoa > Arthropoda > Insecta > Hemiptera > Aphrophoridae > Aphrophora > Aphrophora alni. The sequence goes on along the minus strand of OY740768.1, from coordinate 131,066,587 downwards.
ATTTAATCACTATCATTGCTCTTAGCTTTGTATCAGCTTTTCTAAAACTTATCGTCTAACTATGATTCTGGCTCAAAAACGTGTACGTCCTTCTACCTTAAAAGCCTTAACAAAAGAGACATTTGCCAGGTTACCTACATCCATCAAAGAACAGATACGACGATGCACTGACAAAAGTTGTTTTAATTTATACACCTTGAAAGTAAACAATATTTTATCCCAATACATGTTTTTTTATTGCGAGCTGTTACATAAATATATATATTTCAGATAAAATATATTCCTGGTGTATGAAATTCAATATAAATTAACCATTATATTTATGCAGAATAATAAACTAAAATTTTAAATGCATGATCTGAAACGTTTTCAAGCATTTCATACTTCTATACATTTTTTATAATTATTTTAATCTAATATTTTTAGTAAGATGCCTTTGTACTTAATAATTATTCTTTTAACTTCCTCCATTTTCGTACGCTAGCAATAAACAAATAATGTATATTTTTTATATTATTCAACACATTATTTTTTATGCTATATAGTTCTTAATATGGCTCCAATATTTGATGGTTTTGAATTAATCATTCAATTTTCTTCTGAGCGCCCCCATCCCTACATTATAAAAAAATATAGTATTTTAAAAATAATGACTTTTTTAATATGAAATAATATCTCAGAGTTTCAAATTAGTTTAACATATTTCAAATTTAGAAATTTTATGAAAGACATGAAGTTGCGTTTCAGTCATTTTTACTAAACGGTCTAAAAGTTCTAAATATGTGTACTGAAAGAAGAGACCATTTAAAATCAGTTACGAACCATTCAACCAATTACCTTCCAAGCGGTAGAACTACTGTATGTTGTGGCCAAAAACTCTACGCGCCACAAATTTAAATATTGATCTTCATAGTCCACAATTAGATCTCAAGTCAGATTTTATTAAAAAGTATTCGAAAATCGACAACGGTAGATTTTGTATATCTGTATTGTAAAAACACACTTTTTTGTAAAGGACTAGATGTATAACGAAACGTATATTTTATTGTGAGTACCAAATCATGAAAATGTATATCTCTCAAATGATTTTATTTACTTATATGAATTAATGTTATAGTAGCATTGGACATTTTATTATCATCCCTTAATTCCATTATTATTTTAACTCAATAATTTGAACTAATTTAAAATCCGATCTAATTTAATAAGAACACCATTATTGTGAAGTTTGTTACTCTTATTACCAGCTTATTAACAACTATTTCAGTTTACCTCGTGAAGAGAATTGTAGATTTATTTTAACTTTGAGTGTAGTAAAGTTTATGATGATATCAGAAAGCATAGTCTTAGAGATGTGCAAGATTGATTTTATTAACAAACTTTGCACAATCTAAGTCCAAGTTAAGCAAACGAGTTAAGTTTAATAGAGTTTTTCTTTATAGATTGGAGATTGTGATGAAAAAGTACATTCTTAAAATTACACTGTCGCGAAACTCCACATATCTTTAAACAAAATAAGTATGGGGCAAAGAAATTCCAACAGAGAAAAAAAAGTATAAATAAAAGCAATATTTATTCTTACCACATCAAAGTAACTCGACTGCCATGAAAGAGGAAAATATTTTACCTAACCAACCACTCAATGTCACGACTTACAATTTGTTACAAACGTTAGTTTTTCGCTGGAGTACCTTTATTTTATGACCAACTCACAACGTCGTGAACCTATTAGGTGTAAATTAAAATTGTATAATGTCTTACAAAATTAATTAATTAAACTAATTCATTTAAACTATTTATTTAACTAATTACAAAAAGTGTACTATGCTGACGTGATGAATTTTATTAATAAAATCAAGATTATTTATTTATTTAAAAACAATAATTATTGTTTACATGGTTTGTTCATTTGTTGTATGCTTTATGTTCACTACCCTAAAGACCAATCTGATAACACTGAAAATAGAAAGAGTTTGTAGATGAAAAATATAAATGAGGAATTTAATGTCAATTGTAATACTTGGACTGTAAATATCAAATTCTACCTGACATTTTTCTGTCATTCCTCTAGCTACTACATGAAGGAGAAGGATAATTTTTATTTGCCAAATATTCTTTATGTAATGATATTTCTGTATGTTTAATACCATCTGTAGATTCTATTAGGTTTTGCCTTTCGTCTTTCAGACCTATACCATTTTATTTTGCAAGTATTTAATTTCAGACAAAAACCAAATTCTAAGATTTATAATGCATTTGAAGTTTTTTATTTGTTCATACTCAGAAGAATATACTTCATCCTCCAACTCATTTACTGTTATATTTCTTACACAATCTCACTAAAAACTGAAGGATATAATAAAATAACTTAAGACAGCATAGAATCAACATAATTATCTTGTAACAACAATACAATGATATAAGATTATTCTTAAATACTTACTATAATTATAAATAATAAAAAATTGTACTAAAGTAGATCGAACAAAGTCGTAAACCCAAATATTTCTCATCGGCCCAATTAAATTACATCGAATATTTAATTCATTTTATTGGTAATAAGTTGTGAAATGTTAAACCAAAATTATAACATCTAATTTATTCTATTTTATTGATCTTACTAATTGTTTTAGATTTTTGTTTTTTAAATAGAGATATACAAAAAAACTATTGTTTTGCTCTAAACACTACTGTATAGATTGGTGGTATGATCTCTGAGAACAAGAAATCTGTATTTTAGAAAACGGAAAGACGCGTTTAAATGTTTTTGAAAAAAAATTTATAATTTTCCTCATCAAAATATTTTGTATTTTTGAAATAAAATTAACAACACTAACGAATTCACACCATTTACATAACAAATTAGTACTAGTACAATTGTCATATCAATTGGTATTAAATACCATGTTTAAATGGTTTGATGACAGAGAAGTTTTTCGCCTTTAAACATCATGAAAAAATAAGTTTCCGCAGAACCACAAAAACAAAAAACAAACCAGTTTATACTAAATGATGTATGTTTATTATAATACCCTTATATACATTTCGATGATATAGTCATCAACCACAGAGATTTAGAACAAAAACTGAGTACTGTAATAAACATACTACATTTATTATAATCGTAGTTTGTTTCTTGTTTTTGTGATTCGGGAATTGTTTTTCGTATTGTGAATATTGCCATGGTTCTCTATGAACATTTGAATAAGGAAAAAAACTAACATATTCTTGTTTTAGGAGCGAATATGTACATTATAACTACGAATATGTACGCATATAACTTACTAGGAGCGATATAATTATTTTAAATATTTGGTAAAATATGTCAAATTGTAGGAAACCAATGTTAAAAGCTTATAAATATTTGACAAAATATGAGGAATTGCAGGAAACCACGATATAAGATTATTATATTATGTTTTTATTTTAAAAAATCTTTTGGATCGTTACAAATAATATCTTTGTGATCTGTTTTATATTATTACAAAATTAAACGTTATATGCAAAAATTAATTTGTTTATACACAGGACTATAATAATCTAAACTGTGTAACAAATTTATTACATTTCTAATATTTAAAACAAAACAATGCATGCAGTAAATTATACACTATAGCGCAATAGATAGGTGGGAGCTTTGCGCGGTTCAATCAGCTTATAATCTACGTCGCTAATCAAGGCTGCACTCCTGATGAAACAAATTACCATAAAGTTATTAACTGTAGAAGCTCGTCTTTCTTAGAAAAATTACTTTTTTGATGAAAGTAATGAACACATTGTGAAATTGGCTATTTTATAATTTATATTACGCTAATTAAAATGTTTTATGTTAACTTTAAAACGTTTTTTTTTAAACTATGAACTCAATCTCTACATCGGAGAAAAAAAACATAATTTTTACGTGGTTTTCAACTTTTTCTATCATCTACAATCAGTAAACTATCTAAATTCAAAATATTAATGGCAAACTATATTTACAGTATCCTATCTGGTTGTTATATGAATCCAACTTCTATTTTAAAATATCAGAGATAATTAAATATGAACAATAATCAAGATTATTACATTCCAATCTTACACGCTACAAATTTTAAAACGACTATCCCAAAAGCCCTTCACTATATATATCTTCTTCTTATAGTGCGCTATCCGTTTCGGACGTTGGCGACCAGCAGGGTAAGTTTGACTCTGTTGACAGCAATTCGGAAAAGTTCAACAGATGTTTTTCCGGTCCATTCCCTAAGGTTATGCAACCAGGATATTCTTCGTCTTCCTGGTCCTCTCCTTCCATCTATTTTTCCCTGCATGATGAGCTGCAGCAGAGAGTATCTGGACTCATTTCTCATGATGTGTCCTAAGTATTGTAGCTTACGGATCTTAATGGTGTCCAAAATCTCTCTGGATTTCTTCATCCGTCTTAGAACTTCTTCATTTGTTACATGCTCTGTCCATGATATTTTGAGCATTCTCCGGTACAACCATAGTTCAAAAGCTTCAATCCTTTTAATCATGCTCTTGTTTACTGTCCATGACTCTGCTCCATACAGAAAAATAGAAAATACGTAACACCTCAAAAGTCTCATTTTTGTTTCAATGGTAACATCATGGCTCTTGAAAACTTTGTTCATTTTATTGAAGGCAGCTGTTGCTCTGGATATGCGTGACTTAATCTCTTGTGTCATGTCCCACTCTCCATTTATTATTGTTCCCAGGTACATTGTGTGCTCCACTCGTTCCAACTGCTGATCATTGATAAATATTCGGGCATTGTCGTTAGGTGTTTGGAGATCATCATGAATTTTGTCTTTTGACTGTTGATATCAAGGCCATATTTGGTACTAACTGCTGCTATTTTGCTCACTAGACGCTGTAGCCCTTCTTCACTATCAGCAAACACTATGGTGTCATCCGCATACCTTATATTGTTAAGTCTCTGACCTTGTATTGGTATTCCATCCTCCTCCTCACCATCCAATGCCTCTCTAAAGATCTGTTCGGAATAGCAGTTAAACAATAATGGTGACAAGACACATCCCTGTCGGACTCCTCTTCTTATCTTTATCTCTTCTGTTGTTTCACTATATATATAAGCAAATATATATATTCACAAATATTAGCAACAAAATAGAGTATGTCAAAAAACTAAAGATGTTACAAAATCCTAGAATTCTTTCATATATTTGCTATTCCCACACAACAAACAAGAATAATATCCTAACTAAAAATGGTGAATTGTAATCAGTCGTTTAAAAGTGGTATTTTTTAAACAAAATATGCGTTATGGAAATTGTCATTTTTTGTTCCTTTGTGTTCCGATAGTCAAGTTCCAATTAGTTTTTTATTTTTTATCAACAGTTATAGTTGTCAAACTTAAATCTCAAAATTAGCTAAAACTTTGTACAACTCTTCCCACTACGAACAACACAGAGTTGTTAATCCATTTTGTTTTTTGTATTATAAAAATAAATCTTTTAATTCGTCACTTATTGTTGTAACATGACTTTTGGTAATGCAATGAACATTTGTTTTTGCTAATAAGCTAGTATCTAACATTTAAGTATAGTAGCATTTATTTATAACACAGTTCCTTCATTGACGTTTATATGGAAACTTTAGGAAAGCTCTCAATAAAATTAGTTCATTTTTACTAAAGTAGTTTTTGGTAGTAAATATTTCGCTTTAATATTACGTGACATTTAAGATTTTATATACTCAAAATTTGAGGGTATTGCTAATAAGGAAACACAAATTTGGATTTTAGGAAAATAATTTTGACGATTTTTAGAAGTGTTCCTAAGGACAAAGAACAAACACTTATATATTGGTCTTCATCTCTCCAAAAGTTTCAGTTCTTGAGTTATGGATTTTTTTTAAAATCACCAATGACTCTGTTATACAGTACCTATTTTCAAATAATCGGCTTTACCAATTATGCTTAAATTTTGGTGAAATATTAAAAAATTTAACCCAAAACCATGTCCAAAATCACAAGTAAAAAATGGTACGTTTATGGATTAATTGGCCAAAAAAAATGACATATAACCGCCTAGCCGTCATTACCTGCTTGATTTTATTCAAATACGATTTTCGCATTGAAATATATGAAAATTTTCATGGTTCATTTTTTTTTTTTTTTTACCTAACATTGTTGATGGATTATTTTTTTGGTTCGTTTTTATTTGAATTTGCAGATGGGGGAGGGATAAAATTGTGCAATGTTTTTTACCATTTATTATACTTAATTTTCTTTTAAACTTCCAAACCATTTTGAAACGTTATTTCTATTTAAACTGTAATATGGAATAATATTAATGTGTAAAAATAATATCAAAATAGCAAAAGCAGATTTTTATACATTTTGTAGAGTATTATAGTGGTGGAGAAATTTTAATACTATTTACTTACGAATGAAGGTAGTTAACAGTTGCATCAATGTATCTAATAATATTTTTATTGAGTCACAAAAGTGAATTGAATAAAGGTTAAAACAATAAAATCCAATTACGAACATAAGGAGATACATAAGTAGGTATAATTGCCTGACGTGAGAAGCATTTAAGCAATGAGCAATAATGAACAACAAAAGTACAGAACAGTTAGAAATGGAGAGCTAACAGAGGGAAGTTTATTTTCATTCATGTATTTATTAGTGACAATCGACTAGTAAAAAAGTAATAATATCTATCAGTATAATCATATTACGTCATTTAATGGTACTGCACAAGTTGTGATAATCATATTCTAGATGCACACTCCCTGACAAATATCACTTATAAAATATCACTTAAAAAAATATCACTTATCCTGAAACCTATATTTGTAAATAAGTTCCAAATGAATTGTATAATATATTAATACTACATTATGTGTTGAAATATATAAAATATGGTCGGGTTAATTATAAATTATATAGCCCATATATATATATATATATATATATATATATATATATATATATATATATATATATGATTTATATATAAATATGTATGTATATAAATCAATTATTCCTTTAGTATTATAGTATAAGTTTAAAAATATGCTTCATTATATTACTCTATGTAAATATATATGGAGATTGATATCATAAAATTATAGTAAACTGTAACTACATTTATGTTGACATTTATAGTAAACAAGAGATAATTTATGTTTCAAAATAATGCGGCCCTTATCTATTTCTAAACATCAGACAAAAAACTTTGATATCACATTTTTTTAACCATTTCTGTTTTATAGAAATTTGTGATACAACAATTTTTCAACATTTAATAAAATACACACTTATTATATCATACAATCACAAAAATAATCATTCATTATAGAGTTTACACATACTCCTTATCTTACATGCATGTCAATTGTTTAGTGTTAGAACATTATTTATATGCAGTCATAGTGTCAACAAACAGTGCTACTTGTGGTTTCATGTGAAATTCATCACAAGTGAGGGATGTGGTCTACTTATGCATAATTCAATCAGTGTTCCTCTCAACTGTTTCATAAATCAAATCTAAACTTTGAGGACAGTTTGCATGATTTACTACAGTACACCAAACAACATTCCTTCATCTAAAATTGTGTGATGTCTGTAGAACTGTATAAATCTTACAGCCTACTGAGTTACAAAAATGGAATTAGATAATTCATTTTCTTTTTTAGAGGAAGAATATGTTATTCAAATATGTTACACAGAAGATGAATAAAATTTGTATATGACATGATTCTATTTTCTGGAGAAGATTCAAGAGAAAAATATTCGCATGACATATTATGTAGAGGATTAATTTATTAAAATATATTACAAATAAAATAAAATCAATTTCCAAAAGATGTTATTAATATGTATCTTGAAGAGCATAGTTATAACTTTTGTAATAAAACAGAAAATATTTGGATTGTGTAATAAAATCTAAAGAATATTTAACATAAGTGGAGAAAATTTCGTTATGCCTAAACAAATTAAATATCCCTTTTATTGGTTCTTTTGAAATATATTTTTATATGGTATTAATTACAGTTTCATATATATATTTACAAATATTTTGGGACTGTACTAAATGGGGCTCCAAATAGTAAATTATGAGGTTTTTATTACAATCTTATAAAAATTAAAAAAACGCAACAACTCAAGGGATTTTAAAATCCCAGAACTATAATAGTATAAAAACAAGCTAGCCAATGTCAAACTTGGGATTTATATATGACGGCCAAAACAGTGATTAAAATGAAAATAACGTCCACTACTAATATTCTCAAATATCTCTGTATATCAATAACCATAACTCTTAAGAGCACAATATTTTATATGTAGGATTGTTCACTATACTAAAAAACCTATGTCAATATTTCACTTTGTAAAAAATATGACTAAATATTTACCGGAGTCTAAAAGCTTTATATCATATTTAAAATATATTTTATGTGAAAAAAAATGTAAGAAGTCCTTTCAACATTTCAAGAACTAAATATAAATATTACTTTGAAAGTTAGGTTTTTATTTTGGTATCGTGTTATTTAACACAACTACTATTAGTAAGCTTCGTATTTTTAGTAATTCGTATACAATCATTTCAATTATTGCAGCAACATTATGTTATTTAAAAAATAATAATAATTATTCAGAAAAACAGTGGCATAATAATTGCAATGATTTCTGTACAAACGAAGATAAAAGAGATGAAACTGCTTTAAACTAGTTACTTCTAAGTTGAGTAATATAACAGGAATGGCATTACCTATTTAGTATTGATTTGTCATCAGTAGACAACTTAATTTCAGTAGGATAATCATTGTATTGTTGAAATAAGCTCCCTTTATTTAAAAATAAATCATGTAGCTTTTTACAACGTTCAATTTATTACAGTGTAGATTTTTTCGTGGTTATTATAAAGCGAATAACCTCTCGGTCACCTTTTAAAAGATGAATTAAAAAAAACTTAAAGTATAGATAGCTCGGAATATTCAAACTGTGTCAGGCACGAAATAGTACAAGAGTTGGTAGTCCAAAAAACAAAATTAAAACAATCGAACCCTAGACTACAGGAAAAACTTTATGGATTCCATCAGAGTCGTCCACGCCCTTAATAATTATAGTGAGCCCTTAAGGTAAAATAAAATATAGCATCACTATTGTACAGCCCATTTCTGCACTTTATAATACGCAAATCAAAGTTTCTAGATAACAAATTTAAAAAACATAACATGAAGAGATTTTTTCCAGTAACGTCGAAGGAAAAATGGGATAATTTGGAAACTGGTGATTACTCATTCATAAACGTATATTTTGCACTTCGTGAATAACTGTAACGAAAGGTCTCCCATTGCAAAGTTGTGCTAGATACTAACGTCAACTAGAAGATGTTAAAACGTGAATATTTTCTATTCCAAAATTCTACGATACCCGAATTCAAATCAATAATTTATTTCTATCAATAAGCGATTAAAAATAATTTATCTGAATCTATTATTATGCAGAATCAATATTTGAGTTTACTATTTTTCTTCAAAAAAAGTAAAAACTGTTAGAAATCTTTTGAATTTATAATAACAATTTTAAGAAATTTAGATTTCATTCTTGGTGTTTAAATATTGAAATACGCTTCTAATTTGTATATACTGCGATCATAACATAGATATCCGAAATGAATAGATGTAACGTATTACACAAAAACATGAATCCATAACACTTTTTTTATTGGTTTATACGTGAGAATATATCAGGTGAATTGATTTATGCACTTTTAGTCATTTTAATTTACATATGTCTTTAAACCGACGACCAGGTGGACTAATCAGGTGAAGTTAAAGACGTGTTAATTTTTTAATTATTATGTCAGCCAGAACATCAATCCTATGTCAGTCCCTTACAACTCTTTTATATTGCAGTTAATTTCTAAAATTCATTTAAAAAAAAGAAAAAATATAATTAATATCTTACAAAATATTTTTTTGTAGACACCCATAGTACGAAAATAAATTATGATTTTATAAGTTGACACCAATCTTTTTCTAATACATTTATTCATTGCAATATACTAGAAATTCCCTTACTCATTTCTTTAATTTTTCCATTTATATTCTGTCTGTCTGATAGGCTGCGTTCATTGAAATGAACAACTTGAAGTGATGGCTTTTTAATTAAATGAAAATTCGACGTAATTAAAATATATAAATCTTTAGAGCGATAATCGAGTCAAAGCTAAAAGGGTTACTCTTTCAAGCGACTTTTTTCCGTAAATATGTATATAAAGTAAAGTGATCAGCTAAAATATCGTCACTTAGTTTTTCTTTCAAGTAACTGGTTTGGAGTATCCTGAGTATTCCTAAGCCGAACAACGTCTTGTTTTCGGGAATTTTCCTGGAATGATTTCTGTCTTTCGTCCCACTGTGATTTTAAAAAATATTATGAATCTTTATTACGCAAACTCAAGTGCCAAATCGCACTTAAAATGTTTGTTTAAGAGACCGCTAACTAACGAATAGCCTTTCTGATCTCATTTACTAATTACTAAGTACTAATTACAACCGAAGTACTTTAATTCAGGAGGAGGAATCTCATAAAGGGATTATTACAGATAGCAGTACACATAATAATAACAATAGGTTAGAGGTAGGAATAGAAATTAAATTTTCAATTGCTTGAAATCATCATAGTACTAAAGACGTTCATTCTTTCTTGCAGAACGATCTAACATGATAACATGTAAAGAAACTAATCTATATGTATTCGTTATTATGTTGATGACTTAACCATATAAATTACTCAATATTTTTTTAGTTATACAAAAAAAAAAAAGTTAAAATGAAATGTAAACGATTGTATATACGATTTTTTTATTATTATTCCGATTGTAAAATGTTTGGTTACTTAAATAATAGTATTAGTCCTGATTGTACAGAAGTATTCATTTGCTTACCTTATTTTCTGCTGTCCTTATTAAACCAGCGAAATGGAATTAGTTAGAAGTAGGTAGTTACCGGCTTATCCAATCTGAGGACATCTTCTTTTATGAAATGCATGCCTAGTTTCGACTTCAATTCAAACGTATATTTAATGAACAATTGCATTTTCGATAATCTGATTTACGAAAGACAATCGGATTTATAACGTTTTATTATTGTTAAAAATATTTCAGCATTTAAAACATTCCTAATATTTAAAATGTATATATTTCTCCACAGGCCTGAAACAAAAAGCATCAGATTTATGTTTTAAAGACCTACAGATAATGTCCATAGTAACTTGATTGATAACTAGTCCAATCACTTACAACCCAAGTTTAATGTGTGTTTACAATGTATGAAAGTAAAGTGTGAGACAAATTATGTTTTATAGGTTTAAAAGTTTGGATAAAATGTATTTTACATATATTGTTTACTAATGTAAATAGTGGAAAATTATACAATAAAAATGAGATTTATGTATCGTTGAAATATCAAACTATTTTCTTTTGATGCCATGAAACAAAAATAAATCAATTTTACATTAACATTTTTGTTTTTTTGTTGTATTTTTCAAAAGACAACATAAAATCCCTTGAGCCGACTAAATATTTTCTGTAAGCATTGCATTGTGGTAATAGAATGGTACTTAATAAGAATTACATTATCTAATAATAACACATTCCTAATGGAAAACAAAAATGTAGTTATTATGGTTCTCAAAAATTACTGTTTTTTTTTTAAAATAAAATATTCTGTTTTATTAACAGAAATTATGAAAACGACATGTTGCTAACGAGATCAAGTTGTGTAAAGGTAGAATAAAAAGTTGTTACGGCCGAGCCTTCTACAGGATATCTCCACTAATTGTTTGCATGGTTTCAGCCGCCATACACATTTAAAATTGTTATCTAAATAATACAAATATTTAGTAGCTGTACTGAATTTTTTTTATCGTAAATATACCATTGAACTCAGTTAGTTATAAGTTAAATTTAAAATGATAACATACCAAAAATTATTGAATATTTAAAGACCGAGTGAGGAGATTAAAACATGTATTTTTTTAAATTTTGTTTTAAAATTAAATTTACGTTCTTGCATAATACACTTCACAGATCTAACATAGATAACCTTTTCTTAATAAAAATAATAGTAATAAATTAATTTACAATAATAGGAAGTTGATAGGTTCCATCATAATACTTACTTAGGCCCAATATACAATGTAATACAACTAGAACCTAGAACTGTAGTGCCAAGAAGTTAGCTTAATGTGCCATCTATGAAATGTTGAATTATTTTTTAAATCAAGGAGTTTTTCCAGAAGGGTAAGTTTCTTCAAAACAATTACACAGGTTTTCTGAACGTCATAATTGTGTTCATCACTACTTTTTGCTGTCTGGTAAGGAATAATGGGCCTCGTAGTTGAGTTTAGTATATAAATAGTCTCTAATCACTTCGTTTGTACCAGTGTCTCGACACATCGGGTCTTTATGCTATAAATATATGGAGGAATTAAACTCGTGTTAGTGACTCGATCCTGTCTGATCTCGTAAGTATATACGATTATCACATTTTTTGGAATGTTATGAGATTCGAAATTACATTTTTACAATAACTTCGCCATGTATTATCCTAGAGTATTATCCATGTTTGGTACCATTACATGCAGAATCGAAATATGCAATTATTTATTTAAGTTAGTTCGTTATAAGTTAAATAACTCAAAACATATATACTGTATACACACACAAAAAACTTTTAAATATTCCCCCATTTCACATTTTCAATTGGTTTTTTTTTTACTTACAATAGGATTCCTTATGAGTCCCTTATAGCATACCAAATTTCAAATTTTCACCTTTATTGTTGTAGTTGCTATTGTAAATACGTACAAACTACAACGACGGATGGAAAGCTTACGGAAAATCTTCTATTTTTTCGGTTCCCTGAGACCATTAAAAGTGAAGCTGTCAGTTAAAAATTAGGTCAAAATGTTTGACGATTACCAACTTACCCAATACTTCTTATACAGAGTAAGTAATAACAGAGAATAGGTTCTCTTTTTGTTTCAGAGGAAACCTATTTTGGTTAAAGAGATAAAGGGAATTTCATGATTTTTTTTTTGTTGGTGTTGGTATATTATATTATGATATCTATCTGCACCTAATATAAGCGAAACGTTCCTATATTAATGTTTTATTTATTTGCAAAACAATGAAGAGCTCAGGAATGTAGAACTTTGCAATTTTTAATAGTAATGGGATGGTTTTATTCTATGTTTAGCTGTGACTACTTTACCTCCAGTATGTAATTATGGACGACTATTATGTGCATAACAATTATCTACAAAATCCATTCTTATCTCACATTTTTTTTTTTTATAAATAGCCTTAGAAATTATATTAGGCTACATTAAGTGATATTCAACGTATAGCATGTTTTGATGATAATACCGTAACATTAATATATAGAACGTCATATTTAAAAAGTTCATACATTTCTTTTTTTGTACGTTTCGTTTAATTAAAATTTATTTCAATTCAATTTCCAAGTAAATGATTCGTATTAAAATAACATTTATTTGATTTATAAAATTAATTTCATCAATTATGCAATGTTTTGAATAATTTATCGGAATGAAATGGGAAAATAGTTTATAGTAAAAAACTAAATATTAAATTTATTAAAAAACTAAAAAAACAAAAATTAAATAGTAAAAATTTAATTACTGCAAACTAGTTATCATTTCCAATATCTTTCGACATAATATCCTTTTGAGAACCGTAAATAAATGGGCTAATAATATTTGTGATTAAACATGAGCATCATATGCACTGTTTATTTGAGTTATAATGAACAGTGAAAAATGTGAGAAGTATGTCCCTTTTTTATCTAGGCGTTTCCAAATAACAGTCCGTATATTATAGTTCTTTGTTTTATCTATCATTTTTGAATTAACTTTAAAAATATTTCTCGGATGTATATTTTGTTCATATTTGAAACGGTAAAACCCTTGATTGCCTTTACAGCCAGTGTGCAGAAATGTAGATTGTAATTTCAATAAATATTCTTTTACTTACAAGCATAGAGTTAGAAACTAAAAAGACCTATTTGTTTTCATTTGGATTGCTATATGTAACTTTTATATTACATATATTTTTTATTTTATATTATGTATACATGTTTCATTTCTATTAAAACAAGATGTTTGTGATTTTTAATTGTATACAAAATTAAATACAATTAGTCGAAAATAATACATTTATTGCACGTAGTTTTATGTCACGTGATGTTGAAGTGGGAATATTAACCACAAAAATTAAAAATGATTTTGATATTTTTACTTCCTGCACAAAATGAGCTAACAATTTTTAATCCATACGTAAAATATGTCATAATTATTTTGCGTTATAAATTCTAAAATTTGTTAATTTTTTTTTAAATATTGCATTTAAAACAATTTTCAAATTATACGATGTTTTATATATATAAATATATATATATATATATATGTATATTTCTTTTTTCAAATCTGGATGGTTGGAGACTTAATAAATATGAGTGAAGTAACAATCGTTATCTATTTTGTAAAAAAAAAAAAAAAAAAAAAAAAAAAAAAAAAAATGGAAATGTTAAGTCACTACGATCTAAATAATATATTTTTATTTTAAGCGTTTACTATAATAACATTTTATTATAATGTATAGATTGATATGTTAATGTTTAATATTTATCGGACTGTAGAATGGATATCAACACTATTATGCTATTTTAAAATTTTAAATCCTCATAAGCATCACAGGATCAGTGCCTGTTTATGAACAAATGACGTTCCCATATATATATATATATATATATATATATATATATATATATATATATTTCCAACAGTGTGACCTCGGTAATTTTTATTGATCGCCCCACCGGTATTTCCTAACTCAACCTTATTTACACACAAATATACAGACACGCACACATAGGCAAATATGAAAAAGGTAAATATTGAGAACAAGCAAATACAGCTCTATATATTGATTACACCATATTTGTGAATGTTGAATAATTCTCTAGTGTTTAATATTTATCGGACTGCAGAATGGATATCAACACTTAACTCCGTTTGATATCACTTTAAAAGGGCTTATAATAAACCAATATTCTTTTTGCGAAAAGTGTGGGAATTTTATGAAACTAATACGTTGTATGCATTATAAATTATTTCTATATATTTATTGTCATAAGTAGTTAAATAAAGGACATATTTCTTGATTATTGAACCGACCAATCACAGCGACCTTAAAGATCCACGATTTCAGAGCATTTATACTGAATTAATAAAGAGCACAAATTATAATTTGTGTAGTGATTGCGACAGTTTATTTACTGGCTTAACTTTCTGTAGAAGATACCACTGCTTCAATTTAAATATATATTATACAATCTGACATGTCCTGTATTCAGGATAATACGAGGAAAACCACAAAGAAAAATTTTAAAATCGGTAGTATGTGAAGAAGGAACGTTATTTAAATTATATTTACGGTAATTGTACAAATTAAGGAAAATATAATAGAAACCTATAAGAAATGTAAGGTTATTGGAAACATTTATAGATCGATTGCCGCCATTATGGCACTTGCTTAAGTT
Organism: Aphrophora alni; assembly: GCA_963513935.1. NCBI lineage: Eukaryota > Metazoa > Arthropoda > Insecta > Hemiptera > Aphrophoridae > Aphrophora > Aphrophora alni. The sequence goes on along the minus strand of OY740768.1, from coordinate 131,050,990 downwards.
CTTTATACAGTGATGCACTCGTTTCACTCTTGTAAGTGTCTCAGTAATGGCGGGGCTCAAAACTGTAATATTTGCAAAGAAGCACCGATGACTTGGCCCTGCTTGAGCTCGTAACTTGTCTAATATCACATTTTCTAGGGAGGTCAGAGTTTTAAATTACGTTTTTGAAAACGACTTCCCTATATTTATTGGAAGAAGGGTAGGGGTGATAACATTAAGTGCAGAAATGATATCTGTAAATTTTAAATCTAATTTAGTGCATGTGATATAAGTTAAATGCTCGAGATATGAGAAAAACATTATTTAAATTGCGCCACTTATAAATGTTCACTTTTTATTTAAGCATACTCTATAAATAGTCCTCTATACCAAATATTCCTACCTTAGTTTTTGTGGGCACTATCCTGCTTATGTATAGACGACAACTACAACGAAAACAACAACTTATGGCATCTCAAAAACACAGGTAGACATTTGTGACAAGGTCACCAATTTGGTACTATACTGAGCAAGTAAAAGTATCATTCAAAGTGAAGGTAATCAATCCAACTAAACAAAGTTACTTCACAGGGTAAAGACAAATGAACTAGAACCCTAACGTTTCATACTTCTATAAAATGACTTATATTGAATGTTTGCCATACTGGAATACCACAGCTCACAGTCCTGTCTTTTGTTTTCCATTTACATGACGATCGTTTCGACTCTACAGTCATTATCAAACGTTATTATTTCCTGAAACTTGATGCTCGTCAATATATATAACATTTACAAAACAACTCTAAAACAAATAACAAGAAACATTACGATCGCAGATATTAAAATAAAACAGATACATTCATATATGTGTGCATTCGGTCGTGGTCAAACTTATGATACAAATGATACCCTATGTTTGTATTGAAAGGGTTCAATTTGTATTGTGTCATATAAACATTTATGATTAACTGGAATTTGGAATTTTCATATAATAACGTACTACTGTATAATTTTTGTGTGTTTAAAATTGTTCATAATTGTTCCTTTAAAATATTTATGATTTTTTTTTTTTTTTTTTTAATTAATTATAGTCGATACCCATGTAATTGTGACTGGTTTCAATGATATGTTCTGGAAATTTTTAGGTTTTTTTTTTCTTATAGTTGTGATTTTTTAATGGTATCTATTTTTAAACCATATTTTTAGGGATCTATATTTCGTTCGATGTAATGTTCATCGAAATTATAGCAACTAATTTTGCAAATCCTAATCAATTACATAAAGGAATGTTTTTTTCCCAGTCCATTGCTTTACCCGGAGTGTTATTAGTTTTGAAAGCCATAGTACTTTTTAAATTCTGCTAGCGACATTATCTATTAAACCGTAGTATAAAGTTGTTGTTTTCCATTGTCGGTTTTGTTGTTTCCATTTTCTATTATATTGTCTATAAGGGTGTTATTATATCCGTTTGATAGAACTATTTCTTTTATTGTGTTTAATTCGTTTATGAAACCCTTCTTGTTCATTGATATGTTGAAATCTGTATGCATAAAACTATTTTAAACTGCTATTTTTTGTTGTAAGATGATTGGACAATGCATGGATTAGTCGGTTTGTTTGTTTGGTTAACTGTACATTTTTAAAAGAGAATCTGTCTCTCTAGTTATTGGTTAATCTAAGAAGTTTGTGGTTATGTTATTTTATGTTTCCTTGGTGAACAGAAAACAGAAGTGTATTTTATTTAAGTATTTTTTTAAACTTTATTTAGTTTTTTAGTACCAGTAAAAAGACAGATGGTGTCATAGAATTATCTATATGAAATGTTTATTTTATTGAAAATGTGTTGTTAGGTTTCATTATATATTTGTTTTTATTATTAGGTTCTGAAACACTTCAGATATCTTCTTCACACTTCTTAATCTTATTCTTCAAAATCGGTGTAGAATTCAAAATTGGAATATTAACGTCAATTTCACTATGTCAAACCACAGGATTGTGAATTTTTTCTGTTTTTTTACTTATTACTTTTTTTAAAGATATGTAATCTATTTTTTAAGAAGGGGTTACTTATTTCTTAATTTTTTTTTTCAAAGATTTGAAATTTTATATGTAGGTGCTTCTATGAAATTTACTAATAGTGTTATTAAGTTTCCTAACTTATGTAATTTTGGTAATGGATTTAAATTAACACCGGTTGATTAATTATTTCTTTTATTTTATTTTATTATTTTCTGGTTAGATTCGAGAATATATTTACGTGAATAAATAACAGTCTTTATTTTATAATTAAACGTTGTTCTAGGGTCAGAATTAAGCTTCTTTATTTCATTGTTTATTTTAGAAAAAGTATGTTTTTATAACATATCCTTGTTTTTTACATTATAACTAAAGTATTGCCAACGCCTGCTTTCGTGGCAATAGTATCATATTTGTTTAATTTAGAGGAAATATTGCAAGTTATACACAATTTTCATTATTATTGTAGTCGGTTTAATTTACTTCCTTCTTTCTTTATCCGTTTTTCCGCACTGTTACTAACAAATACCTAGCCATGTTTTCTTAATCAGATAGTAAGCGTTTAATTTATCTTTCAATCAAGATGTTTAAATTTTGAAAGCATGGGCTCGATATGATGTTTTAAATATTAATATGTAAATTTATTCCTTTATGTTCAAAATCAATTTTTGTTGTGTTCTTGAATTTAGGTTAATACAAATTAAGTCTGTATATTGACTAATGATTATGTTTCTATAATCAATTTGGCCTCCATTAATTTGTCAAATTTCTTACAAATAATTTTCATTTTTTTTAATAATTTTAATTGTACGTGTATTCTGGTTGATGCCATTATCCAGTTCTGGTGCATTATTAGGTTCTGGTGCAGACTTTTAGGTTAGTATGGTATTTCTTTATTTATATGTTGTTTTTGTTACGTAGTCATTTTTATTTGCGTTCAACAAAATTTGTTCAGCTGCCGATATTGCTTTTTGTGCTGACTTAGTTTGAAATATGTTAATACGTATATATCCTCCAAGCACGGTGTTGTGACTATTGAACAATTTATTGAAACGTACGCTTTGAATTATATTATATAATTTCATATTATCGTTCTTACGTTTGTAGGCAACATTCGCAGAGTTACCGTGAATCATAATTCTTGTGTTGCATTACGAAACGATCGTCACATAGATAAAACAAAAGATATTACTGCAAGTTGTGGAATTAGAGTAATTTACTTACTACAACTTAAAGTAAAATGAAAATATTCGTTTCCATCTCCTATGAATTGGAAAATGAACTTCTATTAACGTGGTACCCATTCCCAAATTGCCTACCTAGACACCTACAGTTTTTAGGTAAATTTCAATTTAGTACCAAATTAATGAGACCCGTCGTCCTAAACTTCTGTACAAGAGAAACTTTGTTCTTGTCTCTACTACTTAAACAAACAGATTTGGCTCCGGTTTTAATCAGGGCGAGAAGCAATGTAGGAAGATAAATTACTTTGTTGGAATTGCGGCTGTACATTTACGTGGAAAAACAATTCTTAATTTACTAAAACCTAAATTCATTCAAGAAATGGAGATAATACGAGTTTTTGGTTGCACTTTAGTCAAATGTAAAATTGTTTTGATCATAGATTATATTTACTTATTGTACTAAATCGAAATTTTCTTTGATGTACCAATGTATTTTTAAAGTAGTTTTTGTGTTGAGTTTCTTTTTGTTTATTTATTTTTAACAGAGAGGTATGGTTTAATTATTAGTAAATATTTTCCTTTTACATAATTATTTTCCAGAAATGTATTTTGAAACTTTGATCATTCTTTTATTTATGTGTTGTATTATATTTTATTGTAAGATGTACAAAGAAGTAGAAATAATCTTTTTTTTAATTGTTATTACATTTTCCCTATTTGCCCCCCTTTATTTAAATTGTTGGTTTAAATAGTCATTTAGTTTTCCAAGATAAAAAAGTAACTTCACAATTATTTTTATCGAGTTCATTATTGTTTAAAACCAACATCTCACTGGCAGATCTTTTATTGCATGTCATTCGCAAATACCTTAGTTTTATCGGAAGATCGGCAGTCAGTAGTAAATTATAAAAAAGAAGTGCAAAGACAAGCAATCGGTTGATCTCACAGCGAAATTCTAAGAAACATAATATCCTATAAACGTGATGACTTTACGTGTAAGTATTATAGTAAGAAGGTTTCGTTTCACCATAAGTAGAGGTTTTAAGTGACGTAACATATAAAACTTGTGGTACTCTTGTTTTAAAAGTATTTTATCTTTTTATGATAATAAAAGCAATGTAAAGTAGCTGTTTATCTACAGACAATAATTTTATAGCATGCACTTACACCCGCCTTTCTCATTTAGTATTATATTATCCAATAACAACTTACCCCGATAAAAAATTATACAACCAGCGTAGTAGAATGACAAATGTTAAGTAATGTCTAGTTATTTCACACTGATGCTCATTAAAATTTCTTAATTTATAGCCTCGTAAAAGCAATGACGTAAACACACATATTTGCTTCTTATTACAACTGTATATATAAATAAATCACTGAACCAAATATTCTTTTTTGGCTGATCAAAATGATTAAAGGATCCAATAAAATATTTCGAACAATGTAGATATTTATTATATTAGTTAAGGTGAAACAAAATACAATATGTATTTTCAATACAATTAAGTAGTTTCATTATACAACTGTACATTCCTCATAACTTGTGAATTCAAATGGAGCTGAATAATAGATCTCAGTATCATGTGCGTAGAGTAACAATATGAATGTAAATATTAGACAACAATGAGTTGTGTTAAACTCATAATAAACATGGTTTTAAAAATGTCCTCATCATTTTTTTTCAAAAAAAAGTAATTTTTCTGTCCTAAAGATCAAAAGGACAAGTGAACTGAGTAAAAACGTTTCATGCCACGTGATTTAGAGCAGCACTTTTTATGAAGGGAAGGAACACTTAAACTTAACCTGTCCTACAGCTACAAGTTACAATAAGTGAGTTACTTACAATAGTAACATTTTCAGTTCGATCTAGTTACAACGAATGTAGATTTTACAGATAATTGACTTGTTTAATCTTTTACTTATATACTTGCTTTTTCAATAACAACTTCTTTCTTATGATTAGTCCAACCTGTTTACAAATTAAACACTATTTTTCTTTTACGAGTAGTTAGGCATTATTTGTTCAATTTTTTATGTTTCCCTAAACTGTTATGTGTTTTGAATTAATAGATTTTGAAATATTTGTAGTTCTAAATCGGCACCAATATGTTCGTTTTCATTTCTAATTGTTTTGACTTCTTATTTTTGAAAACAGTGATCGACTACTAAACAAATCAACTTCCTCTACCCTTTTCAAACCCTGTTACCGCAAGACAAACTAATGTTTTCCATTTGTATTGTATATTACGCAGCAAACATTTACAAAAAGTAACCATTCGTATTAACAAAAACACCATGAAGAGCGCACAATTAATTTAATGTACAAAACATAATATGACGACTTCTCACATCCGAGTGTTCCAAATTAACAACAACAACATTAAAATTAATAATTTTAAACATATAAACTTTTAATCTAAATTATTAAAAGAACAAACAAAAACCATAAACATTGAAAAACTGTGAACAATATTTCAACTTGCTTATCACCAAAAACTAAATAAAAACCAACGAAAACTGTTATTCCACAAAAATATCAGTTCAGTATTGGTCAATAAAAACTGAATATGAACAATGTCTTTAATAAATCTTAAAACAATAATATCATGTAAAAATTGGGTGTAAACTAGTTCATTGCCTGTACCTTGTAGTCCTCTGGGTACATAATATTTTATTAAAATCGATATTTCGATGACAACGAACAAATTAAATGTAATTTTGGTCACATATTTCTCAACCGTTATATTTTTTTTGTGATCGAACAGGTTTTCGTTACTAATTACATCTTCAAATTACACTAATCTTTGACGATAGTAGGTTTGACTATGTAACAACGTCATGGCTAATGTGTTTGTTTTCATCATTCACGTTTTGAGTGGGGCTCAGGGGCTACACTAAGACCAAAATTTGATAATAATTTGTAAACCAATGTTGAGAAAACTGCGTTTCTTCGTGTTTTAAAATTTTGATATTTCTAAATTTTGAGTATATTATCATTTTGTGACCTCAAAACTATTATGTCCACAAAGTTCGTTACATATATATTTCTCAACCAAATCATATAACTTTCTGCATATTATGCACATACTGATAAGGCGGTGATCAGATTGAACAATTATATGTATAAAAACTGGAATTGATAGCATGGAATTGATAATATACTTTGTCTTTCATAATCCTTTCCGATAATCAAATCATAAATTTTATTTAGAAACGCAGATCCCATACTTTTATAATTTGATTTTTTCTAGAAGAAACGCATACTATAATTATCTAAAGTCTATTATCAATACATAATACTGTAATAATCATGTATTATTATATGACATACATAATAATAAATAGGAATATACTTTTAAGTTTGGATTCATTTTTATTGTAGAATTTAATGTCATTTAGAAGAACTGTGTAACCCTGTTATTCCTAGTTTAAATAAAACTTCTACAGCTACTCATCAAAACAGTTAATGGAAACTAATTTAGTATACTTTGTGAACAGCAACTAAGTTAAACCACAACTTTGGAAATAAATACAGATTATAATGATATCAAGAAGCTTGGCCGCCTAAGTGAATATTAATTTACTTTATTAACAAACTTTCCATTCTCTATTCCCGACTCAAGTGAACTAGTTTAGTTTGACGAAGCTTTACTTTTATATACCCGAACGCAATGAAATGTAGCATACTTAAAAAACATCAATTTGGTGTCATCAAGTATTTGTTTATACTTTTGCAAGTATATATTCTAATCTACTTAATTACCTTCTTTGATTTATTAAGTCGGACTCATGATGGCAGTTTGAAGTTTGCCTTGATGAAATCTGTTTATATTTTAGGGCTTACAAACAAATGAAGTTTGGACTACCCATATCATGAGTTTTATAAACACGAATTTATTATAATAACTATACCATACAGGTGACATAATATACTTCTTCATCGTGTAGAAAGTATTTTACCCTACTGTTTAACTGTTTACTGCCACTAAGATGCAAGGTATATTCTAATATCCCTTTTAGTAAAACTACACTGTACACTCAAGTTATGCTATAAACCTCAATAGCTTTAACACATAACATTGCGGCAGTTATAAACATAAACAAACAAATATTTTACAGTAATTTATACTTTATTTAAAAGAAAACATATTTTAATAGTAATTTGCGTACTACTTCCTCCCACTACGGAGTTGTCTTATAAAACCCAAAATAACATCGAACCATTATCAACTAAATTATGGGGGGAAATAATTGATTAATTAATTAGCTATAAACAAGCATATATTTTGAAAATATAAAAAAGAATCACATTCTATTGACTTATTAACTAAAAAAATATACAATTCAACTACAAAACTAATTGAAGGCTTCATCCTTTCTGTGATTGTTTTTTTTCAAAATTTATATTTCAGTAAAAGTTCTACCTAATTGTTAGATTATTAAACACTATATCAGACTGATTAAATATATGTTCAGAGATGATTTTTTTTTTTCGAGTAGATACATTTCCATATTCACCAATATTTTTTTAACTGTCCGCCTACTGTACAGCAATGTAATCCTTTTATACGATCAATAATTTCCTTTGGATGGGTGCTTAACAGATGATATGCGAAGTTAAAATATTTTAGAATGTAATGCGTTCCTTAAGTAAAATCTTACGTTTGCTCCCTGTTTGGCCTATGTATACTGTGTTACCACACATTTGTATTCATAAACTGCATTTTTGTTTATAATATAGCAGCTCGATTTCAACGGACGCTAGAAGAGAGGCGAGCTTCCAGGTACAGCGTTTGCAGAGGATCCTGAGTTAGTGAAGACGAACTGGATGTTTTTTCTTAATAATTGTATAAAACACTGAAACTTAAACTGAACACAAAGACAATCAGCTTAAATGGTGAATACTAAACTTTCACACTTTTATTTTTCTGTAACATTTATTAACACATATTAGGTACCCGGATTTGAAATTTTTTCCTTTTAACTTTCAATGGTCAAGGTCTAAAACTACAAAGTAATTTACTGTTATAACTGACAACTAAAACATTACTGAAACTATTCAATGTTTTATTAAATAACTTATCAACAGTGAAGACGACAAGTAAAATTACTTTATAAAAACCGTTTATATAATGTATTAATACATAGTTTTGTAATATTAAGTCAATACCAAACTTTTATAACACCCTGTAAATCATTTAATCATTAGTTGGTTTTTGAGAGGAAAACCCCCAAAAAATGTTAGTTAGTATTAGAAGATTTTATGAAATTAGCGCGTTGACAGGGTTACCTTATCTTGCAAAGGGTGGGTCCAAAAAGATCTCTACAATTTCAGTTTTTATTAAACATTTATTAAGTATAAAAAATACAAATGGAACAACTATTATACTGGAAAAGGACAATAATGAGGATTATGGAGGGAACTTCGTGAATTTTACGGATCAACTGAGTTATCTCAAGAATAAGACCAGTATGATGGTGAAACAATGCCTGATAATAACTTCATTTGGAGGCTGAATTTATTCAAAACATTTTTATGGTCACACAGATCACCCAACTTTACTGCTTCTATTATTATTTTTGGGAATTTCTTAAAGACTGGATGTATGAATATCGTCAAACAACATATTTAAGACAACATCAATTAAGATATCAACAATATTTGTTGCAACACATTTCTGGAGCATCTAAGCAAGCAGCGCCTTCTGGCAGTCCCGATGAAGATTCTGATGATGGTGGATGAACACATTCCGCTTCGGCGGCTCAAGAATACCAGCTGACTTGATAAAGTAGTTAAGCAATCTTTATATTTTAACAATCATTGGGCTGTTACCCATCCAACCTTGAATTTAAATCATAAGAAGTTTTTAAATGATCTAAGCTCAGTTATAACATGGCCCTAGTCATGTTCAAGATTGAAGTATACCAATCGAACAAGGTTATAATATTAATATGTATTTTAATCTCCCATGTATACTTGATTCATAAAACATTATTTGGTTACAGACTTTATCAGCATAGCTTAAAAAATACAGTCGAACGAAGTTAAATAATTCTACGTTCATATTTATTTTCAAAGTTCGACCATTAAAGCTTTATTAATAGCTTACCCGTAAAATTAGAGGGTGTTAATACCGTTTAATATTCGCGATAAATTATTACAATTATCTCCCTATGAAGTAAAACAACTAATGTATAACAATCCTTCTTTAATTGAGATCATTATATAAGAGGTAAATATATTTTGATTTCCCGTAATACACTCAAACGTCCTAGTTTAAGGATTATACAATAATGGCTATACTGTGTTGTTACTATTAACAATTAATTATGAGAGTTTCTTTAGTGTTTATGTTCCACGTCATCATTAAATACATATATAAGATTTTTATAACAAATATTTTAGATAGTAAAATATGATTTATATAAGTATGCACATTGTGTATATACAATCTTCTCTCTGCAAATAATGGTATTGTTTTCACTAAAAATAAATACTTTTGAAAATAAGAAATGTATTATGTAATAAAATTGTATCTTATATTTCTTTGAAAATCCGCGGTAAATTCGTATGTTTTCTTCATCTTCAATAATTACCTAATCTCTTTTATATTGGTTTTTCACAAATTCTTGAAAGTGCTATGTATTATGGTTGTGGGAAGTGTATATATTTTGCCTACTTTTTTGGCTTGTTGTTTTACATTTTTTTCACAAATCATGAGATCATTTATAAAAGTACTTTGAATGTGTAAAATCAGACAATTTGGGCGAAAAATTCCCATTGAATTTATCAGTTTTATAATAAACAGGCGACAAGTAAGTCAGAGAAGTGTTCGCTCTAGTTCCATCTCGTTGACACATTCATTGTTAATTAAAACTCTATTCAGTTGGGCTATCGATAAATACTATCAAAGATATTGGCCCTCACTAATGAATTATGTAAATTTTATCAATTCCACATACTTTGTAGCGAAATCGATATCCAAACTTCAATATTTTCGGGGTGTAAAATAAGACCGAAAATCACGTTTCAACAAAAGTGCTCTACAATATTTTGTTTTGAAAATGTATGGACTGAAAAAAAAACAAGACTTTCGGTATAATAAAGTCAATTTTCATAATTAATTTCATATTCGGTATAATAATATTAATTCAGCAATTCTAATCTTATTTCTGCTTGTGGAACGATCGTCAGTAGCTTATTAGTTTAGAGTTTAATCGGCAATTTTAAATTCATAAACAACCTGTAATTTAAAAAATATACAATTTTTTATTTGTAATAAATACATATTGTTTCTTATTGTATGCTGCTTTTGTTTTTTAAGATACTTTCTTCTAAAAGAACACTGTGTTTACTGCTTCTTCGTGCATAACAGACGATCTAGTTTCAACATTATATAGTTATAGTCCAGTCGTATTTTGTGTGTCCCTTCAAAAAAGTATTAAGTGTTTTGAGAATGGAAAATATCCGAAACGCGTCAACTTACGTGAGATTAACGAAGCTGGGAAAGACGAAACAATGTACTCATATTAATAATAACATTCCAAGCAAAGATAAAAATGATATACAAAATTTCCAAGTTTTCATTGTTTTGCATTGAATACATTTTACTATTGTATATTGGTAGTATTATAATTCAACATATTCACTAATAAATAGACAGTTTTATCATTTTAAATAATGTCTCATAACAAAAATAAAAGTATTTTCCAACACTTAAGTTGGATACTCATTATGTCATTTCGTTGTTGCTATGTTGTTAAGGAAAAATACTACGATTTTAAAAGTAACAATGAATTCTGTATATTCATTCCTACGGTTGATATCAAGAAGCAAAAGTTTTTTAAAAAAAACTTATTCTTAGAGTGTATAAATAAAAAGCTGTGACGCAGCAAATGTATTACAGAGAACGTTATTTGGTGTTGTCAACAAATTAATTTATTAGAATTAATTGTCATATTTAAAAGACAATAACAATGTAGTTTTCTCTTCCCACGTTTTCTTATTCTACAAGTTAGATGGTAAGAGATAGTGCTGTTAAAATTGTCTGCGTTATTTATTAAATCTAATTTGTTAAATGTATTCTTGTGAAATAAAGTAAAAATATACGACTTACTTATTGCAAAACTAAAGAGCAATCACAAATTCTATTACAGTATATATCTTAATATAAATATAAATTTATCTTAGTTCTCTTGGTTTTATATAAAGTACAGACACAGTAAAATGGATGGAATATGATTAACTGAGTGATGGTTATGCTATATTTATGTGTATTGTTACTAAGATACTGGTTAGAGGTGTTTAGTGGTGATATATTACTTAAAATATGAATTTTATTCATATGAATAAGTAAAAATGCGGTAAATCATAACTATGTATGAATAAATATGTTAAGAACAAAGAGGATAGCATATTTGTTTGAAATATTGCATTCCATCTATCATTGCAACATTTTCCTTACATAGATCTAGTATAAATTTTCATTTACAATTCATCTGAAATCCCCATGTAGTTTGTATTTTGTCCGATGTTGTTTGTCTCTGAGCAAAATAATTTACGTAACCACCCAATCTTGTTTAGACTAAATATCGCAATTTGTGTTTTGTAAACTAGAGACAAGTTTGAATTATATATATGGCTGTGAGAAGTTTGATCTTATGCTTCGTTGAAAAGGTTTAAAATAAAAACTACTTACACGGAGAATCAAACCATACAGGCTTCACAGTTCATTGAAAAGGTTTAACTTGCTACACCCAAGTTGTTCTGATTGTGATCGTAGTTATTTTCCATTATATTTATAAACTTTAAAAAGTACCATGAACATTTTGTCAGCTGTATTTCCTTATGATAATCGAGTTTTTCTGTAGCAGAACTTTTTCCCATGAAATGCTGAAGAACTGAATCTATGTTGATCCTACTTGACACCATTGCTTTTGATGATGACAAGAGTAAAGAGTCACAATTTTATTCCATAAAATATACATTTTTAAATTATCTTACTTTCAACACTTCTTTTATTGGAACTTTAAAAAAAAAAAGTATATCGGACTGTAAAAAACTTATTTATGATGTTTTAATATTTACAAAAAGGTAACCACTTAATACTTATTTTCACGTTAGATATAATGAACAAAACGTATTAATATAAATAACAGTGTCCTATTTTGACAACTATTTATATTTACTTACATGGTTGGTAATATATGATAATTAAAGGAACACTTTATGTTTGGAGCGTCCACAAAACTACATTTAAATCATGTTTATTTCATAGTCAGGCTTTGGTTTTATGTAACTGCTGCATTTTAGTGTTTCTTCCTTTATTATTTTCTACTGGAATTGTACAAATGTAAGAGTAATACCTAATCAACCCATTTGAGTCTGCTGTAACCTGTTAACAACACAAAACTAACAACAAAATACGTCAGAGACATAACGTTTAATCAGTATCACCTTTTATTTATAGATTAGAGACTAAAACAGTAAATGAAAATTTACAAACTATATTTAAAACTAATTCTGATCTAATTTCTTAGGTAATCACCTATAGGTAATCACCTTCACAAGATCCAGTACATTATAAAATTACTAGCTAATAGTCAGTATTGTATTCAAGAATTATTGGAGTAAATGAATTATATGACAGATTTTGACGATATTTCTATTTAATAGTTGTTTATACTCACTAAGCTAATGGGGTGCTTATTTTCTCATAACTTTGATGTATCATTGGTTGTGATACCGATTCTCGTTTTTAAATACTGTAACTAGTCCGTTGATGTCAGTTATTAAACTTAGTTTACTAAATGTTGAGTATAAAAACATGTAACTAAAAACTCAGGTTTCATCCACGGTTGGCAAAAAACTATATCTATAGTACACAAAGTATGGTTGAAAGAAGAAATTTGGGAACTTGATCGTAAGAAAGATTTGTTGAATAAACACTTTTTTAATTGTACCTTGAAATCTCCAATATATTAAATATAGGCATAGAATTAATCCTGCATAGAATTGATATTTGGATAAATCCTTCGATTAGTAAACAACAAATATAAACTTTCCATAAACAAACAATCTTATACAGAAATTCTCAAATGTAAACATAAGTGTCACCCTTGATTGGTCAACAAAACCTCAAAACTATTTGATCAAAATGAGATTGAATTATTGAATAAAGGTTTTAATCTCAACCTAGTCAAAAGTAAACTGTAGAAACCGATACGCTATTAAATCTTCAGAGTTTCATGAAATCGATTCCACTAGAACAATAAAATTACGTAGATATGATATTATCAATAAGTTTAAGGAATATAGTAGACACTCCTTAGTACCAAATTTAAATAAAGACTAATTAGTAGTTAAGCACATCAAGGGAAAAGTCAATAATGGTAAAGGCATGATTACCAAAGTTGAGAAAGCTAATGCCTTAGTCATAATCAACATAGATGATTACAACTAAGTTAAAGAGTTTATTGTAACCATTAATATTTCGGAACTACACAAAGATCCTACCCAAAGCTACAAATCAGAAGTCAACAAAGCTATCAACAGTTGTATCAACCTTTCCTAAAATAATTAATCATGTAGCTCCCAAACTCTGTGGTCTGCCTAAAATACTCAAGGACAATTATTATCCAGTACGCCACCTTGTTAATTTACTGCCCCTTCTTATAAACTATCCAAAGCACTCAAAAGGATAATACGAAAAGCCGTCATGTTTAAATGTTACATTTGACGCTAAGAAACTATTTTTTATTATTTTTATTTAGATTCATAAGAAGCTCAGGTGAAGTGTTTCTTTAAATAGCTCCTATTTTTTTTTGTGGGAATTTATTTAATGTTGTGTCATCGAATAGAAAATTGCAATTTTTATCAAGTAATGTCGTTAGTTCTCCAAAAAACCGTAATAATAAAAAGTCACTGTATTCATATAAATCGCAGCATTATATCAATTCGTATTTAAAACTATTATTTTATTTTTTGGAATAGAAATCAAAATTAGTATTAATAAATTTATTAAAAAAACAAATCGCATAGTATAAATAACGTTTATGTCCAGTATTTAATATCAACTAAAAAAATTAATTAAATACATTTTAAATAATATTGTTAATTTTTGAGTTTCAAATTGAGATTTAGTAGGAAACTTGCGAAGTTTATTTTTATATCAAGGACTGTTTACTTGTCACAACTTCAGCGTTGCTAATTTTGAGTTGGAGACGGTAGATGTTCAGATTATTAGTTATAATTTTCTTTTATATACAAAAGTTCAAAAAGTCTTCTAATATAAATGAGCTAGAAGAGAAATAAGAAGAGTACGCGAAAATCTCTCTTTCTTGATTTTAATTTTCTGAGAAACGTCATTTTTAATTTTTTTTTCAGCCGAATATTTAATACTAATAAGCAATATTTTAGATGCATTTGATTTTTCTAGTGCTGTAAACATTACTCTCTATAGCTGTTAGTATCTAATCCTTTACGACCTCTGGAAATGCTCAAGGTACAAGTAAATGATCCTGGTAATATAACTCATACGGGAGTCGTTGCATTCTAAACATCACCTAATTGCTGTCAATAATGTTCTCAGAGCAAAATGGGTGTAACATTTAGTCAATTACCAAACATAACGCAATGAATGGCGATTAATGTAGACATGTTGCTAATGGAAGTACTCTGAATTACTGTGTGATGTTGTTGGCAGAATAGCTTTATATAAAAATAAATATTTACTGCAAAAATTGTAAACCAGTCGAGTATTTTACTGGATAGGAATGAAATCTGATATCATCCAAAGATCATAATTGTTGATCCAATTCAAATAGTATATTATATACTTGGTGGTTTTAAATATACTAATTAAATGCGTACAGTATATTCTGCTTAGTGTGATAAAAATTCTGTTTTAGTCAAAACCTCTAAAGGACATGTAACAAAAAGAACCAAATTTAACAATAAAACAGAATGGAATATATTTTGTTTTAATATTGCATATCCTTGTATTAAATATTTTTAAGTGGCGTATCTTAGACGTAAAAAAAAGCGAATCATGTTATGACATCAAAGGGCCAAGGTTTTTTGATGAAGAAGATTGCCTGAAGATTACATTAAAACTTCTAAAAAATAAGATGTGAAGTTCAGATTATTCAAACGTCTATGATTGCAGTAAGACCCTTGAATGCAAAGATTTACAGTTTTAATAGTCTAATCGTAATAATTATAAATAAATTATGTACATTTTCCCAACTACTGGACTTGAAACGAATTTTGTTTTACTGTTGTCACAATTTTTATCTCTAGTCATGATCTCACAGTTGTTTGAAATAATATATTCAGTTATTCTTTTTTATCATTTCATATTTTAGTTCTTTCACAGAAATGTTGATTTGTTTACAGTTTTATTTCAGTTATTTCTATATTATTAATTACAAAGATAGTAATTAACTTATGTTTAAAAAGAAGTAAACATTGGTAAAATATAACTATTGCAATTACATAGTTTGTTTCTTTTGGGGATTTTGATTTTTTTAAATATAATTCATACTCTGGACTTGTACAAAGCGTGAAAGTACAAATCTTAAAATGTAAATAAAGCACTTCAAGATAGGAATCACTTCCAATATATCTCCTGTCATTAGTCCCAAAGATTAAAATTTTGTATCAGTCTTAAGTAGTCTGAAGGCAATCCTCAAGTAGTAAATAGTGCGTTTTTATCTATTGAAAATGCTTTACTGGAACATGACAATTCCGACTCTAAATATGATTGAAAAATCTTCAATTATCAAGGAACTCAGGAAATTATTCTGTTGCTTGAAACTAAAACTTTTCCAATTTTAAATTTATCTAAAATTTAAATTGTACAGCATTTCATTAATTACTTTTTTATTGTAATAATATGTCTGTAATTATCAATACATACATGTATCCCATCAATTATAAACCTAATATAACACATTATTATAACAAGATACAACAGATATCAATAATAATAACACAAAATATAATAATTAATAACAACTCAATATCTTTACAAATATAATAACATAACAATGGCAATTTTAAGTTAAAAATTTATCAATATTAAATAACAAAATAATAAATAATAGGGATAATAAGTAAAACTTTACGTGATAATTTAGAAAATCAGGACAAGTGTTGACATAAAACTGGTGATAAATATTAATGTTATGTGTGATATTTGAACAAAATAAAGTAAAATAATAATTGTGTTGAACCCTGAAATATATATAAAAAATTATATATAGTTTCAGGTTTATGGATTTGTTTGATTTTAGAAAATATTTCGTCGATGTTAAAATTATGTCTTGCTAATACAAATAGTGTATATTTTAAAATTTCCTTGTAGTTGTCCTTATGCATACTATTAAAAGAAGACAGGATTAGAGTATTTATTAGCATTTATGGGACATTTATTCTAAAACAAACCTAAGGTCTTTCAAATGTAATGTTATAAAGCAAACAGCACTGATCCTCGTGTAAAAGGTGCCTAACGTTCTAATAAAACCAAATTATATGAAAAAATCTTATACTTGTGTTCCTATGTGAATATTCAAAACTGCCTTATGTAAAACTATCAACGTCAACATTTTAACGAAACAAATAAAAAATTTCTTCGTTCGTGACTAGTACAGTCACCTAATATAGTACAAGGTAAACTTAGGATATCAAGTATTTATTTAAAATAAACATCTAAATTCAAAAAGCATGTGAAGTTTTTTCACACAATAGAATTCATCACAGCTATAAATACGAAGCCCTATTATTGGATAAGGAAAAATATTTATTTTATTCCTAATGTTACTTCAAAATTTATCAAAGACTGCCTTATCAAACTAACGAGTTAAAGAAGTGTGTGTTGTTTATGTTAAGAAATTTATGTTGGTTTGGGTGTTTTCATTAGTATAACATATATTATTTTAATTATTTAAGACTATAATTGAATTTGAGAGTAATGAGAAACTAATTTTTAGTATGGAAAAATATGAATTTTTATGTTTAAGTTTTTTCTCGTACGTTCAGTTATACATTTACACAAATGAATTTGAAACAAATTCTCCAAAGCAATAATATATAACATTAACAGAACTGTTTCCTACTGTTCATTTGTAATTTAATTATAAAAATACTTATAGGTGAAACCTAGGTTGAATTTATACATTGAAAATGTTTAAATGTTCTTTAACTGGAATTTACATTTGATTTAAACATTTGAGGGATGTAAAAATTGATATATATATATATATATATAATGAATACACTTATATGTCTGTCTATTGAAATTGTACTTTCCTAAACTCACCCACAATGAAAGTAACTATTTTACAAATAATAATACGTGCTCACGTGTTTATAGTATTAGGACAAAATAACCAATTCAAGATATCCAGTAAACAAAAACCAGTCTAAACACGTATTACTTCTAAACCTACTTCCAGATTCATTTTAAGGCGACAGTTTCGTACAATTTATTCCAATCACGACTACTTTTTTATCGTTGGTGGCAACGAGGACGAGATAGAAAGGTTCACCGTTGTCGTCCCATACTTATCGTGAAGGGTTTGTGCGGATACAATCTGATTTAATTTTATTGTATCCTGCATCACGTAAGTAAATGTTTTCTTATTGAATGGAAGGAAGGATGAGATACAATCTAGTTGTTTATTTTAATGAGAATCTATAAAAGTTTTAATTCATTGTTCAAGAAACTTACATCAGAAATATTTGTTTTTCTTCACCTTCACATCTGCCATACAAGATCAGTAATATGTTATTATTTACATACCCACTATTACTATAAGTCTACCAATATTGGTATTGAAGAAACATTAGGCTTATATTAAAAATATGACTTTTGTGAAACTATTTTTTCCATTCCATAAACTATGTTGTACTTTTATTGTTCGTATTACATATTATTATAATACGTAATATGAAATATATCATATTAAAGGTAATTAAATATATCATAACACTAAATTAAATCTATTTAACATTCAATAACTGTTTAACGGATTGTTTTAATTACTGAATATTTGTTGCACGTTCCATGAGCTACATTATTGTTGTTAATAAGTTGCCAATATTGAACTGAATCAACTTATAAGTATTCGTACAGTTTTTACCAAGGACTAAATAGGATATCTTTGAACTAATGTTAATTAATATAGCGAATATATTTTGTTGTAGTTAAGTAATATACATTATCACTTTAAATCGTCAAATTGAATATTTGAATATATTGTCCCTTTAATGGTGTAATTGAATATTAATAAAAGGATTTGCAAGACTATGAAAAATAAATAGTTGAAAAACATTACAAAAACCTCCCCATCCCCTAAAAAAACGAACCAAACTAAAAGTCAACAAAAATGTCAGATCAGTAGTTGTTAACGAAAAAATGAACATGAAACTATAACCTCTGCTTTGAATAAATATTTGCATTTGCATAAAGAGCTTAAGACTTGCTGTTATTTTGCTGTACACACGTTCTCGATGTACATACAGTATTCGATTAAACTCTAGTTTTTTATCTTGCGTGTTAAGGTTCATTTTTGGTTTGCCAATTATTTCAGAAACCTAACATATTTTATTGACTGATTTTGCATACTGATTAAAGTCATTTTTCTTGAGACATTCAATATTTTTAGTAACTTTTAAATGAAATCGGTAGAATTTATTTTCAGAAATTACTTATTTTATAATACCATTATCCATTTTCTTTAGTTTACCGATAAGACAACTAAAACATTTAGTTTGGATCCATAGAGGCTACATACACTTAAGAAAAATTTGATAAGTGATTTAAATCTTTATAAGTGATTTAAAGTAAATCATAATTTGTGTTTTCTTTCTTATTATGGTAGCTTTAATTTTGAGTTGTAAAAAAATAACTTTTCAAAATAATTTTCTCAATCATACAAAACATAATGAAAAGAGAACAATTTAGAATTGATTATAGTTTCTTAGCATATAAAAACGTACTTTAGAAAATCGCAGACTTTTGAATACGATGTGAGATATACGTTTAAACCCCAACTCAAAATCCCCGTTATTATAAGCGACAATACATAACTGTGTCCAGTGTAATTATTGAAAAAACAAATCTCTATCCTGAACTAGTAAAATTTCCTCTATAATGGGTTGGGAGATAATATATCGACTGCTTTGAAATCGTATTATCTGAGGGGACAGTAATTACAGACTTATTTGTTTTACTATATTGTGTGAAAGTTACACCAGTACCGATTCGTTTGGGATGAACATTAGATGCGGTCTGTGACTCCCTGTACGCCTTGGATTGATATTTGCTGAAAGTAATTATGCTACAATAATATATGGACACTAGGAATATAGTATAATTGTATTAGGTTAGCTAGAGTTATATATTCAAGAGATAAAACAGGCTAAATTGTTAGGAATGTACAAAGTTTGAAAATCATAAAATAAAGTTTGAAAAATGTATATGGTCCTTGAATAATGATCCTAGTTAGTGTCCTGAACTTGACCTCCATACAAAGATTAAGATCAAGTAGGTAAACAAGTTTATAATATATAGAAGGAGAAAGATGATAATATTTAATAGAGAAATTCGAAAAAAGGAGTATCACATATATATGTTACCTTAGTTAGGATCTTCTCTAAACGTATACAACAATATATATTATATATATATATATATATATATATATATATATATATATATATATATATATATATACAGAGCTTTCTAACATCCCGTCCTCTATTTTACTGTCAACTATTGTGAGGTACGTCACCAAATTCGTTTTTCAGTATGCCAAAGTTTATTATTTCTCTGGTATGATTAAATATAAATCATTATTTGTATACCTCTTTACCTTTATGTTCACACTCAAATTTGTCTCAGTATATATTATACTGTATATTATCAGTATAGTATATATATATATATATATATATATATATATATCTATAATAATAAAAGCCAAAACCCACTCACTGACTGACTGACTGACTGACTGACTCACTGATCACGAAATCTCAGGAACGACTGAACGGATTACAATGAAACTTGGTACACAGCTTCCTCATAGGTCCTAGACGCGCACTAAGAACCGGTTTTGAAAAATTCAATGTATAACCGCGGAAATCGCGAAAAAACCGCGAAAAGTAAAATACATTATTTTTTGTAAACTATGAAGCGTACAAACGTGAAATTCGGCAAACATGTTCATCCTGGTGTCTAGGTGCTCGCTAAGAAACGTTTTAAAAAAAAAATCCATGTCTAACCGCGTAAATCGCGAAAAACCGCGAAAAGTAAAATACATAATTTGTTGTAAACCATGAAGCGTACAAACGTGAAATTAGGCAAACATGTTCCTCCTGGCGTCTAGGTCCTCGCTAAGAAACGTTTTTAAAAAAAATCCAGGTCTAACCGCGTCTAACCGCGTAAATCGCGAAAAACCGCGAAAAGTAAAATACATAATTTGTTGTAAACCATGAAGCGTACAAACGTGAAATTAGGCAAACATATTCCTCCTGGCGTCTAGGTCCTCGCTAAGAAACGTTTTTAAAAAAAATCCAGGTCTAACCGCGGAAATCGCGAAAAAACCGCGAAAAGTAAAATACATTATTTTTTGTAAACTATGAAGCGTACAAACGTGAAATTCGGCAAACATGTATTATTCTCACTGTATTTAAACACGAAACCTAGAGTTCTGAAATTCGGTACATGGTTTCGGGTAAGTTCTTAGAGGCGTACTAAGAAAGGGTTTGAAAACCTTTTACTCGAAGGGTAGCTAACACCCCTATTACAATATTTTCAGTCAAACGCATATATTTGTTATTAATACATTTTTTCGGTGGCTGTTATTTAGATGAACAACTACAGCGGTTTTTGATCATTGTGAACACTCATGACAAGGCCTAGGACTGCACGCCACAGTTTGCAAGTGGCCTTATCAGTAGGCTGCAGGTATCAGCTGATAAGGGGTCTACATTGCCCCCTACCAGTCAGTCTAGCTACAGACTTTGCTACTTGCTTTGTTTTTTCCTGAACCTCTACACACTTCTGTTCACTTCAGTTCTGTTCTATACGTCAATATATTTTGATCATTTTAGGCAAGACTGATTCCGTTTTCCCTTTTACTTGATACATATAATATTTATATTTCTCTCTATTGTCTTTCTATTTATATATCTCTACTTTCTCACTATGGATGTCATCAACGTGGATGGGGTGCCTACTCCCCACCATGTATTGCCTATCAATCCTGATGGTCAGTGCTTATTCTCATCTTTGGCTTACTTCGTATACGGCACTGATTCACAAGGTTTCCAAGTTCGGACCAGTGTTGTACAGCACGTTACTAACAATTGGTGCCGATTTAAACCATTCACCTTAAATCGGACGGGGGGCATTTACAGAACAAAGGCAGAATATATGGCTGATATGAGCAAACCGGGAACTTTTGGGACAACATGTGAAATAAAAGCAGCCTCTGAAATATTCCCCTATGAGCTGCAGGTTTACACAGACCAAACTCTGTTAACCAGTTTCGGGCAGCCGGTTGAGGGAATAAAAAGACTAAGGTTTACTGGGCCACTGACAGCAGGCCACTTTGACGTCCTTATTCCCTTAGATCCTGATTCCTCTCTGACGTCTGACAATGTGAATGTGGAGGCTAATCTTGGGGAAATCCAGGACCCTGCCAACCTCTCACCCACTGATCTCCCACACTCCTCATCCCCGTCTCCAGTAAATTCCCTTACTATATCTAATACTACTGTCTCAGATCACCCCTCCGTAAATTGTTCTAAAACAAACAAGAGACGGGGGAAGAAAAGGCGTAAGCGATTTTCCAATATTAATCGTACAAAACGTCACAGGCAAGCAGTAAATAAATATAGTGAGAACAATCCTGAAGTCAATCGCGCATCCGTAAAAAAATACAGTGAGAAAAATCCTGCAATACATCAGGCGGCTGTAAAAAAATACAGTGAGAAAAATCCTACAATACATCAGGCGGCTGTAAAAAAATACAGTGAGAAAAATCCTACAATACATCAGGCGGCTGTAAAAAAATACAGTGAGAAAAATCCTACAATACATCAGGCGGCTGTAAAAAAATACAGTGAGAAAAATCCTACAATACATCAGGCGGCTGTAAAAAAATACAGTGAGAAAAATCCTACAATACATCAGGCGGCTGTAAAAAAATACAATGAGAAAAATCCTACAATAAATCAGGCGGCTGTAAAAAGATATAGTGAGAAAAATCCCGAGGTAAACATAAGTGCGGTAAAAAAATACAGTGTCAAGAGAAGTGAAATAAATTTGTTGCCATGGTCTGTTAAATCAATGTCGGGATTCAAATACAATAGCAATACTGATTACAACAAAGATAAGACTGTTGCCTTAGGTTGCATGACAACATGTAAGTGGTGTAAAGCTAGAAAATGGAAAGATGAAAGTCCTGGTCTGTGCTGTGCTAACGGAAAAGTCCATCTGCCCTCTCCTCAGCCAATGCCAGAGCTCCTACAAGCTCTTCTGACAAACAATCACCCTCTTTCTGAACACTTTCTCTCAAACTTCAGGCAGTACAATAACTGCTTTCAAATGACTTCCTTTGGAGGAAAAGAGATTAAAGAAGGCAACTTTATGCCAGACTTTAAAGTTCAGGGGCAGGTGTATCATCTAATCGGGAGTCTTTTACCTTCTTCAGAGCGGGAGCCAGCATTTTTACAAATATACTTTGTTGGTGATGAGGATAAAGAGTGTCAGCTACTGTGCAATAATGCACCTTCTGTAAAACCGTCGTTAGTGAGCGAACTCCAGAAAATATTACATGAGACAAATCCATACATTAGGGACTTTAAAATGGCGATGGAGATTGCACCAAAAAACGAAGGGTTTCAGGTGGTAATAACAGCTGACAGAAAACCCGCAGGTGCACATAGAGGTCGGTACAACAAACCCGCAACAAAAGAAGTGGCTTTGGTGATCGTAGGTCAAATGTTTGAAAAGCGAGACATCATACTCCACAGCCGAGATACACGACTGGTGCGCATAAGTGAGACTCACCGTGCTTACGATGCGTTACAGTATCCACTCATATTCTGCCGTGGGGAAGATGGTTACTCCGTTAACATACCTCAGCTTGATCCGACCACCAAAGTTGCTTTGAAGAAAACTGTATCGGCTTCCACTTTCTATGCATTTATACTTATGGAAAGAGAAGATAAAGAAAACCTAATTTTACGTTATCGCAGTCTCTTAAATCAGTTTTTAACTGATATGTTTGCTAAAATTGAAACTGAACGATTGAACTTCTTGAGACATAACCAGAGTAAATTACGAGTTGAGGAGTATGTGCATCTGCGAGATGCAGTCGATAAACGTGATGGGCAAGTGTCAGAGCTAGGGAAATTAGTGGTCTTACCTTCCAGTTTTACCGGGGGGCCTCGCTACATGCACGAGAGGACACAAGACGCTATGACTTACGTGCGCCATTACGGAAGACCTGATTTATTTATCACCTTTACATGTAACCCTAAGTGGTCTGAAATACAGGAACAGTTACACGTTGGACAGGCTCCTCATTCTAGGCACGACGTAATAGCGCGAGTGTTTCATATAAAAGTAAAAAAAATTGTCCAGTTACTTCGAAAAGGCTGTATTTTCGGGCCAACTAGGTGTTACATGTATACAGTAGAATGGCAGAAGCGTGGGCTGCCTCACGTTCACATCCTACTGTGGCTTACCAATAACATTACACCCAGCCAAATTGATAATGTCATTAGCGCTGAAATACCGGACCCTACTCTAGATCCCACACTGCATGAAATAGTGAAGTCAGCCATGGTACATGGCCCCTGTGGAAACCTCAACAGAAATTCTCCGTGTATGGTGAACGGCTCTTGCAGCAAGCGATACCCTCGCCCTCTCACCAAGGAAACGCGGACTGCTGAAGACGGTTACCCACTGTATCGCAGGCGCTCTCCCACTGACGGGGGATTTACAGTGAAGGTGAAAGACGTTGACTTGGATAACAGGTGGGTAGTGCCGTACAACCCTGTTCTGTCACGCACCTTTGAGGCTCACATCAACGTTGAAATATGTAACTCCATATAATCTATAAAATATATATGTAAGTACGTAAACAAGGGCAGTGATCAGGCAGCGTTTGGTCTACAGAACGAGTTTGATGAGGTTACACGGTACGAGTCGGGTCGCTACATCAGTAGTTCAGAGGCTGTTTGGCGGATATTCTGCTTCCCGATCCATGAAAGGTATCCACCCGTCATGCATCTTTCAGTCCACCTAGAAAACGGCCAAAGAGTGTACTTTAGCCCGGACAACATTGGAGATAAGGCCAAAAATCCACCTAAGACAACTTTATTGGCATTTTTTAATCTCTGTAAATTAGACTCTTTTGCTCGGACACTATTGTACAGTGAAGTTCCAGCCTTCTATGTATGGAAGAATAACAAGTTTTCCAGAAGAAAGCAGGGTAAGAGCGTTCCCGGACACTCTGGAGTAAAACAGGACGATGTTTTAGGTAGGGTTTACACTGTGCACCCTTTGAATGGAGAGTGCTACTATCTCCGTATTTTACTCCATGAGGTTCGAGGACCCACATGCTTCAGTCATCTGAAAATGGTTGATGGAGTAGTTCACCCCTCTTTTAAATCAGCCTGCAGAGCACTGGGATTACTGGAGGATGACAATCACTGGCATCACACTCTCGAAGAAGCCGCCATCTCCAACTTTCCACACAATATTCGAGAATTGTTTTCAGTGATGTTAGTGTTCTGTCAAGTTGCTGATGCCCTCAAACTTTGGGAAAACTACAAAGAAAGCATGTCGGAGGATGTAGCCATGAACCTTCAGAAGGAGCTTCAAGAGGGAGTGCTGCCTGATGTGGCTGTGGTGTATAACAAAACCTTGGTTCTATTGGAGGATATGGTTTTTGCTATATCTGGCCACCACCTACTCCAGTATGGCCTGCCTACTCCTTCTCGCAACGAAACTGTTGACTCAGTCAACCGTGAGTTACTGAGGGAGGTTTCCCATGATATAGCTGAATTATCAGAGTTGGTCCAAAAAAACGAGCCTAAACTTAATAGTGAACAAAAGAATGTATATGATACATTGATAACCAGTATTCACTGTGAGACTGGACAACTATTTTTCTTGGACGCTCCGGGAGGCACTGGGAAGACCTTCCTCATTAACTTATTGTTGGCTAGAATAAGAAAAGACAGAAATGTTGCAATAGCTGTCGCTTCTTCTGGAATTGCCGCTACCTTACTTGCTGGGGGAAAAACAGCGCACTCCACTTTCAAGTTACCTCTGGACCTCAACCGCCATGAAACTCCAACCTGCAATATTTCTAAACAGAGTGACATGGCCCATGTTTTGAGGTTTTGTAAGTTGATTGTGTGGGATGAGATTACCATGGCACACAAGGGAGGGTTGGAGGCACTTCATAGAACCTTACAGGACTTAAGAAATAACAACAACTTGATGGGTGGAGTGACTGTACTTTTAGCAGGAGACTTTAGACAGACCTTGCCTATCGTTCCAAGAGGAACTCGCGCCGATGAGGTGAAGGCATGTCTTAAGTCATCGTACTTATGGCCAAGAGTAAAAACTCTATATTTGAATGTTAATATGAGGGTACAGTTGATGGGTCATTCAGAGATTGAACAATTTTCAAATCTTCTTCTACAAATAGGAAATGGTCAATTAAAGGAAAACGATGGTAAAGTCAAACTTCCACACAATCTCTGCACTATTGATAGCCAAATAGAATCCTTCACTGAGCACATTTATCCTAATTTGAAAAGTATGAGCATCATTGATCCATCTTGGTTAAAACAAAGGGCAATACTTACACCAACAAATGAGTCAGCAACAAATATTAACAACTTTCTCTTAGAGCTGCTACCATTAGAGGAGATGAAGTATGAATCAGTTGATTGTGTTGTTGAGTTAAAGGAAACAGTCAACTACCCTGTAGAGTTCCTCCACACACTAAACCCACCAGGGATTCCTCCTCACAGCCTCCGCCTCAAGGTGGGAGTACCTATCATGCTGATTCGAAACATCAATCCTCCAAAACTGTGCAATGGCACCAGACTCCAAGTTAAGACTCTCCATAAGCATGTGATCGAAGCCACAATCATCACTGGTGTAGGCCAGGGGGAAACTGTCTTCATTCCGCGAATCCCTTTGATTCCATCGGATTACCACTTTGAATTCAAACGTCTACAATTTCCTGTCAAAGTATGTTTTGCTATGACAATCAGTAAATCCCAAGGTCAGACTTTGAAGATAGCTGGTGTTGATTTGCGGAATGATTGTTTCTCCCACGGCCAATTGTATGTCGCCTGCTCCAGAGTCAGCTCACATGAAAATTTATTTATTTTGCAACCGGAAGGTGAAACTTCCAATGTAGTTTACCGTGAAGTGCTGCAGTGAATAGGCCAGTTATCAAATTCAGGATGAGATCATAATGTTTACCATTTCCATCTGACGGCAGTAGGCACGGGGACCTGCCTAATAACTAAAACTCCCCAACTTTACGTTGACGGCAGTAGGCACGGGGACCTGCCTAACAATTAAAACTCTCCAACTTGATGTCGACAGCAGTAGGCTAGGGGACCTGCCTAATAATTCAAACTCCCCAACTTTACGTTGATGGCAGTAGGCAAGGGGGCCTGCCTAATAATTAAAACTCCCAACTTAATGTTTACGGCAGTAGGCTAGGGGATCTGCCTAATATTGAAAACTCCCTGACCCGGACTTGACATGAGAAACGACGTATGGCCACCTCCCTGTGGTGTTTCTCGGGTAACGCTAAGAGCCATACACTTTAAAGATTAAAAAAAGTAAACATACAAAAGGTATTGTATTAAGATTTTAATTGAATTAAATAGATAATGTAGTATTCCGTAGCGAAGCACGGGTATGTCAGCTAGTATATATATATATATTATATATATATATATATATAATTATATATATATATATATATATATATATATATATACATTCTTATGCTTTTTAAATTTCACACACATAAATATCATATATTAATTACAATTAGTAACAATATAAATGCAATGTGTCTCCGTTGCTTTTTCAGCTTGATACATTGCTAGACATGTATTTTTATACATGTTTTGTAGACAAAATAACAAACGTAAATCGTGTCTAAAATTCCAAAGAGCTTCCAACTAGTTTTATATAAAAGTTCTCCTGTAGTCCTGTATTGAAGCAGAATTATTAAAGTTGATAGAGACCATTTTGTATGCAAATTGCTATTTACCAACTATTCCAATCTAGATTTTGGTATGTAAATTAGTCCAGGTATTGTACTATTATGAGTGATTTATATTTGAATATGATAGGTACTTTGATTTGTGTTACATATTTTAGGAATGCATTAGAAAAAGGTATATTTTAACTTGTACAATATGATCTTCATAAAACTGACGTAAATAAATTGTATAAAATATGTATTGACATGAATAATCTACTAATTGTTCAAAACAAAGAAATGGCCAAACAAAAATAAATGTAACACAAAGTCAAATAGACAAAACAATTCTCTAATATATTACCACTGTCTAGAAGTATAAGTTTTCAACTTTTGTTGTTCAAAAACTTAAAACTCCTTTCACATGTATTAAATTAATTAAATTATTTTTGAGCTCAATACTACAATTCCTATTACGAATTTCTAAGTTAATGGTGAAGATATTAATGTATAAAGCTGTACATATTTAAGTGTTGTAAAGAACATAAAATTCTACCACAGTATGTCTCGTTGTATTCATACACCCACACACCATCATCACATGTTCTTATGCCCATGACAGATATAACAAAATTGTCTTGGTAAAGGGGCAAGGTCGTTACAATAATTATTGGTATTTTCTTTTTTTGTTTCCAGTAGTAGTGTACACAAGAACAAATTACACATACTCCTTAATTAATAGGTTCTATGAATTTCTTCCCATTTCTTTTCTATTCAAATGTTGTCGCTACCACACTTCGTTTTTTTTATAAGTATATAACTCTTTAAGTTATCATATACCACTCGTTTTCTATGATAGAAATTAGAATCTGATTTAAAGGAACAGTTATTGTGGGCGGAATCATTTTCGAAAAGTGTTTAATATAAACCTGGTTATTGCAATGTATTATATAAAATTTGTGTTATGTCTATTTATTCATATAATTAAGCTTTACAATTGACCACACTGGAACATCTTTCACTGACAAGGAAGTATAGGTATCTCTTTTAATAGTTTCATAGCTACTAACTAAAAATTTTGTCATTTTTAAGGATTGAATTTCTTCAGACAATTTATATTATAACTAGTGGTCCTATAGTAAATTTATATTATTCTGACAAGAATATTTAAATTATATTACTCTGAAACACTATAAATGCACGTAGTTTAACTTAATGTCATTCAGAGTTTGTACAATTCTTAGAGTATAACCAGTTACATGATACTTGTAACAGAGACTCAATTAACAATAACAAAGTAAAAACAAATATTCTTGGAGGAGTTGTTTTTTAACCCATAGAAAATTTAAATTTAGGAAAAAGATGGATTTGTAAATGAATGGATTACAAAATTTCCTTGATAGGCCCTGTATT
Source organism: Aphrophora alni (assembly GCA_963513935.1). Taxonomy (NCBI): domain Eukaryota; kingdom Metazoa; phylum Arthropoda; class Insecta; order Hemiptera; family Aphrophoridae; genus Aphrophora; species Aphrophora alni. The sequence continues at coordinate 131,022,128 of OY740768.1, read as the reverse complement.
TCACCAATAAGAATAAACTAATGAGACAATAATAAAATTTTCCTGAGATTGTAAGTTAATAGATTTACATGTTAGTACAGTGAATTAAGTAAGTCAAACAGTTATATTAGTTACATATGCAAGCACAAAAATGGGGAATTTTCGCACCTATAATCAAGGTTGATGAACATGTTTTAAATTTTGATTTATATGAGCAAGTATAACTTGTATTCAATAAAACTTATTGAATGATTTTGATTAGTGATATTTCTTTAAATTCAGAGTGAATATGAACCCATATAATTCAAACTGTGTATTCTACAACTGGATGTTATTGACACATAGCGCAGAGATTTGGATTTAACAACTCAAGACAGATTTAACAGCATGATTATTTAATATCTGGTGACGTTAGAAGTAACCCCTTTGTGGTAAATACTCGTGCAATTTATGATTATATATTAGTTTTGTTGTTTAAAGGCAAAAACCTCTTATTATCATCGCCATAGAAGAAAAGGCACCTTGATGCACAAAGGCCTTATTAGCCTTCGAATACTCTAATACCATAAGAGTAGGAAAACAGTAAGAGTGTGTTCAAAAGGGACATGATAGGGAAAATGAAAGAGAGGTAATTAAATCAAGACTACATACAAAAAAGTGTAGACCCAGATAGACTCGTAAATGTCAAGTCCGTACTCACTAAAGTGAGCCACTTGGGGTTCGTGACATATTATTTATTTATTCCTTCGAATTTAAAAGGAATACATGTCTCATAGAATTTCCTATGAGACAAATACTTCCCTTTTAAATTTGTAAACGTCACTTCTTAGCTTAGTGCACCCGATGTAATCCCAAGTCTGTGATAAACTTCTTAACTTAACACCAAACATCTTAACCTAATCCCAAAGGATAAACATTTAAGTTGGCTAAAAGTGTTTTCTTCCTTCTTCTTGTTTTTCCCACAGCACTAATATACATGTACTCTCTCCAGTAGCGAAATCAGGAAGATTCAGTTTAGAAACGTTATTGTCATCAGGAGACTGTCAACCTATATAATACTATTTATATTTATATAAATATATATATTTATATAAATATATATATTTATATATAAATACTATAAGTATTTGTTTTTTGCAATATACTTGTTTTTATACTTTATAAACGAGGGTGAATCACGCTGTACCTCTACTGAATTGTCTACAGTATCTTATTTTAGTATAATAACTCTTGATTTTCTTTTTATATGTGTCTTTGTTTTCCAAACAAAAATAATTATTACTGAAATTATTAAATCACCTATTAATTAAAGGAACCATATTTGACATTTATAGATGTTCTCGACAGAGGTGAACAGTTACAATTCAAAATGAATGTTTTACCCCATTCTCTTTAATTGGTTATTTCTCAGATAATATTTCCCACGTACCGTGACCTCTTTTAAAAACTAAAGCTTTATTATTGTTGCTTACGTTTCTCAAATACTCATGTAAAAGAGACTCAACATTGATTCAATATTTCTATTAACTAAAATAACTTTAAAATTATATGGAAACGGAGAGTTTAACATAAAAACAGCGTGCTAACAATTTACAGAAAATTATATTAACGACAATAAACTCTCAGCTCCCTTAGGGGCTCACTATAGCGAGTAAATGTGTTGGATACGAAACCTCATGTTCTTTTTCCAACCCTGATGCAATAATTATGGTGTTCGAAAACTGGGGAAAGTTATTTTGTTGTTGTTATTTTTTTTATAAAAGGCTTTGAATATCACTAGATTTTACGCCTTTAAACAACAAGGAAAACACAGGTATCAAGCACTAACATGAAACAAGTTTTAACTAATGTCATGTGAAAGCGCTAACACGATGTCAAACTTATGACGGCTGAATGATTGCTTGAAGAGCTGTCTGTATCTACAGTTTGCCTATATCGTAAAGAAATTAAAACAAAATATGATTTATTGTAACTTTATTGGAGTAATTTTTTTTTTTAATATTTTGGAATTTTTTAATAATATATTAAGTAATTTATTTTTATAACTTTAGTAATTATTGCAACATTATTTGTAATAAAAATATATTCATTTTTATAATTTAATTTTTTTAAAGTATTAATGCTTTAATACACATATATTAATTTATTAACTTTACTTTGATTTGATTTATAAACTGGTGAAATTAATAAAGAAAAAATTTAATCAAATTAAATTGATTACAATTACTTATACCACAGCAATGAAATATTTTAGCGGAGCATCCAAAACATAATACTTATTTTTTCAAAGTTTTCAATTGATTTACACCTAATTTAAATAATGTCTAGATTGAGAGTGTAAAATTTGGTGAGTTATTCAGTTCTATAACTATCAAGCATATTTTATTTTCTGGAATATATAAACCTCAACCCAAATAGCAAATTGAAATGGATGATAATACTTCTTAATATATTATTTTAATGGGTTTATTTGCTTAAGTAGTAAGGTACATTCTGTTAACAAATATAAATATGGCAGCTAATATCCTTAAAAATTAATTGTTTTGATTTTTTTTCAATTAAATAACATTTGTTTAGTATAAACTTACATCTAATTCATTCTCCGAAAGCAAGACATTCAGGTTGAGATTTGTAATATTCGTTAAACTGTAACTTGATCAGAGCAAGAAAGTTATTATTTAGATTCAGTAAATAAAACGAACGGCGTTGATTGAATCTAGAGTAACAGCATGTATTGCTAGCTAACATGTATAGGGCTTCAAGTTATTTACAAAAAATCACATTTAATTATTATTATTTGATCAAGATAAAGTGCAATCTAGTTAGTTCTTTATTATCTTTTTCAAGGATATTTCTTCATTACCTCTGACACGTATTTCTAACATAGGTTTTTAAATATATGCATATATTTCAAAGTGTACAAGAGCCCTGTCTAATGAAAATATTAGTGCAGCTTTTTATTGTACATTATTTAAATGAGAAATATTTTATGCTACTCAAGGGAGAAGTAAATATCTTTTCTAGGTCACTTCTAATTTGCATATAGTAATAATGTCTAGTTTTAATTTTGTAAATATACCAAACAATGAAAAAGTTAGAATCAAAAGTTTATATTGAATTCAATTCCCAATTATAGTTATTGTATTTTGTAAATTATTTTTCAATCATATTTAAGTTAATTCATTACTTAACACTAGATATATGGGATTGGAGACATGTATCGTGAATTTTAAATTTGCAGTTTGTCTCGACTGCCTCATTAAAAAAAATAATATGTTTGTGTGGTATAATCTTGAAATGATCTATATACGTACGTCTTAAGGAAAAATCACTCCTATAATCAGAAACACCCAATTTTAGAATAAGGTGAACTCTGTCACTGTGAAGGTGAGATTAAACTAAATGTCCAACAATAAATAAATGAGATATGAAGTCTATAACAATAATATGATTAGGAGGTAGAAGTTTGGACTCTGGTTTTACAGATTACTTTAGTTTACAAGTAAACCTTGTTCCTAACTTTGGTAAAAATATTTATAATAGCCTTTTTATATAACGGCCTCAGTTTATATATATAAAAAAATAAAATAAAAAAAAAGCAAATATGATAGTTGATATAAAAGGAAAAAATTGGATAAGCGTTATTTATTGTTAAATTTCACGTAATTGTTATTCATCCCAAAATAATAAAACGATAAAAAAACACACAACCATAAAAATCTTACTTGTTTCTTGTAAAGTTGCTTGTTAGTGTTAAATATTACACAAAAAAATGTATATGGTTTCATTTTACTGTATATAACATAAACTTATATAATTATTTTACTATATTAAATATTCACATGTAAGCATTAACTAAAATAAAAAAGATCCAGAAACTATTGCTAACACATTAGAGTAATTCTCATTAAAAGTAATAGACCACCATTCACGACCACTACATTGAACTTATAAAGTCGTGTGGTTTCATAAGGAAAGTTTTACCTAGTTTGATACACATAGAAAACTTTGCTGTAAATATAATCCAAAACTAATTTAAACTCCACATCTGCAGCATAGGATAGATGGAGTTTACTTAACCAACTTCGCCACATCAAAGAGATGAGTTCAAATAACCAAGCTCAGTTTAATACAAAGTTTAACTAAATTTACCTTATTTAACAGTCTTTAACAGTTATTAAAGGATAGACCTGACTTATTGATGTACCTAATTGCAATGAATAGACACTTTATAAATCCAAATAAAGCTACAGATAGTTACCAGATGATCACTCTTGAACAAGTTAACGTATTTAAATAAATATTAATGTAATTAAGTAAACTCGATGTGTCATGTTATAATTACCAATGTTACTTGTAATGTTTTACTTTGTAATCGTTGCATGAAAATAATCGAGTTTCAGTGTCCAAGTTAAAAGTAGGCTACTAAGATTTATGTTATTAGAAGGAAGTGCTGAGATTAGGTATTCCATAGGTGAAAGTATTACATCTGTTTAAATAATAATGCCACTATTTGATATTTCGTTTAATTGTATTTAATAATAGATTGAAAATTTTATATTCAACACACTATAATTCGCCATATCACTGCTGCACTACTGAATGTTGTTAAATAATAAAAAGTTTCTGTTAGTTATTACCGAGGTATACTAAACTATATAAGACCTGATTTACAAACATGTTACGTATTTATGTTAAGAAATATGTCTTTAGTTTTGGAGGTTGACAAAGTTAGAAGAAATAGGCATAATATAAATTTATAAAAATGCGAAGGTTTACCTAAATTAGTTTAAATCTAGTATTAATGGACGATGTAAACATTATATTTTTATCCCGTTTGATACTGTTCAATGAAACATTTTTAATACATCAAATTTGTACTTTTAAGGACATAAACCAAAATACCTTTCCACACACACACATTTTTTTAAATTTAAAACCAAACAGTTGTATTATTTCATGTAACACAATGAATTAAGGCCGGAGATAAGACCGGGGAGACATTTAAGTGGAGCAATAAAGCAGACATCTCGACTTCCATATTGTTGAGGAATAATATTGTTATGAACAAAAATTGAGATGGAGTGGGAGAGATAAAAATATTTGTATTTATATTTTGTTTTATATTTACGTTCCACGTGATATCCTTTTATTTATTTAACTTCTAGCTGTTCTTTATTCCAAAATAAATATAATAATATACGTATAAATAACTTCCATACGTATAATAAAGTACGTTCCAATCAAACAAAACATTATTGAAGTATTCTTGGCATTACCTACAATGTAAGTGAAGTAATTTCTATTGTGTCTTCATTACATTGTGTATTTGAGTAGCCAATTTATATAATCCAATCAATAGATATTCCGAATCTTTCTTTTTTCAAATGCAGTTATTAAGTGATAATGATTCAAGTACCCTGCAATTACACTAAACAAATGTAAAACAATACACATAAGTTTCAAACACACAGAAAAAAGTTATAAAAATAGACGACTGTTAGGGACACAAAAAAAATTTAGCCTACCAAACCTATTTGCTTTATAGTTACAAATGTTTTGCTTCTTGTTCCGATATTTTCAATAAGTTTCAAAACGCAATCGACAACCCTGTAGAAATGTGGTGTACAAATACTGAACAATCAATAAAGAAAATAGAGTCACGAAATAGAGAGAATAACAAACCGATATGATTTCAAGAACATATAGATATTTGATTAACCCAGTTCAGTTCTTATATTGTATTTGATTTAATACAATCAATATCGAATCGTAGTAGATACATTTCCAAGAAATAGTTAAAAAACAATCTCTTTAAACAGTCCGTGAGAAGAATATAAATTGTCGACTTAAACGTTAAGATTGAGACTCTTTACTCTGTTTAGTGAAATCGTTTTACATAAATTACAGTGAATCACTTTTGTAATTTATATACGTACTAGGGGGTAGATTACCGACTAATGCATTTCAAACACTGGAGTGTTTAAGTTGCCTGATTTCAAGATACCGTAAACAAAGACATCAGTTTTATTCCTATTAACAAATTGTTTCAATTTTATTCTTTAATTGTTGCAACAGTTTTTTACAGTAATTTCTTGGTTTTATAATTCTTTTTCATTTCAGATAAATTAACTGATTTTGGTAATACAAAATCATTGGTTCTTCCAATTTTAACCTTTTTTTTACGATTTGACCAACCACTTTTCAATAAAGTTTCAACTATGTATATTTATAAACATATTACTTATCTATTATAATTAGTTTCGAGTAAGTTTGCTAATCCCCCAAAAATGTAACTTCTATTTCTGACATGCTGTCCATATTCGTCTGAACATAAGGACAATAGCGGACACAGTACATTAAGAAAAGACCAATAAATTTGAAACAGGGACTATAGTCTGCTATATAGGTCCCAATTGCAATTCAAAAAGTAATTTCAAACCTTAACTAGCCAAGAAAACTTGGCAGACTAGAGTTACTGACGGAGAGTAATAAGAGGTGGTTTTTTAACATACTTAAAGACCGAACCACTGACATGAGCAAATCTAGTAGATACTGTTTAGTATATACACTCCAACCAGTCCTATTAGAGCCTACCTACGTCAAGATATTAATGATAACACAATTAAGTGACTCATAAAACCCATGTGACTCATGAAACTGCTTACATAACTCTATATCTTTTTGTGTACCAAATACAACGTATACTAAGAAATACGATCTACCAATACAGTGTTACATTTCTTACAAGGTCCAAAAGTCCAACTTTTGGGTGAGTAAATACCACGATGGTTCCAATTGACTTGTTTAATCTGTAACTGTCTTGTACACTTGATTTTGACTTAAATAGATCGTTTTAATGTGTTTTGAGCCCCCAAATCCTCCCTCCCCAAATAAAATACATTATGAACTTCGATATTTTTTATTTATATTATTTTTTTAAATTAATATAGTAATATATGTTTATAACTTTAATAATTTCAAATTCTGTAACAGTGGTTACTTATTAGGTTCACCAATTTGCCAAATAGTAATATTAACACGAGAGAGGCTATTAGTTGGTACGAAATACAGATTTAATTATAGTTTATAGAATCAAATATTAACTGTATTATTTCTCTTCCTGACTGCAACCTCGGCCGGTCTTTTACTTTTATTGATAACTATTACGAAATATTTAAGAGAGTAAATATTTTTTAATATTTAATTTCAATTGGTATTATTATTAAAAGACAAAATCAACGAAAAAATGTTACTACAAAAGCTTTAGTTCTTTTACTATCTTCTGCTCTATTCCTTTTACCTTCGCCTAGCTGGAACTTTGATTTTGATTTTAATATAATATAATATTTAAAAGATTAAAATATTTATTACACGCTGTAATTCATCATAATAAATAATAATAAAGGGATAAAGATATTTTATTGAGGTTTATTTTATACATTACTTAATTTACTGTATAACTATTCATATTGAATGCATAGCATTGTTGAACGTTTACCCTTAATACTACATCCTGAACATGTTTACTCATACATCTTAGAATATTCTGCTTGGCTTGCTACTCTACTGATGTGTTAAATTACGTATCAAGAGTGAATTCATATTTGAAATCCCTATACTGGAAAATTATATCTCCAACATCAAAACAAACATAAAAGACTTTTATCGATTATTTAAATACATGCTTTATATATACTAAATTAGTACACAAAGCGTAATAATTATTATTATACAACTATTTTGATTTAAAGTCGAACTTATAAAACAATTTTAAATCAAATTACCATTATATTTTTATATAGGCGAAATCGATAAATTATAATATTTTTTTATAACGCCATTATTTAACCAAGCTATTATTCCATGTGGTTTATAATAATATCGTAAACATTTTGCTATTCTAGCAAAAGAAAAAATGGTAATACAATTTATTAGCAATTATATATGTTGTTTATGCCGTATTTGCTTGAGTTGATATAATATTCACATCACAATAAATAACTTTACTTGCTGTGTTATTATGATGTGTGACAACAAATATAAATTAACTATGAACTTGTCTAATATATAGTGGAATATGTTTCATCCTACTATTTTATTATTTTGAGAATTATAGAATAATAATTTAAATATTTTTATTTTAAAGTATTACATATTTTAAAAATAATTCTCGAAAACTGACATAATTTTTCTACAAGGGAGAACAATTTTATAATCAGTTTTATAATTAAATAACCTGCACCTTAAAATTTGCAGCTATGTTTATATTACATAATCTTTAAACTAAGCAATATATAAAAAAATCATTTTTTTAAACTATAAATAATTAGTGGCAAGGTTGGCTCACCCATTAGTACGTTAGTATTAAAATAATACAATTATTATTTAAACTACAGTTCAAAAAAGTCAATAATATAATGAGTAAATAAAGAAAGAAATTATTTTGTGGAGAAAATGCATTTTATATTTAAATTGCATTTGTACATAAAGAAAATTATTTACATGGTTTAATCAAACATTTTCCATCAGTTATATACATAAAAAATAATAAACGACATTTCAAAAATAAATCAACTTTCGTTATCAAGCAATAGATAATAATTTGATCTCAGCGTCTCAAAACAACATTATGTGATAAGTTATTCATTATTTAAACAAATTAGTTATCAACAGACGAAGTGTATATTATTAAATTCCGTGACATATTTTCAAGTTAAGTATTTTCAAAACTGAACATATTACCATTATGGACGTATAAACGAGTATATTTCTTAACGTGAATGTAAGTTGCTAATAAAAAGATAATCGAATATTATTTATACCAGTCTCATATTCTGATATAAAAATTTAGTGTACAGAGTCTGGTAATGGTGAAAATTCGATTACGAAAGTAAAAAAAAAAGAAAGAAAAAGAAAAAAAGTTTAGTCAAAGCTTAGTTGAAAAAATACTATTACTCAAAATACCATTTGGTTGGGCAGTCGGATTTAGAGCTTACAAAAGAAACGACATTAATATTTCAGAGGGACAACAAGTCGACTATTTTTAAGCTTTTGTATTTCAGTTCCGAAGTTTACTTTAAATATTGAAGGATTTTAACACACAACTAGGATTTATCTAATTGAATTTGTTATTTTCATAACAAAATAAATCTATTTAATGCATTACAATAAAAATGAAACTCAAAATGTTATATTATTTGATAGCAATATGTTGCTCTGTAAAAACAGAACAATATTTCAACTTCTAATTAGTGTTCGGATATTTTACTTTTAAGGAATTTTACCAAATATATATTTATTAACCATAATTTGTTCAAATTTAATATATTTTAAACCGAAAAACCTTTTAGTTACCATCGTCTTTAAAAAACATAACAATCTCTATCCCTTGACTACTCATATAGCATCAGCATCTGAAGTGAATAAAAGATGTTTAAGAGAGACCTGAAAGGAAAAGAGAGGAGTCTAACCCAAGACTACATGAAAGATCCAACTAGGGTTCTCGCAATTTACTATTTTTACAAATGAGTATGTAAAATATTGAAACTTTCTTCCTGTAGAAGTGAAAATGAGATGAAAGTACAATATAAGAACTAAAATGTCGTAACTAGATTTTTACCTAGATTGTTGAAAACATATTCTTATTTTATGTGAAAATTTTTACTAATACCGGTATACTGCTTTTTAACTACCTATTTCTTTTTTTTCTTTAATAAATCAATTAGACATAATCATTGATTTAAACAATTGTATTTTCTGTTCACTAGTTCAAACTTATTTTTCATGATAGTTAATAGAAAATTGTTTCCCAGTTTTAGTTTTATAGTTATGTCTAAATTTATATTTCTTTTATTTCAAAAAATTTAAGTGATTGTTACAAGAATAGTTATGATTTTATAATTTAAACACTACTATCTTACTTACTTACTTGAAATGAGAAACCTAATTAAAAATATTTCTAGTCTGGTTGACAGTGTTGTTTTTTACTATTCAACTTTGAAGAAACTACTTTTTTACTGTAGAATATGTAATTATTCAAAAAAAATTATTATTCAAAGCTATAATATAGACGTTATTCAGTCAAATTAGGATCAACAAAATTTCTAAACTACTTTTCGATACAATACAACATTTACACTTTCAACACATATACACTAGTTTTTTTTAAATATTCCAACTAGTTAAAGAACTATATACGTAGTGTATATATATATATATATATATATATATATAACTACATTTAATATCATATATAAATAATTATATAAAATATTTGTCATCTGTAATCAAGAAGACACATTTCAAAAGATGACATATCAATGTAAACATAATTCACTGAACGAAGCAAGTTTATAATATTATTTATGTTGTAAAGAAGATACGGTCAAACTCGTTACGCCGACTGCTATGAAAAATTAAAATTCATTTCTTTGTAAGTAATATTTGACACAATTTTTCATTTTATTTAGAAAAATAATAACAACAAAATTACCATTCCAATTTTTAAAATTCTGTAATTTTAAAGGAAAAAGAATCAGATAAATAATGGATATTACCATAGGTGATAGGTGTTCCACTTTTATCAGATTCTAATAAAACAATTCATATTCTGAATTCATTTTCTATTTATTATACATTGAAGCAAGAATTTTAATATCACACAGCATATACAAAAAATTGGACCAAATGAAAACTTACAAATTTCCTTAATTGATTGGCATTGAAGTGGCAAGAATATCTCTAAGTCATCTTTGATATTTTCTACAGTTTATTAGTTATTTGGATGTTTAAATCAGAAAAATGGTTTGAACATTTGTGCCAAAAATTAATAAAACCTTCGTTGGATTGTTTTTGAATGAATTAGTAATGCATATTTAGTGTTACATATCTTGAATTGAATTGTACAACTAATTCAAATTTTCAGCTATGGGTTTCATTATGTAAACAAAAAAAAGTTGTTTATTTTTTTTATTACAATAATTGTTAAATATAGTAATGGAAAAAGTTAAAACAGTAGCAAGTATCTAATATTAAAATTTAGGTTGTAATTAATAATATAGATATAGTTAATCTGAAACTGTACAAACTAGATCCAAAAACATTTTAAGGCTCTTCATTCCTATCTCAAAAAACTATATTGAACACAGACTATGGATACTGAAAAAACTTCAGTTAAACCTATAATAAAGATATAAATTTAAAAAATGATATATTACAAGTAACATAATAGTATGACTAAATGGAATCTGTTATTTGATAAATATATGAGAAATAATGCAAGCTCTGTGAAGTTTAATTACCTTAATTTGCTGCACCTCTAAGTGTAAGGTTATGCATTGACAATCAATCGGTAACTCAATGATTGCATACTAAAATTAATGTTATCCCAGCATATTGTAGAGAAATACCAACTTATATAAATATATTTAAATTACATTATTTATACCACGGTTTAAAAAATCTATTACATCATTCTATTATTTTTGTCTTGACTTTATTATTATTGTAGATAATGTAACTGTTCTTTTAATATTAACTGATTAATATAATTTCAAACTAGTTTTCACGGGAATTAAATAGACTGAATATTTTTTATTAGAACTAAGTGCGAATTTCATCTCCGTCCAATGGGAATAGTGACAAGTTAATCCTCTTCAAGTAAGAAAAAGAAGAAAAGTCCAGTCACGCAGGCTTTAGTTCACAATGGATACAGTAATAGATTTAGGTTGGTCACAAAAGAAAACGTAAAGAAGTTTTCAACTTTCTTCTTTCACTCTACAAAACGTGTAATACACCAAATACTTGTCATTGTGAATAGATTCCTTTAACAATTAGGAAGATTAAAAATGTGTACGTGTTAAACATTTTGGTTAGATGTTTTTGATCAATATAAATTTTGAATAAGCTGCTCCAACCAACTCACCCACAAAATAATTATATGTAGAAGTGACAAATAAATATCCTCATCTAACCAACCACATTCACACATACACATATGAAAACACAAGCAACATTCGTAGAAACATTACCATTACTTTTCAATTATTAATTAATATTGGGCTAATTAAAATAAATTGATATGTTATGTTAAATAAGTATTTAAAGTGTGTGGAAATTTTTATTTTAATAGAAATAGAATTGTTGAAAAGTCAAATTTTCCAATTAGAAAGAAATAAGTAATCAAATTAAGAAAAGTATTATTTGTTATAAATTTCGGTAAAATAGAACCTGCTCTGAATTTTAAGAATTTATTTGTTTTATACTTATATAGAAGTTGAATTTATAAAAGAAAATGATTATGTAAAAAAGTTGATGGAAAAATAATTGTGTTTAGATATAATTGAAAATTTAATTTGTTGCAAAAAGTGATATATATATATATATATATATATATATCACTTAAACAATATACTTACACTTATATATAAGTATATATATATATATATATATATATATATATATATATATATATATACTTATATAAATTAATTTTAAAACTATGAATTTTGCTTGCAATTATTTTAATAATCCACACACAGGTTACAACTACATCTAAGTGACTAATATAGATTGTGATTGAGGAACTTTCCAAAGATCTCGCTCTTGAGATAAGTAATAAAAAAGATAAAATTTGCTCGTGAGTTCCCTGAATTAAGGGAAAATTAATAATAATTGCTGGAAACGGTAAATAAAGAGGGTACCGATAGTTTAGGCCCAACCTAAACTATTGAAGGGAATAGGAGGTTCAGGTGAATATTGAAAAGCCTAAACTTCCAGTGAACCGTCTAAATCCACTATAACACTCTCTAAAATCTAAATTCACTCTCGAAAACAAAGTATGTAATAAATATTACAGGGTTTGAGGTAAGTGCGTTACATAAAAGGGGGAAGGTGCACAGCCTAGCTCAGTGTACAACAGAATAGCTGAGTTTGTCCCTTGTAGTACATTTTACCATCTTTCCCAGTTTCAATAATTTCATATTTGTTGATGCGTTTCGGATATACACCATTCTCAAAACACTTAAGTGTACTGATCATCCCAAGCTTGGACTCGTTATTTTTTAAAGCAACTCGCTCCTCCCACACTTCCCCCCTCCTTTCTTCTTATTGACTTATCTAAAACCCGTTTAAATTGTCTCTGATTAGTGTCTCCCCCCCCCCTTTATCCAAGCATGTTTCCGATCTCTTGCCCTTCCCTTTTGAAAAACCTCTTCAATATTTTTAAATAACGTCTCATTGTGAATTTACTTGTTCATTAATAATTTTGTTATAATTAACGAACCTGGTAATGGCGGATTAATGTATACATTTTAATTATAACATTCCCAGCGGATATATCAAATATCAACATATATTTTATTTTATTTAAAAAAAAAAACGAAAATAAGTTTTTTTTTATTTTTACCGAATATGTTTCCTTCCACTTTCTCTGCTCACGTCTTTCAAAGCATATAATGCTTACATATAAATGTAGTATTCAACATACAGTTTAATGAATTTGTAATTATTTGTAACTATTCTTTACATTATACCATTATAAGTAAAATATTGTGATTATTATTTATATGTGTACTTGAATCAGGTCACTGTTAAATTGATATTACTTTAAAAGTAAATTTTTCAAATGATAACATGCATTTCTCTTAAAATCTATTTAGTATTGTAATATCTGAGATATTGTTTTTTTGTGCTTTTATGTGACTAAATGTGGTTCATAAATAAATTTCTTTTTAGTTATTTAAATGTTCGTTCTATCTCTGTGTGATATATTTATTTCTTTCAGAGGAATGTAACTTGTAACGTAATGAGAATGAACTCACATGAGAATGACAATAGAACTGTGTACCCTATTGTCTAAATAACTGAATTATTATACCTCTGGTTCAAATGATTCGACTTTCCCTTTTTTTCAAAATCAAGGAAATCATGTGAATTTATATATGGTAAATATCAGAGCGATTACAAAGTATACAGTTGTTTGTTTACATTGATAAGATAAAATACATTAATAGTTGTAGCCAAGGAGGATATAATGAAGAGTCCTAGTTAAAGAAGAAATATGGAACCCGAGGACCAAGGTAATTTATGTAAATCAATTTGAAATTTCTTTTTAGGTCTCTAAACAAAGGTATTTGTTCGTACAAGAAAACAAAGAGATTATACAAATAAATAATTCATAATAAATGTTAAACCAATACAGTCACAAAATATTACACACTTTGGCTCTTGTTATATACACTGGATAAGAAAAAAATAGTTACAATTTTTTTTAAATCTCAGCAATTGATATAAACAACAGTTTTCCAAACAGAACAAAATTATAGATCACCCTGTTAATTCAAAATAAATCAAACAACCGCAACAAACTATCCATTGTTCAAATAAGACAAAATCCTGCCATTTAAATTCCTACGTTAAACATGTATTTATGAATCTAACTTTAGAACACACACTGTAAAACACACAACGTGTTAGAGATGCATAACTTTATAGTATTATAAAAAGCTTAAACATGAACAAAAAGAAATTTTTATATGGCTAATATTACTTATATTACCTTACTGATATACTAATAGTTCATATAAATATTCTCTTTCAACAGACTATGCAAATATATAATCTTTTATCTTAATTTCACTAATTTATTTCTTGTGATATCAAATTTTTTCAAGGAAGCCCTAATTTTTTTAATTGTTGTTTTTTGTTAATTTCTACTGCGAAATATAGTTACAAGATTATTCGGTTATTGAAACGTTAATTTTTCTTTTTTTTATTGATTATATTGAATGTCTATCCGTTTCCTTGAAGTTGTTAAAAAATTCAAGGTTTATCGTTTGAATTAAAACATACAATCATAACAACCTTTTCAATTAGAGCTGTGCATTGTATATTAACCTCTACAGTCTTGTACCTATCTAAAGTAACTAATTTCAGAGACAATTAATCATTTCCTTTGTCGTTGTAATACCATCAATACATCGACTATAGAATGTGGAACAACGCCCATCTCTCCTTTAAAATGATTAGATTCGTGGAAACCTGATTAATTAATTGTTACATTAATCTTCCAGAGAAAATAAGTTAAGAACTAGACTTTGTTACAAAGAAATATTTGGAATAATATTATAATAACGACGAAATTAGTATTATCACAGACAATAAACAATATTGTTTTATTGTCTATTGTAATAATTATGTAAAAACTGAATTTTTTAAAACTACTTACAATGTGTAATTAGACTTTACCTAGTTTTGATGTACATAATTTAAATACTAAAATATCATGTATAATAGATATCATTAAATTATATAGACTAAATTCAAAATAGACAATTTAGTAATTACCAATTAAACGCATCTTTAAATATATATTTAAAAAGTGTATTATGTCAGATACGGTTTATGGTTCAAAAATTTAACTAATGTGTTTTTATTCGTGTTGCATCTGAGCGTTATTAAGGAAAAAAACTGATTTCACCATTTATGCTAAACCAAATAATAATACAAAATTGAAATCAATATGTTTTAAAACAAACCATAAAATCAGATATAGATATAAATTCAATAACAAAATTTTCGAATTCTTCCTAATCCTTTTCCTAAATAATTAATTCAAGTTTTGGGTTGTTAATTTTTTTAACTGAATGAATGTCCTGTAACGATTTGTTAGTATTGTTATTTTTAATTGTTGTGTTCTTTAATGGCATTAGAAAATAATTGACAATGTTTAAAAGAAAAGATCATTGCAATCATAAGTATAAAACTTAAAAATCTGTCAAGCTGTCTAAGTTGCATAACTAGTTTTGATCACTTTAATGTCTTCTAATTTAAATACTACAAAATAAATATTAGTCTTAATGTTGGTAAATATTTCTAATTTAAGATATCAGTTCTTTAATGTTTATTGACTTAGCTAACTAAACTAATAAAAAACCACATTTTTCGTAATATACACCAAACAATAATACTGTAATAAACTAGTAATAGTCCAATATCCCATATAATAGGTACCCGCACTTTCCTTAAAGCACAAATTGAAAACCAGTACAATTTCTACCATCACATTCCTGCACTGCAATACAACATTCCTTAACAAAACCTCCAATAACTTAAGTATTTAACCACAAAACCTACAAAATTTCAGTTACATATCTACGACGGTAGGATGCCTAGAATCGTTGTGCTCACTTATTTCAAATATCAAACTTATTGCAAACTAAATTTTTATTTCAAATTTTAAACAAGAATTCATAAAATAGTTTAACAACAACAATAATAATAAAGACAAGTTAGTAAACGATCTTGTATGTTCATTGAGTTAAATGTGAAATCACTGAGGCGTATCTTACGTACAAAGTAGGTTCTACTATAATCTGTATTACAATCACCAACAAAGAGCGATACAGCTAATATGCCCTTTTAGATACATAGTATCAATGAAACACAAAAGTGATTCAAAAAGTATCGCAATCGAAGGGTATAGTGATTTACTGAATACAGTATTTTAAGTGAAGATATAGTTCCTAAGCAAGAATACAAGGTTTAGGTGAAGATACAGTTCCTAATCAAGACTACAAAGTTTAAGTGAAGATACAGTTCCTAAGCAAGACTACAAGGTTTAAGTGAAGATACAGTTCCTAAGCAAGACTACAAGGTTTAAGTGAAGATACAGTTCCTAAGCAAGACTACAAGGTTTAAGTGAAGATACAGTCCCTAAGCAAGACTACAAAGTTTAAGTGAAGATACAGTTCCTAAGCAAGACTACAAGGTATAATTGAAGATATAGTTCCTAAGCAAGACTACAAGGTTTAAGTGAAGATACAGTTCCTAAGCAAGACTACAAGGTTTAAGTGAAGATATAGTTCCTAAGCAAGACTACTAGGTTTAAGTGAAGATACAGTTCCTAAGCAAGACTACAAGGTTTAAGTGAAGATATAGTTCCTAAGCAAGACTACAAAGTTTAAGTGAAGATACAGTCCCTAAGCAAGAATACAAAGTTTAAGTGAAGATACAGTTCCTAAGCAAGACTACAAGGTATAATTGAAGATATAGTTCCTAAGCAAAACTACAAAGTTTAAGTGAAGATATAGTTCCTAAGCAAGACTACAAAGTTTAAGTGAAGATACAGTTCCTAAGCAAGACTACAAGGTATAATTGAAGATATAGTTCCTAAGCAAGACTACAAAGTTTAAGTGAAGATACAGTTCCTAAGCAAGACTACAAAGTTTAAGTGAAGATACAGTTCCTAAGCAAGACTATAAGGTTTAAGTGAAGATACAGTTCCTAAGCAAGACTACAAGGTTTAAGTGAAGATACAGTTCCTAAGCAAGACTACAAGGTTTAAGTGAAGATACAGTTCCTAAGCAAGACTACAAGGTTTAAGTGAAGATACAGTTCCTAAGCAAGACTACAAGGTATAAGTGAAGATACAGTTCCTAAGCAAGACTACAAGGTTTAAGTGAAGATACAGTTCCTAAGCAAGACTACAAGGTATAAGTGAAGATACAGTTCCTAAGCAAGACTACAAGGTTTAAGTGAAGATACAGTTCCTAAGCAAGACTACAAGGTTTAAGTGAAGATACAGTTCCTAAGCAAGACTACAAGGTTTAAGTGAAGATACAGTTCCTAAGCAAGACTACAAAGTTTAAGTGAAGATACAGTTCCTAAGCAAAACTACAAAGTTTAAGTGAAGATACAGTTCCTAAGCAAGACTACAAGGTATAAGTGAAGATACAGTTCCTAAGCAAGACTACAAGGTTTAAGTGAAGATACAGTTCCTAAGCAAGACTACAAAGTTAAAGTGAAGATACAGTTCCTAAGCAAGACTACAATGTTTAAGTGAAGATACAGTTCCTAAGCAAGACTACAAGGTTTAAGTGAAGATACAGTTCCTAAGCAAGACTACAAGGTTTAAGTGAAGATACAGTTCCTAAGCAAGACAACAAAGTTTAAGTGAAGATACAGTTCCTAAACAAGACTACAAGGTTTAAGTGAAGATACAGTTCCTAAGCAAGACTACAAAGTTTAAGTGAAGATACAGTTCCTAAGCAAGACTACAAGGTTTAAGTGAACATACAGTTCCTAAGCAAGACTACAAGGTTTAAGTGAAGATACAGTTCCTAAGCAAGACTACAAGGTTTAAGTAAAGATACAGTTCATAACGTATTTAAGTAAAATTACAACGTGTTCTTCTAATAGGTGAAATATTTAATATATCTTATCATATCATATTTGTTGCTTTAAACACACTAAAAATAGTTAAGCCTACTAAAGTTGTTCAAGATGATCAACGAGAATTGGAACTGTACTATAATCTTCAACGTATTTCACGTATATTTGGAATCTGTGAAATGACTTGATTTGCAATAGTTAAATACTAGACTAGAAATATTTTGGAACTAAAGAAAAATTTCAATAAGATAGCAGTACTTAGTATTGTAGTTGAGGTATTATATTATTCTGTTCCGTTTAGTAATAAACAATTGAAAAAGAAAAGAATTTAAAGGACGAATAAATGTTACACATTATTTGATTTCAGTCAGTTTTATACCACTATTAATTATTTGTGAGATCATTTAATCAAGAATTTATAAGCTATGTCATAGTCTATATCGGTTAAGGAGACTTGTTACTTAGTTAAAATTAATGAAATTTGTTCAATGATAATTCATATAGACAGTGTAACACAAAGAAACACAAAAGTGATTCAAAAAGTATGGCAATCGAAGGGTATAGTGATTTACTGAATAGTACAGTATTTTAAGTGAAGATATAGTTCCTAAGCAAGAATACAAGGTTTAGGTGAAGATACAGTTCCTAATCAAGACTACAAAGTTTAAGTGAAGATATAGTTCCTAAGCAAGACTACAAGGTTTAAGTGAAGATACAGTTCCTAAGCAAGACTACAAAGTTTAAGTGAAGATACAGTTCCTAAGCAAGACTACAAGGTTTAAGTGAAGATACAGTTCCTAAGCAAGACAACAAAGTTTAAGTGAAGATACAGTTCCTAAACAAGACTACAAGGTTTAAGTGAAGATACAGTTCCTAAGCAAGACTACAAAGTTTAAGTGAAGATACAGTTCCTAAGCAAGACTACAAGGTTTAAGTGAACATACAGTTCCTAAGCAAGACTACAAGGTTTAAGTGAAGATACAGTTCGTAAGCAAGACTACAAGGTTTAAGTGAAGATACAGTTCCTAAGCAAGACTACAAGGTTTAAGTGAAGATATAGTTCCTAAGCAAGACTACAAAGTTTAAGTGAAGATACAGTCCCTAAGCAAGACTACAAAGTTTTAGTGAAGATACAGTTCCTAAGCAAGACTACAAGGTATAATTGAAGATATAGTTCCTAAGCAAGACTACAAAGTTTAAGTGAAGATACAGTTCCTAAGCAAGACTACAAGGTTTAAGGGAAGATACAGTTCCTAAGCAAGACTACAAGGTTTAAGTAAAGATACAGTTCCTAAGCAAGACTACAAGGTTTAAGTGAACATACAGTTCCTAAGCAAGACAACAAAGTTTAAGTGAAGATACAGTTCCTAAGCAAGACTACAAAGTTAAAGTGAAGATACAGTTCCTAAGCAAGACTACAAGGTTTAAGTGAAGATACAGTTCCTAAGCAAGACTACAAGGTTTAAGTGAAGATACAGTTCCTAAGCAAGACTACAAGGTTTAAGTGAAGATACAGTTCCTAAGCAATACTACAAAGTTTAAGTGAAGATACAGTTCCTAAGGAAGACTACAAGGTATAAGTGAAGATACAGTTCCTAAGCAAGACTACAAGGTTTAAGTGAAGATACAGTTCCTCAGCAAGACTACAAAGTTAAAGTGAAGATACAGTTCCTAAGCAAGACTACAATGTTTAAGTGAAGATACAGTTCCTAAGCAAGACTACAAGGTTTAAGTGAAGATACATTTCCTAAGCAAGACTACAAAGTTAAAGTGAAGATACAGTTCCTAAGCAAGACTACAAGGTTTAAGTGAAGATACAGTTCCTAAGCAAGACTACAAGGTTTAAGTGAAGATACAGTTCCTAAGCAAGACAACAAAGTTTAAGTGAAGATACAGTTCCTAAACAAGACTACAAGGTTTAAGTGAAGATACAGTTCCTAAGCAAGACTACAAAGTTTAAGTGAAGATACAGTTCCTAAGCAATACTACAAGGTTTAAGTGAACATACAGTTCCTAAGCAAGACTACAAGGTTTAAGTGAAGATACAGTTCCTAAGCAAGACTACAAGGTTTAAGTAAAGATACAGTTCATAACGTATTTAAGTAAAACTACAACGTGTTCTTCTAATAGGTGAAATATTTAATATATCTTATCATATCATATTTGTTGCTTTAAACACACTAAAAATAGTTAATCCTACTAAAGTTGTTCAAGATGAACAACGAGAATTGGAACTGTACTATAATCTTCAACGTATTTCACGTATATTTGGAATCTGTGAAATGACTTGATTTGCAATAGTTAAATACTAGACTAGAAATATTTTGGAACTAAAGAAAAATTTCAATAAGATAGCAGTACTTAGTATTGTAGTTGAGGTATTATATTATTCTGTTCCGTTTAGTAATAAACAATTGAAAAAGAAAAGAATTTAAAGGACGAATAAATGTTACACATTATTTGATTTCAGTCAGTTTTATACCACTATTAATTATTTGTGAGATCATTTAATCAAGAATTTATAAGCTATGTCATAGTCTATATCGGTTAAGGAGACTTGTTACTTAGTTAAAATTAATGAAATTTGTTCAATGATAACTCATATAGACAGTGTAACACAAAGAAATGAAGAAACTTTCAGGACATATTCTACTGTTAAAAATAAGGAATTAAGTTTAGTTCAACATTATGTCCTAAAATGGTTATTTCCCTCTCTAGACACAATTTGAGTTTTGTAAAAAAAAAAAAAACCATATCTTTTAAACGGCATATGATTCAATGTTAAAATTTTGCATTCTACTTAGTTCTATAAAAACGCAATTTGCGAAAAGTTAAAAACTGATCTTCTCTATTCATTTCAAAATGGCGCCCATTAGAAATATTTAATATCAAATATCTCGAATACCATTAATTTTAGAAAAAGTACAAAATACAAGAAGGTTTCTTTTAACAATTCTTTTATTATTATTATTATTATTATTATTAGACTATTATTTTTTTTTCTGAGGGGGGGGGAATGCTTTACGCACCATCAGGAGCCGATCGCGGCTCCCGGTGTGTGGGAATCGCCAAAGTGGCATACCCACTAAACCCTAACCTCCTTATCTAAGGGCTTCACCTGTCACACACGGAACCACCTGTCGGCATAACTTCGTATGTGACAACCCTTCCTTCCATAGCCGCTGTTAGGCTCTCATCATATGTACACCTTATATGTTATTATTATTATTATTATTATTATTATTATTATTACAATATTACTATTTTCTGTATATCAAAGAATAATCACTTTATCCACAGAAAACTTGTTTTATAAAGTTTGTATTTAAGTTTTGTACAATTAACAACCAAGACATTATGTTTTCGATTTTTTGTCCATAACTCGATTATTCTTTGACTAACAGAAAAACAATTTTTTTTTTCATCAATAGACAATTTTGTCTATTGTACATTTTTATAAATTAAAGTTTTTCAAATTATTTAATGTTAACCATTTTAAATGGTCGCCTTTTTAAAATTAGAAAAGGAAATTGGTTGATATTTTTCTCAAATTGTGTCTGTATTTGTACTAAGTATCAAGACACAATTTTAACTCTGTATTATTTAAAGATATAATTGTTTTAACACAAAATGTCTGCTACATAGACAACTAATCTATTTTGAAAATATATTCACATGAACTTTTACCTTATTTTCACCAGTAGAAATACCTCCAGTAAGTTTCTCCGTTTCTTCGTGGAACACTCTGGTATATACCATTATGTCATGTGGTATGTTATACGCTATAGCGAACAATTTGACACAAATCATTGAAATAACTTGAATATATTCTCTGATTTAAAAAAAAAAACCTTTAAAAGATGTTGTATAACCAGTTTGTATAATGTTCAAACTGTAATTTTAAAACATTTCTCTAGTCTTGAAATCACTAATAAAATTTACTTCTCTTTCACTAAAGATTATTGTGATCACATCTAGGATTTATTAATAATAATTATGAATTGGCTTTAAACGTAAGAGAATAAACCTACTAAATACACAAATTATGCATAACGGATAGAGATGGCTTTGCATATTAATTATACAGTATCTTGGAATGGTGATTAATATTCAATTTCATTTTCAATACTATTCAATATTAGACTCCTGAAGGGATGGGAAACGTTTCTACCCTCTGAGAATTTCCAAAACATAAAAGATGCGATTTCTCTATAAATAATGTCTGTAAATATAATATTAAAATTTTAATTTATTGAGTAATAAATTTAAGGTGGGAGTGTGAATAAATAATTTAATATATTAAATTGAATGGAATTTTTTTTTACATATTATATTGGTGTAATATGATATGTACAAAATTCTTTTTGAACAAATAGGTAACGATTAAAATTTAATTATTATAATTTTCATGTTAAAGTTACTACTAAGTACAATTCAATAACAAATATTTGTAAATATTTAACATTTTTTTAATATGGTTTGACGAAATACCAAGGTTATTATAAAATCTTTTGGAACAACGAAAATCTTAATATATATATATATATATATATATATATATATATATATATATATATATATATATATATATATATATATATATATATATATACTTTTATGAGTACATAATATCAACAACTTGCGTTTTAAAAATCTTATTTATAACATAATCATGTCAAAGTCGGTAATCTCAATTAAGCCATATCTGGAGGACGTTATTACAATTATAAATTAACTAAGTAAACTATATTCAAATTATTAAGTTTTTATTTAGAAATTTTTAATTCTAAATGTAGTATTATATTTATGTGTGGCTAGTACAGAGCTAGGATAACGTAAACCCTATTTGTCCTTATTTACAGAGCTTGACCTACATGTGGCATTCAATTAGACAGCTTTATTTGCAATGCTAGGCTTTTAATGTGACAGTGCAGTAATTGTCTTTTAGTTCACTCTCTGTAAATTAAATCTCTCAAACGATAGGTTTATAAATACTAAACAAAATACACTTTCTTGTTTGTAGTACTATATGATATCTAGTGTAATTTTCAACATTTTGTTGTTTATTTACTTTAGGTATTATTCAATATATAAATAATATTATATTTTAATGGTCTTTCTTAAAGTGTCCTTTCGTTCGAGGTTAGAGATAATGAGTCAGTCCTTTACTTTTAAAATTATAAAATTAAGATTATATTGAAGCCTTGGTGAAATCTTATAGTAGAAGCAAACATGGAGAATTGTCGTTCATAATTAATAATAACCACAATTAAAAGTTCTAATATTAGCGGTATAAAATTAATCACCAAAATACGATTTCCGTTATTACAACTGTTCCGTTATTATCCGTTATTATTCCGTTATTATTTCCGTTATTATCTATTCCTATAAACCATAGATAATTTTTTATTAAACTCATCTATCATCCTGGTGACGTAAAAATACTGTGTTATGGTTCTGCTTTCATTTTTAGGGTGTTAAAGTTAATGAAATTCTATTACAAAATTGGATCACATTTAGGTGCAAAGTAAAAACCGTGAAAAACATTGTAGAGATTTTCTCACTCATTTCTATCCTAAAACTCAATAAAAATCAAATATAATTATTCAAAAATGACAATTCGGTAGTTCTGAGTCAAAATTAAATATTATATATATACAGTTAATTTATAGGCTCTAAAATTGTTTCGCTTGTGTTAATATAATTACCCAATAATAAAACTAAATAATGTTACAGAAAATTATTAGTTCAATTACGAAAACTGAACATGAAATTTGATTTGTTAACTCGTAGTACTTTATATCAGATTATTTAAGTGTAATCAAACTTGTAAGAGAATTGTTGAATACATTGAAATTTTCGACCAGAAATTAAGAGAGAAAAAACACAATTCGTTTTCAAGTCACGTACAAGGCTCAAACATTAGTCATAAAACTATTTAATTAAAGTATACAAAGTTATAAAGCTTTATAGCTTACAGTATAATATATATAATGAGATCTCTATATTTCTTCTGTATTAATTCTTTACTAGTGTTGTGTGATTTAAATACTCTATAATTAATGTAAATACAATTGGACTGAGGAGTGACAAGACACCACTTTATTGACTACATTTATATTATATTATAACTGTATTAAACTTAATTGAAAAAACTACTTCCATTAAATTAGAGTTATAATTTTTATATTTATAAGAAATGAAAAATCAATGCCTAATTATAAAAGTTCAAATCATCTCATAAAACCATTTTAAAGGGATCTTATTGCATTGAATCATATTTCCCACTAATATCAATCTGAAGTAAAAGCCTGTCATTTGAAATATATAACAATTAAATTATCGATTATTGTTACAAGACCAATCAGCAAACTCAATTTAATTATTGCTATGATTCCTGTCGAGGTAATTACTTAAACATAAACTGTGCGGAAAATTACGTGACTCACAACCCATACCCAATCTCTGAATAACATATAATAAATGAAGGGAGACCAGGGTTCTAGTTATATTCTACAGCCGAAATAAATACTATATACGAAATAAATACTATATACATAATAACTACTATATTATTACTATAAACAGTTATGCTACTATATTGGCACTGTTATTATAAATTGCTATGAATTTAAAGTATTTGTAATCGAAACGACAACCTTAAATAATTTTTCACGTATAATAAGTTGATGGAAACATTTATTTTATATATTTTTCATAACGAAGTTTGTTTAATATGTTCTTTTCAGAACATGCAGTTCCCCTATTACCCCTTCATCAGTATATAATAATACAATATAGCCTGCAATCTATACTAAATTCAAGGTCATCAATTAAGGAGATCAACAAATTACATTAACAGATATTACCGTCCAGTAACAATAAATCACTATTGACAAGTTCCACATGCCGAGGAGGCATCATTATCTGGAGATGACCGTACAAGCTAAACGTCGTTTTAAAGTATAACTGAAAAAGAAGAAACTATTCTTGGTCTCATGTTTGGACAAGTGAACTAGCTCCTCGATAGTTGTCGATACACAATAAAATGCTCAGATCCTCAATACTGCACGGTCAATCTGTGCCATTCATCTATGGGGATTCATGAAGGAAATCAACATCCAGTTTCATGCACACATTCTAGAAGAGACTAATTCACAGTATTGTTAGCGCGCCATGTCATTAAAGAAACTAAAACATACCGACATATTTTAAGTCTACAAATAATTATTTAATAAATACTTAAATAAATAAAGTATAATATAAATTCCAACACAGGACGTTCTTTGAACACACAACAGTGACATTAGCAAGAGACTCATTGTAAGGAGAACTAGTTGCATTATTTAAAATATTTCATTTGAAAAATAATGAAAATCGAGCTATAGCATTATGTAACATTTATAGTTAAAATTGGAGCCGTAGTCTGATAACCGTATTGAATTGACAGTAAATTAATTTCTAAGGTGCACTTGGAGTCGGGAGTAATATAAACCGAAAGTAACTTAATCCTTGCCTAGAAAATACATTTTTCCAGTGAACTAAATAAATGTGTACGTAATATAAACTTATTATGTGTATATAAAACTTATCCATTTTTACTAGTATCATTTTTTTTTATGTGCCTCTAGAAAAATCATAGTTCCTAACATTAACGTGGCACCCATAATACCTTTACAAAGACACGTACTGACTTCTCGACTGTTACAAACCGCCGACAGGTTAACGTCATATAAACCAAACTGTTACAATCTCTATCGTCATGAATATAGATTTCTACATGATAAAATGACCATGAATCTGCAAATCTGTGTCACTGCTAACAACATTACAATTTTGTACGATTTTATTGAAACTTATCAAACATTTCATTTTTTTAAACAATAATTTGAACAAATTCTAATTAAAATAAATATTATTTGTAAATTTTTTAAAGTTTCACTAATTTGAATAATTTTTTGACGAAGGTCTTTAGCAGCTGTGTGGGTACCTCTATAATCATAAACCTATTATACATAACAGAGTTTTCTACAATTGGAATATACGTTTTACTTATAATATAAATGTTTTAATCCAATTCGTTAATAATTTAGTTAAAAGATATTTAATCGTATTTAGGATATAAACTAGGTTTTAATAATAATATGCACTAAATTTATTTGTAAATCAAAAATAAAGAACGGCAAATTTAAAAATAAATAAACAGGCAAAAGAGTGATAAATAAGTATTATTTATAAATATATGTTTGCGTAAATATTTTATGTGACATTAGCAAAGAAATTAGTTCTTAATTAACTTCAAATATTTCCTTTCACAAATTAAAATTAAAGAGTAACTGTATACGAGAACTTAAATAATACCTGTAATAATAAGAGTGTGTCACATAAATTCGAGAAACTATTTTATTATTATTATTATAAACTACTCTATATTTTTAGCTAAATGGCTCACGATTTATTTCAGAACGTGAAATATAATAAATTAAAAAGTCACTACTATATTAAATGATATATCGAAATACAAAGTTTATAGCAGATCAACTACTCACTACTAGCTCAGCTACATGTTTCGACATATACAAATGACATCATCGGGCTGTCGTGTACATAAAAACACAAAACTCTCACATCAAGTTATAATTATAGTACACAGTACTCGCCATAATATTTTAAGATCTGCAGATTTAATTTTTTTATATATATTTGTATATATGCGAAACATGTAGCTGAGTTAGTGGTGAGTAGTTTTGCTATAGACTTTGTATTTCAAAACGTCATTTAATAAAGCAGGTCAGTGGTCATTAGACAATACTATATTAAAGTTATAATTAATACAAAATTTTTAAAATAATAATAATAACAAATTCGAAAGATTCGTTTCAACCCAATTGTCTCCTGATTTGAACCTATGTTTAAGAAAATAACTTGTAGAATATGATTAACACGTGTAGTTTGGAACAAAATATTTAATTCACAATACAAGATTAGCAAAGTTTGTTACTTTAACTCATATTGTTCTAATTTCATACTATAAAATGACAACTAATTTAGTTTACTCTATAAAAAGATCTTTAGTTATGCCACAACATTGAAGGGAATTAAATGTTATGAAGATATCAGGAAGCTTGGCCACCTAGATGTGTACGATTAACTTTATTAAAAGGTTTTAACTTGTAAGCTCAAGATATCAGGAAACTTGGCCACCCAGATGAGTAAGAATAACTTTATTAATAAAGTTTTAACTCTGTAAGCTCAAGATATCAGGAAACTTGGCCACCTAGATGAGTAAGAATAACTTTATTAATAAAGTTTTAATTCTGTAAGCTCAAGATATCAGGAAACTTGGCCACCTAGATGAGTAAGAATAACTTTATTAATAAAGTTTTAACTATGTAAGCTCAAGATATCAGGAAACTTGGCCACCTAGATGAGTAAGAATAACTTTATTAATAAAGTTTTAACTATGTAAGCTCAAGATATCAGGAAACTTGGCCACCTAGATGAGTAAGAATAACTTTATTAATAAAGTTTTAATTCTGTAAGCTCAAGATATCAGGAAACTTGGCCACCTAGATGAGTAAGAATAACTTTATTAATAAAGTTTTAACTATGTAAGCTCAAGATATCAGGAAACTTGGCCACCTAGATGAGTAAGAATAACTTTATTAATAAAGTTTTAACTATGTAAGCTCAAGATATCAGGAAACTTGGCCACCTAGATGAGTAAGAATAACTTTATTAATAAAGTTTTAATTCTGTAAGCTCAAGATATCAGGAAACTTGGCCACCTAGATGAGTAAGAATAACTTTATTAATAAAGTTTTAACTATGTAAGCTCAAGATATCAGGAAACTTGGCCACCTAGATGAGTAAGAATAACTTTATTAATAAAGTTTTAACTATGTAAGCTCAAGATATCAGGAAACTTGGCCACCTAGATGAGTAAGAATAACTTTATTAATAAAGTTTTAACTATGTAAGCTCAAGATATCAGGAAACTTGGCCACTTAGATGAGTAAGAATAACTTTATTAACAAAGTTTTAACTCTGTAAGCTTGTTTAATACTCAACTCCTGAGGATGGTAACTATGTTACTGAAATGTAGATCAAGTAGAATAAACATAACTATACAGTTTTTGTGTTGTGGTTTTGGGGTTAATCCTTACCTTTACTGTAAGCTTGAGCAAAGTATACTAGTCAAGTTAAATAGAGATTTATTTAGATATTAAAAAACATGATGATAATTTAGAATATTACAGATTCATGTTACTGAACAAAATGTTGACATCCTCTTTATTTAAGGCAACATAATTCTCTTCGTTTTATCATACATATGAAATTATTTATTGCAAAACGTTAGCCTTGTTTTACTGTTCTCAGAAGAAGACAAGTATGTACTATTAAACTTGACTTTGTTATCGTATTATTTGCTCAATGAAACTGCAGAGTGATAATACACATTCCCATAACTTACAATTATTGATCTAATATGAAGAATACAACATTACTTTTGATAATTCTGTTACTGCATCGTAACTTACGTCATATTAAATACAAAAATATATTTTATAATTAAGCAAGATGGAAAAACCTTGTTACAAAAGGCGGTAAGAATTCAAGTACGGTAAGGTTTAAGTTTACGTCTAAACGAGACTTAGTTTGATTGTTGTAATTTACATCGTTTCTTTTGTTAATTCTTTATAATAACAAATTATAGATTTCATCAACTCCTATCTAAAACTTAAAATTGTTATTATAAAAAGCTTATTTTTAATAACAATAACCTTAATAAAGGTTTCTGCTGTGGATTTCAGTGTAATAATAATGTACATAGTAAAGATTATTAAACACAATAATACGTAGGATATGGTTTTATTCACTATTAAATAAAATGACTAAAATGGTATATTTACAAACTTATTTATTTTTAAAATGTTATAATATCTTACATTTTATCCGTGTTATAACATTCTTTATCTACGCTAACACACTCATCTACTCATATTAGATGATATCCTCCGATCCATCTTCCGAAATATAACACTCAAAAAAGTGATAACTTCTTAGTGTAGTTATCCTTGTCTGCTTTTCATGTGTAAATAAAGTCATTTTTGTAATTCACGATTATGCTGGAAAATCTTGTAACTTTGGCCTACTTAATACAAAAACGTAAATGAAATAATACAAATAAATCAAGAGCAAATTTAATTGTTTAAGTTTCTCTGTTGAAGCTAAACCTCGTCAAAGACTATCCATTTAATTTTATTTTAGGTAAAGCAACTTGGTTTATAAACAGAAACTAAGAAACGTTAAAACAACAAAATTGTGAAAATATATGTCATTAGATTATCTTTATTTATATCTGAATTTTTTTTTAATTAAATTTGTTATATTTTATATTTATTTTTATTTCTTGTTACTGGTAGATGTTTCTTTTATTTTAATTCAGTTGTGACCCTTGTTTTGTTTTAGAACGCTATTGTTTTACATTTATAGAGTTTTTAAAATTACAAAAATAACAAAAGTCAAATTAAAACAGTAATTAATTACATAATATTGAGAGCTTCAATGTAAAATATTTTTAATTGTTAATTTTAATATTTTTTTCTAATAGTGTTTAATTAACAAAAGTCGTGGTAATAAAGTCGTTAGTCCGTTGTAAGAATCATTATTTTATCAAAGTAGTCCTACTTCCTTAAATAGTTTTTAAAATGTACATAAATAAAATGCAAGAGGCTTCTATGTAAATATAAGGCCGAGGAGGAATACACTGGGAAGGGATTGTTTATACACTGGTTAAATATAAATGCTTTCAGCTAAGTGTAAATTAGGAAAATTAATCGTGTCCTAATATGTATTAAAAATATAATATTTGTTTTAATATGGATAATGAAGTCCGTGGTAATTATTCGTTATGTAACATCAATCCTACAATACTTCGATAATAAAAGTGGAAAATTATTCTTCAAAATATTTAAAAACATGTTTTGGAAGATAGTTTAAATTGATGCTGCTTTAGAATAAAATTAGTTTAAAATTTATTAGAAGGCTACATCAAATTAAACTATTATACAGAATAATTTCTCAAGGGAATTGAGTTAATTGGTTAAGAGTATTACAATTTGAGATTGAGTTGTGACCGTAGTATTTGACTTTTAAATTTAACATAGCTTGTTTTATCAAGCTTCAGTTTATTAAAACCAATGTATTTTAAATGTGATTTTAAATTCATGGTAACTTACTTTTATTATTAATCAAATATTTATTTTCATTATCCTAACACCATATAAAGAAAAGGAACTACAAATTGTTTTACAATAAAGTAATATACAAAGAGTAATATAACTTTCTTGTAAGGTTGATAATTTAACCTTTGTTATTTGTAAACGGACAGCTCATTAAATATAACACATTTAATTGAAAACAGCGATTTTATTATATTAGAATTTATTACATTATTTTATTTTATTAGATTGGAAACAGGGATTTTTTCATTATATTTCAGTTTATATTTTTAATCGTGAATGAACTAAAATATGTTCCACTCCATGATGTTTTAAATTTGGTTCATAAAAGTCATGAAGACTGGAAAATAAAACATCTATTTCTTTCAATGATTTTTTTCTAATAGAGTAATATAAACATTTAAACTACGTGTTTATATTTTACATTTTTCTCCTTCTGTCATTATGGACCTAGAATTTTAAAAAAAACAACACAAATTTCAATACATTATACTTTTTAATATCACTGTGTTTTACCGGTTTTAATTCATATCTGTTTTTCCTAGACTCTAGATTATAAATCAATTAATATTGTACAATGGAACTAGGAATATTTTATGTTGGAATGTTTTAAGATTTCGGAAAGAAAGATTTTATATTCACCACTTGATACACCTATGAAAACAGTTATATTAAAGCACTTGTTCTCTGTTTACTTATTGATGTTTTTTGATTGGAAAAGTTTGATATCATCAATACTCACTGTGTAAATGTTTGGATGAGTTGCAATGTTTGTATGAATAGTAACACAAAGAGTTCGTCAATATTTGCATTAGCATTTTACTACTTGTTTATTTATTTCCAAAAGTGAGAAATGACTAGTTTATATGAATGTATTTGATGTATTGAATATATTGTAAGAAACTTTTTTTTCTCACAAGTACAAAAATATTAGTTTGCAATTTACTTTCTAATCAAGTTTTAAAATATGTTGTAAGGTATTCCTCTAAAATCTTACATAATATTTGCAGCAATTAATACGATATTATTTTGATAGAATACATATTTCAACCCATTTATGTCATAGTGAATCCAGGAATAAATTAACTTCATAATATACGGAGTAGCAAATGGTAAAGAAATCTACATTAGACGTTTCTTTTATACTTAACTCGTTTTAAAAATTGAGCCCAATGGGTTCATTGGGGCAATTTTCATTCTTCCTTCACCTAGTACGATGGTTAGGTTTTTTAAAGGAACTGTCTACGATTAACTGATTCAAACGTTGGTCAACAAATTTTTAATATCCTTAACGAGTTTTTATAAATATTCCAACATTGTTCATGGTTATAAAACAATCTAAACTTTTATGATTTTATTGAAAAAATGACGGCAAAGTTGATTAACAAATTTATCGAAAGATCGAAATTAAAATAATTCCAATTAGGCCTATTTGTAATTTGTTATCGTTTAAAGTCTTAAATTGTATAGTACTTCTAAATTTCAAAATATGTAAACTTTAAAAATTAATAATACATCTGAATAAATAACGAAATTAATTGTATAAATTTATATTATTATTTACTTATACTTCATTAGTATTGTACTGGGTACATTTTACGATTACAGATGTCTTCGGCTCGTGTAAGAAATTTATGTTGAAATCTCCAAAGATGAATCTGCAACTACACATCCTAGTTTTATCTCATTCATGGGATGATTGGTGGTTCCTGATGATAGGTAAATCACAAGACGACTGGTATTCTAATTGATTTTAAACTTGTTATATTTTTTAATGAGTTGCAAATTGATCGATATCGGTTGTCGGTTAATGCGATAGATACGCTTTCCACAAACGCATACAAAACTATACGCTATACAAGTCCTACAGCTGTAGTTGAAACTTACTCTTTTATTGTTATTGAAAGTTTAAATCGGTATGAATAATATTTTTTACTAATTAAATATTTTATTGTAACTGTTGATATAATATCCTGTTACGAATATAATCAAACCTTTTAAGCTTCATGTAATAAAATTACAATAATTTCTATTGAACTCTTGGAATTTCAACTTATTGTTCACGATATATTTATATTTCAATTACGTCGTTCTGTGATGAGAAATTGAACAGAAGTACCTATCTGCATTATGACTTTTGGCTTTCCAAAAATTAGGGAATTTTTAATAACAACTTTGTTGATTCGAATTAGTTACTTATCACTTTCCTTTTTTTTTTACTTTTATTCCTAAATACCCTGTTTATTTGCACACTTTACCTATTATTCTTTTTATAATCTTCTTTTAAATTAATTAATCATTTCCTTTCATTTGTAGTCTATAGTTATTATTTTATTCAATAGTTTTTAACTTTTCATATGTTTAAGATGCGTTTAATCCTCTTGAAGTCGCGATTCTTAACTGTATCAAGTTTGTCGGCTTTGATTTTAGTTGTAATTTCTTGTCGTTGACATAGTCATTCATTGTTTCAATTAATTGTGATATCTTATGAACGGCACACCCGATTTTATTTTGTTTTGATAATTATGACACTGTCATAAAGTACCAATGCGAATCGTAGTTGTCCGACCCAAACTCTCAGTGTTATTGCTCTTATTCATTTTTTTTAAATGTTTTTCGTAATTTACGTTTTCATTGTTCATTGTTTTGAAAACTTTCTTTACTCTTCTTGGTTTACTTTGGTCTAAACTAAGGATATCCGTTTACCTTCTTCTACACTGATTATTTCATGAGATATTCACCTGTAAATTTCACATTTTTTCTATTGTTCTGTTTATTGGTCACTTTCCTCCCTACCCCAGTTTTGCGAATTTAAGTTTACCTTTGTTTTAAATTAAAAATTATGACATTATATCTTTACTGTACTTATTAAATGTTGAGCTTGACTTATGAGAAAAACTATACAGTATAACAAACACACAGAACACAATTCTCATAAAAAAATACGCCTAAGTATCAGACGCGTTTCAACGACAAGGTCGTCCTCTTCAGTGATACACCAGCTACACCAACCAAACCACAACTCAGGACGACCTTGTCGTTGAAACGCGTCTGATACTTAGGCGTATTTTTTTATGAGAATTGTGTTCTGTGTGTTTGTTATACTGTTTACTGTACTTAATTTTTTATAGTTAAATACTATTTCTTAATTTAAAATAATATTTTGACGCCAACCTCAAAACTATGGTTCACAATTTGATAAGCTTTATCTTATTATACATCTTTCTTGGTTAATTCATTCCTGAACCTACTTTAATGAATTATGTTCCCTTGTTTTTTTAACGATAAAAAACTGATCACGAAGATTTTGAAATCCAAATTCATTATGGAAATATTTATTATCATTAAATTTATTTTTCCATCCAATTATCTTTATTTTGACATATTAACATTTTTCAATTTATTTATAATTTTAATTTTACTTTTTACTGACTTTACTTTTTCTCATATATCTTTTAAATAAATTAAAATTTCCTTTTACACTTTATGTATTATTCAAATCTGCCTAATGCAATATGCCCTATTATTTACTGTTTTTACATATTAAAAACTTATTTCATATTAAGCTTTAGGTCTCATACTAAATTATGTATATATCTAAGCTTTTTATTTGTGCCATCTTACATTGTAATATTTTACATTCTGCAGACACGTATTTCTTTCCTAGGGAATTGGAAAAGGAATTGGCAAGATAGTAATTTCAACGTGAGATAAACAAGGTTATGGTTAACCACATCCAGCACTCAAGAGAGTCATTCTTTATCATGCATTGCTTTTTCTTATATAAACTATTTTATCATATGTTTGTATTCTCATGTGAATCCAAGATCTCAGATCTCAATTTTAGTAAAGCTATTATATTAAATTATCGGAAAATATTAGTTTAACACATTATTATTAATATAGAGTAATGAATATTCTAGGGAAAAAAACATGTGCTGTACTTTTATAATCTCAGATGAATTTCTCTCTCTCACACACACACTCTTCCTCCGTGTATCTTTCCCCCTCTTTCATACCCTGTCTCCCAAACGGTGTTTTATCTCTTTATCTCTCTGAAGAGTTCTTACTTTTATAACGTCTTTCTTAGTCTATTTCGCATTCACTCTCTCACTTACTTATCCTCTATCCCTCACTGTCTCTTTCTCTATATCATTTTCTTATCATCTCACATTAAACACCCTCTCTCTTTCTATTTTTTTCATTCTCTTTACGTCCTTCTCACTTTCTCCTACCATCCAAATATTTTCTCTCTCACTCACACACACTATGAAGTGACATGGTCTCCTTCTAAACATACGTTCTGCTTCCATTTTATTTTCTGTATAATGGACTGTCCTACAATAGAGACGCTTTAGCTGTGCGGTTGACTTTTACATAACCCCTTAACAGCTTGTTACGCAATTTTATTTTCAAAGTGAGGGAATCATCAATTCAATTCAATTCAATTTGCATTTACATTTTATGACAAATATTCATCTGAGTAAGATATCAGACATCCATTGTATAAACAATTCAATAATAATCATATAATAGAATCATGAGCATTGGCAAATCATGAAACAATACTGAAAAACAAAATTTTAGAAGACATATAAGTTTTACTAACAACAAAGCTTAAAATACAAAAACATTTATAAATAATTTACGATGTAAATGTAACATTATATTTAAATAGCCATACCATAACACTACAAAAAATTAAAGGAATATACTATTAATAAATTATAAAATATACAAATATAAATAAAATTTGATGAACCAAAGAAGTCGGGGATGGCATCTGTTCTGAAACAACAAAACTACATTTAAACATCCGTTCCTGACGATCCATTTTAGTTGGCCATTATCTTCTGTTTCAGGTGTGACGTTTATTGTTAAATAGTTTCAATTTCGTCCACAAGATATCAGCACTTGCCAGGTACTCTATCCTCTTTATCCAATCAAATGACTGGACACGCCTTGCCACGCCTCTTATGTTTTATCAACAGTTATTAGTTTTAAATATTGCCGCTTTATATCAGCACTTGTCAAGTAATAAGTTTCAATGCCTACCGAAATAGATTTGCTTTTTCATTAAACTAAACTTACCAGTTCTTCAATTACTGCTATCCAGTTTATATTTATGGGATGGTTATACAGTTGAATCGCTTTAACTGGGCGAGTGGAAGACAGCGCTGAGAACCACTCGTAGTGTAGCCTTGAAGTGTAGGTACATAGAAGTCAAAAACATATACCACAATAATAAATAATTAATATCATTACACGTTATAAAAATTATCTTCCTATATCTCTTGAAGATATAAATGAATGGAATATTATGTATTTAGAAGCATACGTTCTGTGTTAAAAGTAAACCTTTCAAAAAATAGAAAGATAGGTGGTTGGCACTCGTACAACTAAAGCCGATCTTTTACAGTCTACATAGCATATGTATGTTGTCCATTTTTTAAATAGTTATTATTTGTATTTTTCGTTTTTGTTTTCCAAGTTATACTTTGAGATGTTTATGCTAACTCAAAGGAATCAGTAATTTTATTTATTTGAATTTAGTAATATTAAAATAAAACGAGAAAACGTCAAAATTAAAATTAAAGGAAATTGAAAAACTTGTATGTATTTTCAAATGTAGTTTTTATTCTATACTCTTTGGGAATTGTATTTATAAGCCAGTGCTACAGCTTTAGAATACGTTTTGATTGATTTTATGAATTCGTTTAGTGCTCATTTAGTTCAATATTTTGACGCAGGATGCAACATAGGCATAGCGCTAGGATCTCTTACATTTCTGATGAAGGTTGTTTAGAAATGTTTGTTAATACATATACTTTAAATTTTTTTGAATTTTGTCTGTCTGTCGTCTGTGCCAAAAATTTCTCTCGGTACACCAAAAATGATCTAATTTGCTATGTGGGCGTATGTTGCCTATAAATGTTTTCTTTTTCTTTTTTCTTGAACTTGAAATTTGGAAGTAGCTGTCATAAGACCAAATCGTATTCTGCCCCAAAAAATGTCTTTTCAGTAGCTAATTGTTAAAACGAGAACATAAACAGTTGATGAGATCATGAAAGTTTCACACCCTATTATAAATTTACAATACATTTCGAAATTATATGTTGACATGTATTGTAAATATATATGGTTGACAATTTGATAAACTTTATCTTATTATATATCATTCTTGGTTAATTCATTCCTGAACTTACTTTATTGAATTATGTTCCCTTGTGTTTTTAACGATAAAAAACTGATCACGAAGATTTTGAAATTAAAATTCATTATTGAAATCTTTATTATCATTATTTTTAATTTTTACATCCAATTATCTTTATTTTGACATATTAACATTTTTCAATTTATTTATAATTTAAATTTTACTTTTTTCTGACTTTACATTTTCCCATCTATCTTTTAACTATTAACTAAATTACAATTTCCTTTTACAATTGTATGTATTATTCAAATCTGCCTAATCCAATACAATGTAAATCCTTTTAGTTTTCTCATAAAATAAGATTCAATTGTTTAATTTTTGGCTATTTTTTCACCAGAATTTAGGCTCTATTTGCCTGTTACACTTTCTATTTTGCCCTGGAGCTAATAAATCTAGCCATTTTATAAATTACTCGACATTATATTTTACTTCATATATTTTTACAAAAAAAAACATTTCTTTGCACCGACTGGACTCCAGTCCTGTGCAGTATGTATGTACCCATTTATAAACATGGATAGTTAAGCATTTTTTCAAAATCAAAAGTTACAAAAATTATTGAAAATAAAATAATTGCATTAAAAAATGTTAGTCACTTCTTAATTTAGTTTTTTGTGAGAAGTGTTGAGTTATAAGCGACACATTGAAATATTGATGTCCACAATTTTATGAAATTCATTAAAACTATTTATGACGGGTATGAGGAACACCTTAACGTCATCCCAATATAAGTTATATTATAGTATTGGAACACATAAAATTTCAACCTGTTGCGCAAAGGAATAAAGTAAACCCAATTTTATTAATATAATTAATGATACTAATAGTTTATACATTGTAATGTTATTTAAAACTGCTGATATCAGGCAGTCAAAATTTGTTGGGAGAAAATAATCTAAAGTTAATTTATATATATATATATAATAACAGAGATTAATTTTGGGTAGATTTACAGTTTTAAGAACATTTGCCCTGTCCCCTTCCTCTTAAAATAAGATAATATTTTTAAATGATATAGAATAAATACACATTTATACACAATTAGGCATGTGATATTTCAAACGTTTCATTTTGCAGAAGAAATCTGATATATTTATTTAATATTATCAAATTAAACTTAAACAGAGGTTATATTTTCAATTAAATCTATAGATGGTCTGTGGTGTAAATAATGTTTACAACTATGTATAACTTCATTTCTGCAAAGCGGAGATAGTTCAAGTTTATTTAACAAACTTCACCAAACCAAAGAGCCAAGATCGAATAACCTGAATCAGCTCATTACTAATTTACCTCGGTTTGATTTTCTTCAACAGTTATTAAGGCATGAAACTAGGAAATTAGTGTAGTAATAAATAATTCATTACACAAATATTTTATGTATGTGTGTGTATATATATATATATATATATATATATATATATATACATATATATCTTTACACACTAACAAGTTAAAATTCTGTCTTATTTATAACATTCATTTAAACAAGAGTTTTGGCTTTTATTCGTCGCTAGACTTTAAAAAGCCAATAATAATATAATTTATTTATATAATAATAATATATTACTCAATCAAATAAATTCTTTATAAAATTTATTCAAATCGATAAGTATACATTGAACATTTCGATTAGGAAATTATTTTTTAATAAAAACAAATCATCAAATTCTAGATTTTGAATAGAAATCGTCAGAAAAGCAGAATACTTACAATTTCCTAAACTAATATAAATTTAGTTTAGGAAAACTATTCCTAACTTTTGAATGACACCTTCTCTACTCTTTACAATAATACACAAATTTCTTACTGTAGTTAACTGATAATATTATTCTAATCTGATATAAAAATACTATTTCAGAGAAAAAAATAGTAATATTCAGATATCATGATTATTTCAAACATTTTTAATTATAAGATTTTTTTTTCTATATTTCGTCGCGAGAAAAATATAATTAAACATTTATTGATGCAATTAATGAATGTCAGTGTTTAAATATTTTGCATGTGTTAATATGTTGCCACTACTGAAGTTATAGATTATAAATTCCACAATTAAAATAGGAAAACGTCAATAACTGAATTTAAAAAAAAAAACTATAAATGATAATATACCTGATTTTGACTTCTCAATTCAAGTTATTTCACATAAGTTACATGTTAGAAGTAATCTCTAGAAATTTATTAAAATTGTATACACCCGAGAACAGAATGCTTATACGATAATAGTTAAGTCTATGTTAGATAAATACTACAGAAGTTATTAAATATACCCATTATTTAACTTATATTTTATAAAATACTATTGAAAATATAATTTTCATTACATAACTTCTCAAAATAACGAACTAGTATAATTCAAAATTTAATTTTTTACTTCCAAATATACATTATAAACTTACTTATTCATATATTACATTAACGTTTTAGCTAATCCGATTCCCTTTAAACATTCAATATGAGAGGTTTCCATTAGCTTAATGTGAAAAGTGTGTAAATTTAAAGTAACGGTTCTACTGGAACGCCAAAACTGAAAGATTAAAATATATTTCCTTACTTTGGATTTTTGTTTTCACTAAACTGAAAACAGTTCCTGTTATTTAATAGCAGTTATTTCTGATTTACATAATATTCTAAGGCATTCTTAAATATTGAGGCGACTTATTATTTAAATTATTGATATAATTTTAAATTCTTATAGTGATTTTAAAACTTAATCTGATTTTGAAATTACTAAATATCGAAATACATTGTATGAGTGCATTAGGTAAAAAAGTTAAACTATACTTTTTATTCTATACTATTGCCATGTTTTTCTTACGTTAATAATAATCATTTATCTGGTAAAATCAAAAGGTTGAAGGCAATTAAATTAAACAATTAAAATATATTCATGCTAACATATTCTGCATGCTTATGATTCATAATATCGAAAATAGTGTTACACAAATTAACACTTAGGCCTATATATATGCCCTCTGTTTTTAGAAAATAAAGAAAAACCATATATACTGTAAAATATATATTATACATTATGATATACATAAACATAAAGAGACCTCAATATCTCTATTATAAATTTGGACGATGTCACCTGTATAAAAATAAGCAACACAGAAACTAATGTGCTAACATAATGTTTTAAAACTTAACTACTTAATTTCACTAATGTAATAAAACGTATTAAACGAATAAGTAATAAATGAATAATAAACGTAATAAGTAAACGAAAAAGTAATAATAAGTAATAAAACAAATAATGTATTACATGTACTACGTTTAATTCAAACAATTTACAATAACTTTAATTAAAAATCGGTCATCTCAAAATCTACAATACTGATATTCTCTTTGATACTTACTCAAAACCAGACATTTGAGAAACCTGAAATTAAATATAATTACATTGTTATTATGGTATATAACACTACCGGTTTGAAACGTAGCCAAGGGGATCTGGATTAAGATAGTCGTTGAAGGAAGTTTAGAGGCGTCTTTTTTCAGAAATATGACCATTAGATTTCATGACATTAGAAAGGTGGGCAGGCCTCATGTGTACATTCAATGCATATTAAATTCACTGTTAGACGGGTTAGTCATTATTAAATTGGAAGTGTTCTGAAATGAAATGTCAGAGTGATCTATGTAAATATATTTGTATCTTTAATATATATATATATATATATATATAGTGGAATGTTACATAATGATGTACAGTTGATATACATACAATTTAATACAACAAGCGATCATGTTATTTTTTTCTGAACCCGAAACTTAACAACGGATATTTTCTGTAACTAACAATGAAGAATTTAACAAAAAAAATATTGTGTGTTTTATTATTTGTATCAGCTGTTATAATATACAGAAACTTAATTGTCCTATAATCACTGGAAAGACTCTCGTGCGACGTTTATTGAATGTTATAAAGTAGAAGTACATTGCTCTTTTTTTAAATACTTAATAATGCATTACATCAAAGAAGTAATACATTATTTCAGTTTAGTGAATAAGTAAAATATTATGGGGGTTAATTAACAACCTTGAACAATGGAACTTGAATGGAACAATGAAACGTTAATGCTTTGAAAAGAGCTTAAATAACTAATGTCAATCTGGGTATAAGTCCAAAAGTCAGGTAAGGTTTACTAAAGGCGTTTCTGATTAAACAGGTAGCATGCAGCACTGTCCTAAATACTGAATCGTGTTTCACGCAACACAAGTTGAAATTTCTGAGATATCTCTGTGATAAATTATATATTTATTGTTGTTTAGCTTTAGAACTACATTTATTTACAAAAATACCTTTTTCAGTCTATTCTTGTCTTCTTTAAACGATATTTTATATCATGTGGCTACATGTTTCACTCCCACAGGTATCATTATCAGGTAATCTTAGCGAATATTACACAACGTAAGTTTTAATAAAACAAAAATACACATTTAGTACATTGACTGTACATGTTGCACAATACTTATATATTAAATGAATATGGTTTTCTCTGTGTAAGTCTTCCATTTAATTTCATAGAAACATGACGTTTTTTAATAGTAACACAGGCTAGAAGATGTTAAATGTAGCAGTGAAACATGTGGCCACATAATAAAAAATATCGCTTAAAAAATAATACAATTGATTGATGAAGGTATTTAGGATAAATTACGTTAACTTAAACTGAAAATGTTATTTATCTTACAGACTTGAGAGAGAACTCTATAGTTGTAAAAATCTGATGATTTTCAAATTAAAAAATGCGTTGCTATTGTCAAATAAAAATAATAAAATGCAAATTATAATTTTATGTACCTTCATCCTACTAAGGTCTAAATTTTCACGCTTTGTTGAGGGCTTTGATATTTATAGAGTTTCAAAATTATCTATAAGTTAAAGTCCATGTACAGCTTGTAAAAGAAAAATTAACAACAAGTTATATTTTTAAAACAATTATTTATAGATTGGATTATTTATCAACTTATATTAGTATTGTTCTTTGTAAGTTTTCACACAATACATTTAAAACAAATTACGTGCCACGGGTCGAAATTTGGAACTATATTTTATAATCTCCAATTAAATTTGAAAATGTTTAACAACTCACACTGAGATTAATTAAATATGGACTATGACTAGTTGTACACATTCATTAAAGTTGATTTCGGAAAGAATAATTTGTTAACCAAAATCTGTTTGAACCTATTAAATTATTTGAAACTAAGTTAAGATTAAATAATATGGAGCATATATAAAGGAGGACACTTTTTAGAACCAAATTTCTGATGAGATCTGTGCGTTTAAATTTCTTTTACACAATATTATGTGATATTATTTACTGTTATTACATATTAAAAACTTATTTCATATTAAGCTTTAGGTCTCATTCTAAATTATGTATATATCAGAGCTTTTTATTTGTGCCATCTTAGATTGTAATATGTTACATTCTGCAGACACGTATTTGTTTCCTAGGGAATTGGAAAAGGAATTTGCAAGATAGTAATTTCAACGTGAGATAAACACGGTTATGGTTACCTACATCCAGCACTCAAGAGAGTCATTCTTTATCTTGAATTACTTTTTCTTATATAAACTATTTTATCATATGTTTGTATTCTGATGTGAATCCAAGATCTCAGATCTCAATTTTAGTAAAGCTATTAAATTAAATTATTGGAAAATATTATTTTAACACATTATTATTAATATAGACTAATGAATATTCTAGGGAAAAAACCATGCGTTGTACTTTTATAATCTCCGACAAATTTCTCTCTCTCTCTCTCACACACACACACACACACTCCATGTATCTTTCTCCCTCTTTCATACCCTCTCTCCCAAACGGTGTTTTATCTCTTTATCTCTTATCTTTATACCCTCTTTCTTAGTGCATTTAGCTTTCACTCTCTCACTTTCTCCTACCACCTTAATATTTTCTCTCTCACTCACACACACTATGAAGTCAAATGGTCTCCTTCTAAACATACATTCTGCTTCCATTTTATTTTCTGTATATTGGATCGTCCTACAATAGAGACGCTTTAGCTGTGCGGTTTACGCTTACATAACCCCTTAACAGCTTGTTAAGCAATATTATTTCAGAGTGAGTGAATCATCTCAATTCAATTTGCATTTGCATTTTATGACAAATGTTCATCTGTGTAAGATATCAGACATCCAGTGTATAAAAAATTCAATAATAATCATATAATAGAATCATGAGCATTGAAACATGAAACAATACTGACAAACAAAATTTTAGAAAATATATGACACTAACAAAAAAACATAAATAAAAAAACATTTATAAATAATTTACGATTTAAATTTAATATTATATTTTAAATAACCAAACAGAAAACTTTAAAAAAATTCAAAGTAATATAGAATTAATAAAAGAACAAAATGTACAAACATTAATTAAACTAACTTGGTGAACCATAGAAGTCTGGGATGGCATCTGCTCTGAAACAACAAATTCACATTTGAACATGCGTTCCTAAAGATCCATTTTAGTTGGCCAATTTCTTCTGTTTTAGGTGTGTCGTTTATTGTTAAAATAGTTTCAATTTCGTCCACAAGATATCAGCACTTGTCGGGTACTGTATCCACGTCATGCAATCAAATAACTGGACACGCCTTGCCACGCCTCTTATGTTTTATCTACAGTTATTAGTTTTAAATAATGCGGCTTTATATTAGCACTTGTCAAGTAGTAAGTTTCAACGCCTACCTAAATAGATTTGCATTTTCCCTAAACTAAACTTACCACTACTTCAATTACCGCCATCCAGCCTTATTTATGGAATGGTCATACAGTTGAATCGCTTTAGCTGTGCGAGTGGGAGACAGCGCTGAGAACCATTTGCGTTCCTAATGATTCATTTTAGTTGGACATTTTCTTTTGTTTTACGTGTGACGTTTATAGTTAAACTTTTTTTTTATTTTGTCCACAAGAAATCAGCACTTGCCAGGTACTGTATCCACGTCGTCCAATTAAATGACTGGACACGCCTCTTATATTTTATCTACAGTTATTAGTTTTAAATATTGCCGCTTTATATCAACTGTGCAGTTGAAGTATACTTAGCCCCTAACAGTTCGTTACGCAATATTATTTCAGAGTGCGTGAATCTTCAATTCAATTTACATTGGCATTTGTTCACATGACAAATATTAATTTGTGTAAGATATAAAACATATTTTGTAAAAACAATTCCATATTAATAATGTAATAAAATCATGCGCATTGGCAAAACATGAAAGATACTGACAAACAAAATTTAGAAAACGGATAAGCAACAACAAAGCTTAGAATAAAAACCATTTATAATTAATTTACAATT
This sequence comes from Aphrophora alni, assembly GCA_963513935.1. Classification (NCBI taxonomy): domain Eukaryota; kingdom Metazoa; phylum Arthropoda; class Insecta; order Hemiptera; family Aphrophoridae; genus Aphrophora; species Aphrophora alni. The sequence goes on along the minus strand of OY740768.1, from coordinate 130,978,169 downwards.
TAAAGGTAACATTATTTTTTTAAATAGCCAAACCTTAACACTATAGAAAAATAAAAAGAATATACAAATTATAAATAAATAAAATTTACAAATATAAAATAAATTTGGTGACCCAAAGAAGTCGGGGATGGCATCTGCTCTGAAACAACAAATTTACATTTAAACATGCGTTCCTAAAGATCCATTTTAGTTGGCCATTTTCTTCTGTTTCAGGTGTGACGTTTATTGTTAAATATTTTCAATTTCGTCCACAAGATATTAGCACTTGCCAGGTACTCTTCATCCAATCAAATGACTGGACACGCCTTGCCACGCCTCTTATGTTTTATCAACAGTTATTAGTTTTAAATAATGCGGCTTTATATTAGCACTTGTCAAGTAGTAAGTTTCAACGCCTACCTAAATAGATTTGCATTTTCCCTAAACTAAACTTACCACTACTTCAATTACCGCCATCCAGCCTTATTTATGGAATGGTCATACAGTTGAATCGCTTTAGCTGTGCGAGTGGGAGACAGCGCTGAGAACCACTCAGCCTTGAACTGTACATAGAAGTCAAAAACATCTACCCTAATAATAAATAATTTATATAATTACACATTTTAAAAAATCTCTACCTATATCTTGCGGCGAGGTACAGAGTTTTACGTTTTGAGAAGGGTACGATGTTTGTTAAACTACATTTTTCCAAAAATAGAAAGATAGGTGGGTGTTACTCACACAACTAAAGCTGATCTTGTGTAGTCTACATACCAAATATTGTCCATTTTAAAATTAGTTATTATTTGTATTTTTCGTTTTTGTTTTCCTAGTTACACTTTGAGGTATTTATACTAACTCAAATATGTCGATAATTGTATTTATTTATATTTAATAATAATAAAATAAAGACGAAATGAAAACTTAAGAAAGTATAATGAAAGGAAATTGAAAGAGGAAAGAAACCATGATTAATTTTCATTCATCTTTGTGTAATTCTAAATGTAGTTTGTAAGCTACACCCTTTTGGAATTCTATTTATAAGGCTATAAGGCATTTGAATTAAGTTAGTGCTCAGTTAGTTTAATATTTTGACGGAGGATGCAACACAGGCTTAGCCTTAAGATTTCTTACGTTTCTGATGAAGGTCCAATCTACAAATCTTTGTTAATATTTTTATTATCTCACTTATACTCAATTTAGAAAAAGTTAGGTACAAAAAATAAATATCTGTTTCTGTGGATATATCCGTTATAAAGACAGTGGAAAACATAATGAGATTAACCAAATTAACTCACAATCCCCATTTCCTTAGCTACTTTTTTGTTTATATATTGCATAAGGAGAAGTAAAACACGGAGTTTATTTATTCCAGCTTTTATAATAATTAGTTTTTTTCATCTTTTTATTTCTTCTCCTTATAAACAGAGTGAAGTATATAATTATCTTTTACGTAATTTTCGTAACGTTTACGATTTCCGAGAAACCTGACTCTCAAAATATTTTAATGGTCGTCATTTCGAATATTTACATATTTAGTAAAGTTTTCGATCTTGGTATACTGATAAAAAAAAAGGTATAAACAGTGCGCTGAAAAAAAATTGGTTTCGTTTGGCCAAAGGCTGCAATCGGTTGTGACAATATAAACGGTCTCCACAATTAAACCAGAACTTTTGACCCTAAAACTAGCATGGATCTTACATTTAGTTATGGAAAAATATGAATTAAATGTACATAATTTTGAATCTAGAATACGTATATTTTGTTTTACATTTTTATCTTATCCTTCACAAGCTGATATTCTCTGCCCAATATAACACCTTCCACTACAGCACTCATAGTTATGGTGACACTGAAAGCAATAAACCAAATATATTTTGTTCTTTTTTAATGTGTATGCAACATAGTATAAATATACAATAATAATCAGTTATTATTGACATATTGTACCATAATTTTTTTTATGTAAAAACTACTACATGACGTTTTTTAAAGTGTGAATCACCTATTGATGTCACGTGAAAACATTGGCAAACATTATTGATTTTTATACCAACAATCAATCAGTCAATTTAGTACACCTGGACTTATATAGATTAAAACATACCTAAAGTATCGTATTATACAAAGCTAAGAAATAATGTTATAATCCAAACCAGTATTGAAAACTATAGTTGTGACTTCCATTATTAAGAACTTAATTATAATTTGAAATCATTTCTTTAATTTTAAATAAGACTGCAATCATTCAAATTAATTTACAGCAATATTTGACTACAATATCACGCTCTGAGCACTCTCGAGTAAAGAATACCTGATAACAGTTATTAGTTATGTCTGATATAATGACGTGAAGTAATGTAAACTTATGTTTTTCCTGATGCGTATGTATTATTTTAACACGTTCTATCCGTTGATTCCATTATTATGAAAATAGTTTTTGCTTTATTTCCCAAAATTATCAAAGGATAGTAGACCATATATTGTCCCTTTCAATGTTTTCATCTTTTTGGATGTTGTATCATAGAACTGGAATTGATACAAACTAATTAACTGGAAAGTTTTTTTAAATGAATTATTTGATACTGATATCATGAAAAATATTATTTAGTAAATTATTTCCCCACCAAAACCTTATTTATTCTTTATATTGCATAAGAAATATTATTTTTAAATAAATAAAAAGTGATATAAATAAAATATGAAACCCACTCTTTCCATAGGTCGTAGGCATCCCACAGAAATTTCAGTCATGCAAAACAGAACAATACAGACCATCAGTAATAACGATATAGTTTTCACCATCATGTTCGCTGTTGTTTGTTAAGTTAGTGTTTTTATAAAACTGAAGTACACTATTTAATTAAGCCTAAAGTACCACTTATATTCAGATAGAAATAAAGGGATAATAATTAATTAGTAACGCATGCAAAAAAAATTCACTACGTATTTAATGAAAACAAAACAATTTTTTTAATTAGTCGATTTAAATGAAGATAAAACATGTTTTATTGAAGTTAAACGTAACTTATTGTCCATTTCAATTAAGCTTAAAATGCATTTATGTTGCTTAGATTTAATTATCCGTCACAGTTTTAGAACGTGCCTTTTTACTAATTTGTATTTATCAACGGAAATATATCCATAAACCAATCTTTTTTTACTTACGTGAACGAATTGTGTTGCAGTCAAATCAATTTCAAACAATACCATAACATTTTCTATTGTACGTTAGAATTTTTAATTATATCAGTACTAAGGGAAATAAAAGTTATGGTTCAATTGTGAGATGGATATAATATTTTCAACCTATTTCCTTTTACAAACGATCTCATTCTTTTCGACTAACATATATATTTTTAAATAACACTTAATTACACATTTATTGCATTGACTCTATATATCGCAATAATATTTCAATATACATCGTTTGTCACTGTTTAGGAGCATCATGTTTGTATGACGTTAACTGGAAGACTACTTATAAATTGAATGTTGTATAATAATATCTAAGTAGACTTTAATTAGGAGGCCTGAAGGTGCTGCCTGTTGCGGTGAAACATGTAGCCACTTAATATAAAACATCATTTAAACCAAGAAAACTCGCGCTACACGAGTACTCATGTGTGATATTTTTTTGCCCCAACTTGTTTTTAAAATAAAAACGATTACACACTTAAAACGTTTTATTTTTAAAGTATTTCGTTACTTAAAGAAAGTGTCAGGTTATATATATATATATATATATATATATATATATATATATATATACCAGATATATATATATACAGGTTTGGAAGTTTTTTTTCACAAATAAAACAGTCACCATAAACTTTGACCAACTAATCTTTACAAATAGATTTTTCTCAAGTAGATTTTGTTGTCTTTTTGACTAAATTTATTTGGAGGAAAAGCACATCTGAAAGAAAACAAAACTATTATTTTGTAAAATAACTAAGATTTTGTAAATTTTAATTTGATTATAATTTTGAATTTAGAGATTGTTTATAAAGTACTTTTAAAAATGAAATTGTATTTCCGCAAAAAGGGCACAATTTGGTAGTTCTTTGTCTAATATTCTTTGGCAAAAAGAACACCTGTAAGAAAACAAAACTAATTTACCTAATTTGAAAATTCAATTTTATTATACTTTTTCAATCTAAATATACAGATTGTTTAGTGTTACTTCTCGAAATAAAATTTTAGTAATACTGCTGTCTGGTAATACAGAGCCTATTACAATTGGGGTCTATTTATTTTTAAAAGATTCTAAAATTTAAATTAAAGGACAAAATTGACACATACAAATTAGTTTAGCTAGATTTTTTTTTAATTAATTCATTACGTTTACCAAAAGCAGTTGTGTAATACACTACATTACGAGTTATAAAAAAAATTCGAACCCAAATAGTTTTATTATTTACCTGACGTTTTTCCTCAAGAATTGTTGTGGTTGGAGTGGATTCTAATCTAAAACAGATTTAGTCTGTAGTTCTTGTGGCAGTGTAGAAATTTCAGAGCAGGAATAGAGATGGTTTTTGAGAAGCTGTTTACCTAACTCCTTTAGGAATGTTTCTTATGCATTTGTTCACCAGTATTTGCTTCATAAGGAATTTAAGAATTGATTCCAGCAATGTCAAATAAACAAAAAAAATACAGTCAAGAGGCACCTGTTACTTGCTCGTACTACTGTAAAATGTGTGCACCTTTAGAATCATAAACTATGTTGTCGTAATGCATTGTTGATAATCCTAGTACAACTTTCTTTTTCTTGGTAACATATGACACAAAAAAATATTTTCTTCTTCCAATCTAAAAGAACTAATGTATGTTTTTTTTATTTTTGATATTTAAAAATTCGTGGGGTACTTCTCTATTATTCCTAAGAAGTGTTTCAACAAATGTTATTTTGTAGTTTTCAGCTAGAACTATAGGAATGCTTGTAAACCAGCATATATTTATGGTTACATTTCTATTTGTTCCTGTAATGAGCTGAATCATTCTCTTTACAGCACTTTGAGCAGAATTACTGATTTGAAAGGGACCATTAGCCTGAGTGCCGGCATAAATTCCCATATGGCTCGTATAAAAAATAGGAGAATCGCAAAGCATAAAATCTACATTCCGTACTTGACGGGCTTATTCTTTATGTACTGGGGGAAGCCAAAGTGCCCCCTGAAACCTTCAAGTTTCTCGTCTACTGTTGCATATCCAATAATTAATTGTGTAAGTATTTTTACTTTTGTACACAAACTTTTCAAAATATATCTCAGATGTATTATTTTATCTATTTCGTTTCTGATAGTTATAAAGAAAATATCATCGATATGCAGAAACAGCGTAAAAAGAGATATTGTGTTCGTAACATTTTACAATTAATTACATCTATACAATTTCCATATTTTTCCTAAATATCTTTATTATCTATGTGCGAGGACTTCATTACTACTCTTAAGTACAAAACTCCAATCAAAGCTTTTATTTCCTCGAAGTTAATTTCGTTTGAGTCTCTTTCGCTAGCAAAGTTGTTCTACTTGTGTTGTATGTACTTTTTAGTACATTAAACAATGTGATGAACCACTCATATAATTATCAAACACATGATTCCAACTTACCGAGGTGTAGATGCATTTGGTGTAGAATGTATCTTTAATTGGTCTAATTTTATTATCTCATCTTATTCCGGCGTCAGTAATGTTTTCCTAAACATTTTCGCATAAAATTGTATCTAAAGATTTGGTGCAGTATATGCAAGTGTATTTCATGGATACAGAATATATATAGGTAATCTAAACTAAATGAAAGAAAATTTATTTTATTAAGGCTTTTTGTGTGCGTTGCAAAAACTTGTTGTCCCACTTCAACTATTTTTTTAAATATTTAAATAGGTATTAGACTGGTTATGACAAGTAGAATCCATGAACTTGATCAATAAATTATTACCAATAAAATAACCGATTTTTTATTTTTTTTTTCAAACCTGTACGTAATTTTACAGCTGAGATTATGAATATATAATTAAACCCTAATTACTTTTAAAACCCGATTCAGTTATATAAAAATGATGTCATTTTAGTGTAAATATTATTCATGTTTCTAAAATTATAAAATACTTTACATTAGAATATCTACTTTAAAGTTGTTTTAAAAGTTCTGTAACGATTCAGAGGCTTAACTTTTTTACTAAAAATGGATATATTCCACATGAATAAATACAAATATACGCAGAATACACAAAAAAAAATATATGCTAAGACAACTAAGTCAATTTAGGCAGAAAATAAAATAAATTTAAAGAATAATAAAATTATATTTTAATCTATGAACATCTGAGGTAGTTTAAATGACACGTCATGAATATATTTTGTTTTAATTTGATCAACTCGATAATTTGTTTTTTCTTGTTGTTGTTGTTGTTGTTGATAAATGGCGGCAAACGTTTCAATTTTCATCGCCTAATAAAAAAAGAAAAGCAAATCAGAACATGACTCCTTGAATACTCTAATAGCATCAGGGTAAAAAAAACACAGTGTTGGTCAAGAGAGACCTGATAGGAAAGATAAATAGAGGGATTTAACCCAGGACTACATTAGAAACGTTAGATACAGGTAGGGGGTCTCTCGGGATAACCACCATCTACTCGTTATAGATGAGCTACTAACGGCCCGTTATAGATGAACTACTTAGTCCACAAATATATATATTTCATTTGTGGACTATTTAACTATAAGGTTAAACATTTTACTAGTTTATTTCTGAAGAATATAAATTAATAAAAGCAGTACAAAATAAAAACCATATTATTTACACTTGATTTAAATACATTTAAAATGAACATTTAGTTAATTATAATGTTTACTCACTTCTTTGTTATCTGTATTACAGACTCCGACAGCAAGGTCTAAATCTAAAAGAAAAACTTTATTAATCTGCTCTTCCTAGTTCGTTTCCAACTCAAGATTAGAAGTAATGAAGTTTTCTCAATTACTGTAATCTTCTTCTTCTTCAAAACACCCATAATCCTTTGATATTAAAATAAGCTTTGCTTACCTTCCATCTCTACGATATGCTATTTGAAGACAACCTGAAACACAAAGATTTTTATTTTAAAAAGAACTTAAATATTTTAAGAATGTTTAAATTATTTCTTTTCGTGAAACAAGAATTAAACAAGTTTTTAACACAATATTAATAAGTATAATTTAGAAGTCGTTTTGAATTAATGATTTTTTGTAACTTTTTTATATAATTGTTTTAAATGTTGAGCATTGACTTTTTTTATTAATCTTAGTTTCCAAATTGTGATACCACTATTTATAACGTTTAAATTGAGCTACGAAAAGGAATTAATTAAAAGTATGTTTATCAATATGAAGGACGGACCATAGAAACATACGGATTATTTAGATTAATTACTTGTAAAATAAATTATTTTATATCGCGTTTTTTACTCGAATCGATTATACAATCATTTAAACCTTAAGACTTTCTTTAAAACCTAAGCGATGTTATGAATCCTACTATTTTACTGTTAAACATTACTGCTACATTGTATTCTAGTATTTCCTTTACGATACTCAGTAAGATCATAAACTGTAAAAGTAAGTTTTCTTTCTTTGTAGTAAAGGAATACTTTAATACTCTTTTAAAAAAAAGTAATAAGTATTTTCTTCATATTCTTCATAAGTTTTAGGTTTGATTTTAGAATTGAGTTTATTTCCTACTTTAATTTATAAGTACGTACCAATGAATTTAAGAACCTTATAATGATTTGAATGTTGTAATGAATGCTGCAATATATGTATAATTGAAAAAATTCAAACCATTTTTCAATTTTCTCACTGGCATTTGAGAGTTAGTTAATGTATAAAATATCTAGTAAAAGAAAATAATAAATAAAATTTTTGCATACGCTTTTAACCACGGAGTATCTCTACTAACTTCTTTTTATAGAAAAGTTAAAATCATTTAACATATTTGATTTTTTCATAACATATATATGATAAAACATAGCATTATTAAGTGTAACTTCATTACTATTTGCATAAATCGTAATTTCAACCTCGACGTGTTTCGTAAACTTCAAATTATGCATAACAAATAATAATAGTCAAACATAACTTTTCCACGTTGGATATGATATATTGGCAAAAAGTCAAATGTAATAAATACTGAAATAACAACAAAATCAAATAAAAACGATATATTTACTACTTTTAAAAACTACATTTTAAAACTACCGATGGAGTTGTTTGTTCCAGTTGAATTTTCGGAAGGGGAAGCTATCATTGCTGCCTCCTTTGTTAGATTAAATACTAGTTTGATAGTTATAGTTGTCATTTTATACTTATAGTGTAATACTATTTATACATTATGGTGTTGAAATTGAGTTATGTTTTCTTTAACTTTTTTTCGTTCATGTGTGCAAATTATAAGTATAAGGAAAAACATTATTAAGTACATAAGAACTAGGGACAATACAATTATATTTAATAATATGTAATTGTATCATATTATTAAGTGACATTTAAGCCGACAAATTTCTAAACTTAAAATTTAATTTCCACCTAAAACATTACAATCTGAAATTCTATAATACATAATTCATAATACTGTAGAGGAATTTAGGATTCACTAAGAAGCTTCATTTATTAAAATGCATGAGTTGTAATTTTTGAACAAACCAACCAATTAATAAAAAGAATGAAATGTAATAGAAATTTTTATGAAATAGAGAGTGCTAGAGTGAGCGATGTGTTACTTTATCACTAATATTAATAAAGTTATCACGTTTTGGGGTAACTTCTATGCTTTTAATAATGGTGTTAATTATCCAACTTTGACAATATATATGACCTCAAAGTAAATTAAAGCCTAGTAATGTATTTCATAAACTTTGTCAAGAAGTGATTTATAATTTAGGTTCAAATAGAACAAAAGGACCTGATATTTATTTTCACAGTTACTTACACGATATTCAGTTCGTTAGCAAAATATGGTTTTTCCTCTTACAAGGTGACCTATTATGGTAACTAGTTTGACTTGAATCAAGTTGTCTTCTTTATAATCGTGGTTTAAAATTAAATCGTGTCTTTCTCTTTATCACTCATTTTATTTTTAGTGGCATATGGTGTGCTGACATAAAATAGCATGATCAAATAGATTAAGGAGGTGTTAGTGTTACATTTTTTCAATTAAGTAGAAAATAATAAACCAAGAAGTAGTAGAATAAAACTTTTACTCACTAGAATAGTCTGACCTGAAAATGACCAATTTTGTAATGGAGAGTTGGCTTGAATACATTAAGGTGGTAATTCATATCCATGTATGATAAGAATCCTGTGTAAGTGAACACATGTAAAGTTTGTTAATATTTTTTGTTCATTATATCTAATGTAAACATGTTTCCTGTTTACAAAATATTGAATATAATATCGTATTCAAATATTTTTCTTTGTATTGTTAATTTTTTTATTATTTTCCTTGGAAATATTTGTAAAATATTAAAATGTAGTTGAAAAGTAATGGAAATAACCAAATAAATCTACTGTTGTCACCCATATAAGTCCACATAGCCAGCAAAGTCGTCAAATGTGTTCAGTACTGATTTTGTTCACAATTTTAGTAAAGTTCCAATATTGATAATACTATAATGTATTTTATTATTTAACTTAAACGATGAATTATATATTTATTTGTTATTTCATTACTAATGTTCTTTGATTTGAATTTGCAGAATATTGTTTGCTCATTTTTGAAAGCGTATCATAAAAATTGTTTTCACCTAACCCGTTATGTATTTTATTTAACCCTTTGTTTTTTGGTTTCATTTTAGATCTGTAAGTCTATGAAAATAGTAGTTTAGTTAATTTGAGAATTTATTTTCTTTATTTGGTTTAGAAGTATGTTAAATACTTAAAAATCATTAAAAGGACCACCATATGGTCAACATTATCTATGATTATATGGTTCATGCGTTTTTTAAACTCTTGAGATCTTGTGGTAAATTTTATCAAATCATTAGAGCCTTGTAGAAATGAAAAGAAAGCGGAAGGCTAATCTTTCCATTGTACTTTTCCATAGTTGATACTAAAGATCTGATAAACAGTTCTGTAACATATTTGTTTTAAATAATAGTTTGTTGTGTGTACTATGATAAAGACTAGAAAACCTCAAAATTGCATAAAAGCGTATATTTTCTACTATTAGAAATCCTGTAGTGTTTTTGTTGAAGAATTAATTTACGGTTCCATTATTAGAAAATTGAAGGCAAGGAGTGTATGTCGAGAGTTTACAGTTACAATTTAACGATTTATCACTCCCACGTTTCTGTCAACCCTGTTGAGATTAAAATCCTGGAAAGGAATCTATTGTGATATGAAAGATGAATTCAATGGAGTTTTCGAACCAAAAATGGGAATATTTTGTATCCGCTTTAAGTAGTATTTTTATCATTTAAACTAAAAGCAATGAAAGAAACAACAGTTTTTAATTGGAAAAGTTTCGGTAGTTTGGAACATACTTTATAGTGTACAGGATGTTAGAAGATTACATTAAATTAATGGAAAAACAACCATCCTTATTACGGCTGAATTTCATAAAATTTCGTAAATATTTAAATATTAATATAATAACGAATGGGTTTTATTTAGCTTCAGACACATATAATTTTATAAGACCGTTACCTTTAGACCAATCAAATACATATGTAAAAAAATGCCTCCTTAGGACCATTATTATTATTAGTAGTCATACAATATTAAAATCATTCACTCATAACGTTTAAAAATTTATATTATCAGAAATAAATTGAAATAGTGGGAATACTATTATTTAAAAATAATTTATTTATTTTATGTTTTTGCAGTAAAGGTGGTTAATGTAGACTGTTTGATACATTTGGAGTCTACTTATTCCTATTAAATAAGTTTTGTTTTAAGGATTAGTTATTTTTCAAACTTATTATTTTCACGTTGTATGTTTGACTAATGAATTATAAGTTCAACACTACAATAATCATAAGGCTTTAAGAAACGCAATTAAAAAGCGCTGTTTTAATAATTTATGTTAACCTGTATTTGATCAACTACTAATAAAAAATTATTTTAACTAAAGAACTGCCTTGTATTTGACAACAATATCTCAAAATAAACGTTCTTTACAAGTAAATAGCTGGAGGATACATGTGATTCCTGTTAGTTTCCAATAACTCGTTGTTACTTATTGTTTTAGTGGGGAAATTTCGATATTGTGTTTTTTGTTGGATATAATCTTTTGTAGGTAATCCTTTAAACATGTTTAGACTACTTTCAAAATAATATCTGGTTATATAAAACATTTCGTCACTCGTTAGTCTGTCTTCAGAATAGGTTCTCTGAACTACATAAAGTTTTTAGGTTATATGTGTATATAGAGGTTGCAAGAACGATTAGATTCCGGATCATTACGTAGTTATAGTAGGTTAGTGGTAAAAACAATGAAGTATTAAAATTGTGTCAAAATTGCTTGAACTTTGAGGTTTCATGTGAGTATAAGTACACATACAATTATTAAACAATAAACAGTAAATATGGGCTTTCTATTTTTATTCTTTAATTTCAGTTTTTGTAACGGACTGTAATCTCTTCTATATCATGTTAACGAACTCAAATCTATACTTAAACAACTTATAGCAAACTCAAACGTTATGTATGATAATCACAGGTTTAACCTTGGTGAAAACCTATTTGTTTATTATAGTTTCTTTCCATTTTTTTTTTTATTATTAGGTAAAATATAATTGACTTATAGTTCAATGGTCTTTACGATTATGTGCGTCCGAGTGATCCGTTTGTCCATAAATATATTTATGGACATCGTTAAAATGTTTATCTATTTATTACGAGCTATAGTTTTTTTTTTAATAAAAATGTTCCTCTCTTATGGAAAATAATATGAATTTATGACTAAAAAATCAAAACTATCAATATCAATATCCTTTTACACTACTTTTATTACGTACTGCCTATCAATTTTATTAATCACCTTTTGTATTGTTTACAAATATTAGACAATATCTCAGCGAGCAGTGGTTTCAAAATAAGAAAATATGTTCATTAATAATGTACACATAATGAATTGCAACTTTGATATATTACGTAACAGAGAACTTCAAAAAATATAGAATAAATTTCTAGCTAAACATTTTTATGGGTAGTTATAATCAACACACATCATTAAGTGAAGTTGTGGGTTTATTACTCCATACTTAGCACTAACTTGACATTAATAACTTTAAGACTTGCTCAATCTCTACTCATTTCTCATGTAATACTATCAAGATAACAGTAATTCGGTTATGATGAAACTTATATTTGAATGAAAAGGCGAAAATAGAATAGATTTCATTAGGATGCAAGAAACAGCTACATTTATGAAGTTGTAGTTTACCTTATTGTATGTTACTAGGAACTGAAGTTAGCAAGTTTATACTTGTTATAACATCTATGCCAATTCATATTGTTATCCCGAACATTGTATTATGTAAAGCATTTCTCCTAACTACAGTCTCAAGCACACTTCAGTGCAATGTTTTGACAGCGACAGACATTGTGACTTCACTAAGAGATTAATTAACAAGCAGTGTTGCTTGTGACTTGAAGTGGGTGTGTGTTATTACAAATTGTGTAACGTGAAACTGCCACCAACAGTAATATTGATAATCAGTTTATTTAACCTTTGAATTGAAGTGGTTGTCATAACGTTAACTTAACATGAATCTTAATTTTGGGTTGATGGTAAATGTGCCACTTAAGTTATCCCCATAGTTATGATATTTAGGTTAGGTATCTTTGCAAAGGGTGGCTTTATTGAAAGTAGTGAGATCGTTCCAAAAAACATAAATTATTGTTTTTCTTAAAAACATATGTATAGCAAATATTATTCCCCAACACTTCTTTTTTTTAACTTATGTTTAACTCTATAAGAAACGTTTGCAATGTTTCAAATTTATCAAATGTGCTGTGAATCATTGAATTATAACTTAATTAAATTGGGCCGTAAACATTCTTTCCTCTGCAGATATACAATATTTTTATCATCATTTACATGTAGAGATATTGTGTACAATATATTTTTATTGTATGATGTGTGTTTTTAGTGGCAAATATCTTCAATCTTAAATTGTATATAAATAAAGTCTTGGTACATATCAACATTTAACATGTTGTGTAATGAAATATTTTGATTTCGTAATTTAGACCATGTGTTGGTCCCAAATTTTGTGTTTCCTTTGTTCTTAATTTCAAAGGATAACCTAACCTAAACCTACTTAATAATAAGAATACATAATTTACTTACAGGAATAGTAAAAATATCGTTAATACATTCAACAATTAAAATATTCACTAATATTATATTTATTCATTCCAATATCAATTTATATAACTTTTTTAAACTATATTCATTATCTTGGATTAATTCTTTCCTTGTGAGTGAAATACAAACTGAAAATTAAGTGTTTTTATACATTATTAATGCTAGTCTCAAGTCAGATTAATGACGTAATAATGAAGTTGTGAAGGTTCTTCATTCTTTTAATTATGAGTAGAGATATTATTTTTTATTTAATTAAAAACCAATATTCAAATTGTTAATTCTTTCTACAATATTTATGTAAAATAGAAAGAATAATTTAGTACATTTATAGTGTAAAATTGTCAGAAAGGTAAATTTGTTTCTAAATTGCATGTGTAAAAGATAAATTTTGCATTATAAAATCAGTTTATTATTATTTATTACAACTTATAGAGCTATTTCATCGGTTTTAATTGTAAGACCGAGTCCTAGATGGTCAATTAAAGACCTATATAATTTCAGATTACATTGAAATAGCATTTAAAGTCAATTAATTATCTTGATAATAATATATAATAATGGATTTAAATAACTAAATACGTACTTAGTCCTAAAATAGCTTTGTGTGTGTGTGTGTGTTCTATTCATGAATGCCCTTATATATCTAATTGGAGGGACAACCCTCGTCTAGTCCTCCCCGTAAGAGAAATAATTATTTTTAGCATTCTTATAGTCATTTTGCAGGACCCATTCTTAATACGTGTTTGTTTCGGACACATCGTGGTAGAATATATTACACATTACAACTCTTAAGTCAATATAAAAATAAGATTAGGGTACTCAAATAACGTAAAACTTGTGACGCACTCTTAGGGTACTGGCGGTTAACGTGCGTGGAAAACTTCACTAAACACCTAAAATGATAGAGGGGCGTCCATATTAAAAAACAATAAAAAATAAATAATGAGACACACAATAATTAAAAAATCTCAATTCAACTGTAATTTAGCTTACTCCACCTATAAAGCTGCAAATCACTGCCATTTGTAGAAATATGAGCTGTCAACGTGACAGGTTATAAACAAATACACTGACAAGCTTTACTTTTTTTTTTATGGGCACGTGGCAGATCAAACAATATGAAAGTTTTAAATTAAAACTGTTTTTTTCTTGAAAATCGTTTTATAGTCCAATCTTGTGGTAGAGCAGGTTTCTTATTTATTTTACTTTTTAAATTATATAGAAGGAAAACTTTACCTGGTAAGTAGAAAACTAGGATGTATTGCAAAGCTAGATGAAGTAATAAACTTTTATTTAAGACACAATTAAAACAGTTTTCCTTTATTATTCCACGTTACACGACATTTCGACGAGGACTCTTGAATTAAAAACACTTTTTGTATATAAAACAAAGACAAATGCCGGCAGAAGAATGCATGTACAGCATGATTACTCTTTTTACATTCTACTTCAGAGAATGAATCAATCTAGACGTTCTTAGAAGATTCCAGAATTGTATATTGATTCAGATAGGAACCAGTTTGAGGCGGTATCAAGAAGATAAGGACGGATAAACAATGCAGTCGATTATGCTGATTGCAGAAGTAGTTTGATTGCAAAGTTTGTCTATCTTTTGAAAACTTTAAAATTTAGAAAAACAAAATGTGAACAATACAAACTTTTAAATTTTCAATACAAAATAAATGTTGAAATACACCAAATTAGTTCTAATAAATATTAGTATATACATATTTCATTTAGCGAATTAAATGTATAATCACGCTGCGATCTTTGCATGAAAAATCGGTTATATAGGGTCGTGGGACGAATTTCTGTCCTAGAACTAGCAGGTTCTTTACTTTGTTTAGTAAAATCGTTTTACATAAATTACAAGTGAAATAATTTATTTCTTATGTAGCTTACGGAGATTACACATTAATGTCATTTAAACCTAACTTGAGTATTATGTTTTTGAAATACCTGAAAAAAGAAGTTTCTTTTATAATTTTTTTTTTTTTTTTAATTCAAATTACTCTATTTATTAAAAACAAACATTGTGTGAAAGATTTTTTGATTTAGTATGATCATCACTTTATTTCTTTTTTCAATTACCTTTATCACCAGTAATCAAATTTATAATATAAACATTATGATTTGTAATTGTATATACCTTGGTTGATAATATTGTAACAATATGTTCTAGAAACAACAAGTAACATAACAATTCACAGTAGTTGGGCAATTGTTGTTGCTGAACAAGGAAATAACTCAGTCTCTCCAGGGTGTTGGCCTAGTTTTGACTGCTTTTATACATCTTCCGGTATTTAAACTTAAGTTGTGTAAAGTTTGTAATAATAGAAGATAGAATAAAGTAGGACAATACGTAATTTATACAATTCTAAAAATTTTGTTCTGGATAAACGAAAAACAATATGATGGGCGTCAATATGGTACTTACCCAGTGTAATGAAACCTTGTAGGGAATCTCAAATTGTATTTGTAGATCTAGGGGTGACTTTGTTTAAAACAGTTGTTAAACAGGTTTTCTGAACCTCGTAACTGCCCTATATCACTACTTTCTTGACGTACGTTAGGTCCTATCAGACATCGTAGATATGTATATATTATAAAGTCTCTACTAGCGTCTCTTGTATCAGTATCCCGGCATCAAAGCTGTACATATTTCAAGGACAGCTCGCTACGCCCTGTCGGATCTCGTAACTATACGGATATTACATTTTCTTGGAAGGTGGGGTTTAATAATACATTTTGGACTTTAACTGTTGCTATTTGTCATAGTTAAGAGGTTGGTACCATTGCATGCAGAAATGAAATCTGCAAATTTTTATTTAATTTGCAGCCGGTTTCTAGAACATTTAATTAATGCATTAATGCTCAATTAGTAAATCCCATATTAACCAAATGACTAATTCAATTTTGCTTTCTGTTTCCAGAAAATATTTAATCAAATATTTCCTAATCTCCAATTAACCTCTCTTAAACTTTACAGAAGTTAACGAATGTTATAATTTTTAGGTTATGTTGATTGTTTACAATTTTGATTCCACAGCTACATTGCTACATTTTTTCAGTTTTTGAAATGGAGAAACAGGAAAGAGGAAACAATTTCAATGATATTGGAAAGGAGCAACTAATATAATTATATATAATAAAAATAATTATAATTATTTTGAGTTTATTACTACCTCTTTTCCAGTTTGATGCATTTTTTATGAAATATTTACACAATAAGGTTATATGACGTGTAACCTTCTTTATTATCGTGGAAAAAGTATTTTTATCTTCATATACATATTTAAAAATATAATAAATTAAAATTAAAACAATTCATAGATATTTCAATATAAACAGTACATGAAATATTAAACTAATCAATATTTTGAAACTGTAATTTAATCAGAAAGAACATAAAATAAATAACCCAACAAAAAGTCATAATTCAAAAACTTTAATCCACCATTAAATATTTAAATGGCCGACGTTTGTTCTGTAATTAAAGAGATTTTAATAGCCGATAAGCAGTTAATGAATTTTATAGAAACTGAAATTCATGATGTATTGAAAGATTAGTTTTAATGATGGGTTAAATAATTTATTGACTCTTTTAGAAACCAACTGTTAGTGTGTTATAAGTTTATAAGTCAAGAATATGAACAAAAACTACTTAAATGGCCGCCATTTTGATATTTTTCTGAATGTCTATAGAGCACACAACCCTCTATTCAAATTAGATGATCTTATTCATAGCCGCTATCCTGTTTACGTGAAGTGGACAACGTGTCGGACGGACGGCATGTCAAAAGTCACGTTTTTGTATTTCTGAGGCTACGAAACATAAAATTATTCAAAATACAGTGGTCGTTATTTGTTGACGAGATCCTAACTTACCCTATATACTGGGTAACACACACATAGGGTCAAACATCAATCCTATTTCTTATGTATTATACGAATAAATTATATACTAAATGATGACTCCCTCACTCAAACTTGTTGTTTATAAGTGGAAACCAGAATAATTCCAGTACAAATTAATCAATTACTGATCTTTATTATAAATTAACATTCACCACAGATGTATTCATATTACTTAAATACTGGTACCGTTTAAATACTAATATAAGACTACATGTTCATGTGGTATTTAAGCTATGAATTTTCCCAATATATGTTTATAGTATTTATTACCACAATTTATTGTTTTACATAATTTATTGCAATTATTTTAAGTTGTTTAATTTTTTTTTTGCAGATTAAAAAAATGACAGCTTGTACTAAGATAATATATATTTGACGTATGTAATGTGTTTTCTGTTCATCTCGTTGGAAATTAAACTTATAATCTACCGTAAAACTCGACATTTGTGCAGTGAAATGTAGGTCATGCTTCTTGTTTTTAAAGTAATGAATTTCAGTCTGTAACAGAAAAGTGTAAATACACTATTTATTTTATTGGCTAAGCTGTCAAATCGTCCAACTTAAAATCTAGTATTTTAAATAAATGGGTTAAATGCTACGTGACAGCTGCCTAATGTTACGTGCATATGCCGTTACTGGCTTACCAATTCAATAAACTTTAGAATTAAAAACAATATTGTATTGTATTTTATTTAACATGGAGTACCTTCGATCGATATTATAACTTGTATACATCAGGAATAGTAATCACATAACTTGGCTTTCATTTTTGACTAATCCTTACTTTCATGATAGAAAAATAAGAACAATTTATTTATTTCTCTCTTTAAAGCGTCGTCGTGAAGTTACACTTTTGGGTGTTCGAATGTTGAAACGAAATGAAAATCATATTGATAATTTTTTTTAAAAGACCATGTCAAGAGCTGTATCTACGTAGTAAGTTCATTTAAAAGATACTATATTAAAAAGTTATTTCTAATTATTTTCAATCATTTAATACATATTTATTATTTATATACATATACACATTTAATATATATATATACTATAAGGGCCAGTTAGTAAAACGTATCTGTAAACTTGAGGTAACCTGATATATGTACAGATAAGAGTTTTAGTAAAACTTTGTTTCACACACAATTTTACTGAATTGAGAGAAGTACATCTAATTGTGAGAGGATATCTCTCCACAATTGTAAGTAATTTTTAATGGTAGCTAATGATTATACTAGAACAGCAATTGTTTATCACGTAGATTTATATTTAAAAACTCATTTTTTAAATATTTCCAGTAGGAAAAACATTCTATAAAAACCACAATAGTAAACAGAAAGAAAACAAAAGGCAAAATTCTTAACGAAAAGTCTCTTTTTTAAGTGTTTGATTTAATAATTTTGAATCAAAATTAGGGGTAAAATCTAAAATTTTCGTTTATTCCTCAATGTTTCAGAGCATAACGTGTTTAAAAAAATAATTTACGGTGATTATGTTATTTATTGAGGGATTGATTGTATAAAACTAATATTGTTCCTGATAAGGTTTCCCTTACGCTTGTTATCCTGAAGATGAAATGAACATTGCTCTTTTTAAATTGCAATGCCTTCAGGAACAATATTTTCCTTTTAACCCAAGCTCCGGTCTGATATTCTAGAAGAACATGATTACAATATTAATAATATATTAAATACATTATAAATTAGTATGTATTACATAAATATATACATGGAATGATTTACAGTGTCTAAAAGAAAAATAGAAGTTGAGACTCGGTATATAAATCTGTAAATTGTCATAATCAAACATAAATAAAAGTATGTACTAATTCATATCATCGAAAGCAAGATATTATTAATTTAAGCCTATTTTGGATTTTTTTTTTTTTTTTTTTTTTACATTTATGTGTCTTAGTAGCCTACTACTCAGTTTGAATCAACACTTATAGGGTCTGTAACAATTGTTCCCATGCTTTCAATTTAAAAAACACCATGATGAAGTACATTATATTAAATATAAATCAAAACAAAGTTCTGTATTTAATTTAATTTAAGTAATTAATACAGTATAAACTGTCATAACTATGCTAAACAAATCTGTTGATTTAATTCAACAGCGGTATTATCATATTACAAGGTAAATAATTCTTGCAGAAGTAAGAAAGATAATATTGACTTAAAAACCCATCGTAGTTATCTAATTTTACGAGTCAGTACCAACTTGAGTTAATTATCTAAATGTAATTAATGTTGGCGTATTGTTATTTTGTTAATAATATTTATCAATTGATAAAACTATTACTTATAATATTTTTAAGAAAGTCAATACAGTAATTAATTTCTATTAATTACTCTTTTGTGTAGGAATAGATTATCTATTCTCTACAGCTCGTAAATCGCTTTTAACGTTACACCTACAATTAAAATTTGACAAGTAAAGCAATTCAATTTGTTTTCTTAACAAGTCGTTTAACTCAACGTTATTATAAAGACATCCTAATGTTGTCTCTTCCCATAAAACCTAGGATTTAATAATGGTTGTCAAGGTTCATTTTTTGTTTCGACGATATTTTGTTTATTTGCGATTTTTTACACGAGTTTGGGTCATTAATCTGAACATATATAAACATTTGTAAAAGATATAGGTTGAACAAATTTTTAGTAATTTTTAATTACTTGTTTTTCTTATAACAGCTACCTTCGAATTTTAGAATTATTGAAAAGTGAAAAAAAAATCTCCCTAAATATGACTTACTCATTCCAAATTTGTTTATAATTGGACCACGCGTTTGGGATGTGAAGTAATGCACATACCGGACACACAGATACATGCAGATTAGTCAACGGAGAGACAGACATAATTCCTAAAACCACCTTTATTATACCTCAAAACAAACATATCCGCAAATTAATTTAAGTCGATTTCTTAAAACTCTATATATATATATATATATATATATATATATATATATATATATATATGTAAGAAAGTAAAAATGTCAACAACAAAGACTTAGGCATAATTTCAGAAGAAACATTCCAATTAAACCTATTACATTTTTCTCCTCTTGTTGTATAAGAAGGATGCTTTTTAGTAGCAGACACCTGACTTGCTCATACTACGTGTTCTTTCCATTGTTCATATTATAACTCGTCCAGCCCAGCCGACGACAAGAAAGCAGTGATATACACAATTACGTGATTAAAACCTGTGAAAATATTGTTTTATCCAAACTTACCCTACTGGTTCCCTCTTGATCTACCAATAGAATTTAACATATCCTACAAGTCTCAAGAAACCAACTTTTGTTCACTATAATTAGAAGTATGTTGTTAAGTGCAGAATCGACAATTTATTGATTTTTCTTCGTGCCCCTGCAATATGATCGCGATACTTCCCGTTTGAAAACCATGCGATGGGAAATCGTTGCAAAGTCAATGACGTAAGCCCACAATACATCATTCTTCATGTAACTCTAAAATATTTCACCTTTGGTCAATCGTTGTAAACCGATCTCCTATTGGTTCCCACATCGAGAACGAAAGGGCTAATTATTCAGCCAACGCGACGCCTTACAAGCGCTTAGGGTAGTCTGGTTTTCAACTCAAAAGTGAACACATATACTTCGATGTGTGTAAGTCGACGTGTGTGGTGACGCCGGTTACGAACCTAGTTCAAAGTGTATTGTGAACTTATGATCTCATCTCTTTCTCTCATATTTCAACTCTATTTGAAATATTATCTAATTAACATTAATTAGCGTCCGCTCAAAGACTCTATTAGTTTGTAACTAGTTATTCAATGAACTCTTTACTCTGGACTATTACGCGACGCGAGAGCATACACGTGTGTGAACTCAGTGTACGTGTTATTTCGCGAAAGTGAACTTATTTTGTGTTTTCCTTTTATTGTTAATTACAAGACCAATTAGTAATTAATTGTACTGTATACTCTGTGCTTACTATACACCTAGCTAGGTACCAACGCAGATCTTCTCTTCAGCATCGGACAAGTGCCGAGGAAACTCGCCATCTTTCAAGGTATCTGTGACATCTTTTAGTACAAATAACATTATTAATTGGTCTGAATCTCATTTTACATTAACTGTTGTGTGTATTACATATTTTACAAACATTAAAGTTCCACAGCTTTTCTGTCCTCCGAGCTTAAAATTATCATGAACTAAACCGACTAATTAATATTCGAGAGAACATTTTTTTTTCTAATTAGTTTCAAATATTTTTTCAACCTCTTCTCGACGCCAATTAGCTTGTATGATCGCGATGGGTAAATACCATGATCAACTTGTTTTCATTTAAAAACGGATATTCGCTCTAAGACTTTCCTGCAACCTTGCAGGGTTTCACGAAATTCTTGAGATGCTCAGGGTTAAAAATATACACGGCAATACAGTGTAATATCATTCCGTGCTTTTTCTGTAGAAAAATTTAATCTAGTTAATAGTTACTTTTTTATATTAGCAATTATTATTATTTTAAATATATATTTAGAGAGATATTTACAAATCACAGTCTTTTGTTGATATTGGTTGCAAAATTTACGGATTAAAATATCAGAAAACATTCTGTGATATCCCAGTCAGTTTTTTTTTTTTCAAAATATCAGCAATTCTCGATGTTGATATTTTTTTAAAGAATCACAAAATAGTAGTTTATTTGACGTTTCATAAATTAACCAGAATACAACTGTGTTAATAAAATATGGTATTACAACACATTATTTATAAGTCCTTACAACTTAAATATTACCGGTAAAATTAATTAAACATCAGTTTTTGGACAAATGTTTATATGAAGATGTCAACTTATTTTTAGCCCTAGAATCAGTTCCGAAATATTCCCATGCAATTTTTCATCACTCTTAACTGACAATTAATTTTATCTCAAAATGTGATATGATTATTTCATTACAATTGCATTATTAAGTTAACTTTCCGTATTATCATAAGAATTAAGCTTCAATAAAGTTATCTAAAATTAAATTGAATACTACAAAGAGAATCCTTTACCTCGTTAAAGGGCAGGCTTTCATGAAATGCATTACTGACATAGAAGCCATAAACAAAATACTTCCCTATTCAGGTAAAGGTCTTTAAGTCAAGTTGAAAAACAGCCAGCCCATGTATTGTGTGTTCAGGCTGATTTACAGTCTAATGTTCAATTCAAATATTGGAGGAACTCGAAAATTCTCAATTGAGGATTACTATTAATTAATTTTATTTCATATTTTAAATTAAGTCAAAGGATATATTTCCCTAGCTGCGTTTTTGTACATGTGAAGGTTTAAACATTATTTTCACCTCTATAGTGTTTTCGTATACTGACGTGCAATTTTAAATCACTCTGTATGTATACCTCATCCATTTCTCATTAAATGTCAAGTATATATTAAATGAGAGGTTGATTTATTTAAGTCCTAATGTTTAAGACTAAGTATATTTATTAAATGCATCTCCTTTTAAAAGAAAATATAATTTTGAGTTTTAATAAGTTATTTAAATTAAGGAAGCAAAATGATGAGCACTATGAAACTGCTTTAATGATTGCTTTTTAGTAACGGGTTGTCTATAATTCATATTAATGTTAGCATCGTAGCCCCATTTAAAATTATATAAGCTGTTTGTTGTAAAGAAAATCAACCAAATAAAATAATTTGTGCAAATTTCAAATACAATAAAAACTATATATTGTGTATGCTTTATTTTTTGCGATCTAATCATGCCAACTGAATCCTAATCGTGAGCTGGGTGGCGATAATTATGTTTGAAACGGCGTTTTAATAAGGTGTTTTCACATCGTGATGTTTTTCATTAATGCTCTTAATATTTGCATTTAATATTGATAAACATTAATTGTTTTAAAATGTTTTATTATAGAATTAAAAGAAATCAATGATTTTTAATGAGTATTTAAATTAAACATGATTTTGTTATTAATTAATTTTTTTATTTTTATTTTTTTTTTTTTACAGGGAAGGTAAAAAGTCCTCTCGTAGAACTTTGTCAGACATAGGAACTGTTTATAGGTAGTGTCGGGCCAACTAAAATATCTTCTTGTCTCCAGTCAAACACGCGACCTCTGAACCACGTTGCAATATTACTTCAAGGATATCTCTATTTTACGCCCTTAGAGGGCTCCATCTAGTCACTCAGTACCTATTTTCTTCCGTCGCAGTATATTTTCGACAAATTATACAAAACCCTATTTTGAAGACCTCGTTTTCCAACATTTTATCAACTATAGTAACCAGAATCCAGCAGACCTACTTTCGCCTTGAGCCTCCTTCCCTCGTTTGCCCATTTGTCGCTAAGAAGGTGTGCTTTGTATCGTTTAGATAAGGGTCATGATATAGGCAACCCGGGGTTTCCACCCTATCTATCCTATGTACAGTCATAGCCAGTAAGGAACTGTGTCAGAAAGAATGACACCATGTCTCCTGTTGATCCATTCTGTCAAGTTACCTATTTGAACGGCTGTTCATCTCCCTCTGGTCTTGTGGTATAATCTTTTTTTTTCCACCGACTCATTGCTTTCCAGTTGATGTTTAAAGACGAAAAACTATTCGGCCATCATCACCTTATAAAAAATGGAAAAAATGAAATAAAATAAAGAAGTATATCCTCAAATACCCTAATAGAGTAGTAGTGAGAAAAGAACAAGAGTTGGTCAAGAGAGACCTGATAGAAAAGATGAAAGATATGGATCTAACCAAAGACTACACGAAAAAATCGTAGATCCAGCTAGGTTCCCTCGGGATTGACAGATAGATACTCACTATAAGTTAGACCCAGAGAGTTATATAAGTATATATATATATATATATATATATATATATATATATATATATATATATATATATATAAGATAAATTTTAATAATTAAAAGAATTATGTTCTAAAATAAGATAAAGAAATACTATTATAAATAAGGAAGTTTTCTAAGTAATCTCTAAAGAAAGAGAAAAATTAGTCGATAAATATTAGTTAAGATTTTTCATTTTAATTCTTTGTTTTATTTTAGTAAAATTTATTTTTACGTTTAATGAAAATTTCATTTTTTGAGATAATTCCTAATATATATTTTCAGGTTCAAAATTAACTGAAAAATATGATCTAATTAAAAATGCAAACAAATATTTGAATCAAAACTCAAAATTTAAGATAAATTTATTTCAAAACGACATTATACAAAAAGAGATCAATTAATTAAATACTACAATAAGTTAGCTAGGATATGAAGAAAAATGACACCCTATTACAAAAGTATTAGTTGAAATTTTATTGTTGTTACATAAAGAAAATTGTTTCCCTTAGTTTGAAAGCAAAACCAAACTGGGAAATAGGTTGTTTTTTAACGAGTCAAAACGATATAGTGTGTGTGAGTGTTCATTTCGTCCATATTTAACAATTTTTAGCCCATTTTAATAAAACTAAGTACAATTATTACTTTTTGAACTGATTTCAAAAAAATCTATTTTTTCAGTTTTTCAAGGTTCGACATTTACATGGCTGTAATTAACACTCTAATCAATTAGAATTGTTAATTATTAATAAAATCTCAATATTATTTCTAAAAGTAAAATATTAAAAATGTTGCTATTTGGTATTTATTAAGATATGGTAAATTTTTTTAATTAGAATTGAGGTACTTTTTTAAAGTAAAATTACTTTACATTTCTTGTCTGCCAAAGTATGTTTACTTCAATTGAGTTAATAAAGTTCAGCGTACATGTGCCATATGTAATTAATTATATACATTAAAATACAAACATATACTGACTTTTGTTATTATGAGTTATAATTACAATAATTCAATATGTTTCATAAAACATATTAATTGTAATAATAACATTTAATTGTTATGTTTCACATGTACCTCTATTCACAGAGGAAGCATTTCTTCTCTATTCATTCTAACCGAATAATCAGCACGACCAAGTCTTTTCAGTTTTATGTAGAAAATAACATCAGGTTTCTTATATAGATCACATATACTTCATTTGTCTTCTTCTTTGTTTCACGTTGTATATCAACTTTTATTGTACAAAAAGACCGCCTTAATATTATCCTTATAAAAACCACGATACATTCTCTTCATACGTGGGTAGGGTCTAAAGTTTTCTGCAGCGTAAGTGAGAACTGGTCTGATTAGTGTTCATAAAAAGAAGAACTTTTTTGCTTTGACATAGCTACTACTGTTAAGACGTTTATAAAATCCGAAGTAACAAATTTATATCTACTAATATCCTATATTATCAGTAAATTCACTAATTTATTGTATATTGTCCACGCCGTTTGTATCCTTGACCAAGTTATAAATAATTGAATTTGAAAATTCACTGGAAATAAATTATAACATAGCTTAACAGAGTATAAGTTGTGTCATTAAGTAGCTATACATAATTCTTTACAACTTGAAAAAAATATTATATTATATTAGAGCTTACCATATACTTTAGTTTTAAATATTAACGATACCTTATAGGTTATGTACTAGGTATCTCACCAATAGCTATTTTTTTCTTTATATCTGACAGCTTAATTCTAAATAAAGGACTCCCCTCACATTTACGTGATATTTTTTGGAGTATATTCAATTTAAAAAATATATATCAGCCATTTTCCAATATGGCGCCCAACTCTAACATTTCATATAAAATCCCTATATTTTAATATGATTTCGGTAGGAAATCTAATTTTAAGATTATTTATTAGTTGCATTGTTTTCGTAAACATAAAAATGTAAAAATGTTTACCTTCTAGGACCCATCTTTTACGTCATTTTGGCAAAAGAATAGACTAAATGTAAAACTAATAAATTTAAAATTGAATTGATAAACGTTTTAATGTAATTATAAAAAATACTTTATATTTTCAGCCTAACAATTCTTTTTTTTTTCGTTATCTCAGATTACTGATTACAGCTGTCTAGGCCACCAACACTCAAATAGTGTTCTCAAAAACAAAATTGATAAAAACCATGATTTTAATTTTCTCCTCTTAGAGCCAGTAATATATGAATATATAAAATTAAAATCAAGATTTTCTCAATTGTGTTTTGAGAACTTTACTCGAGTGTAGATCAATCTGATGATGAAGCCCTATACCACTGAAACCAGTAACCTGAGATTACTATTTAAAAAAATGGTTTTTAGACGGAATATATAAAGTAATTTTTATACTTACATTAAAATATTTATTATAGTCAATCTTGGTGGGTATTTACCAAAATGTTTGAATCATAAATTATACTCAGTTTTCGAAACAGTTTTAAAAAATTTATGTTAATATACGTTTTACGATGTCCTATATAAATGTGTTTATTTATGCATAAACATTAGAGTTTATAGTTTAAAATAATATAATATTGTTATGCATTTTAAATTACTTGCTAACTAAAGCATTCTCACTTGCAGATGAGATTCTTATTTATTCTTCATAATAGTTACAGTCGTAACCTAGTTTGAGTTCCAAAGTTTCCTGGTGAGTAATTACCTTTTAAATGTAAAGCAAATTTGTACAAAACTTTCAACAGGAAGGTAAGTGTTTGTATATTTTCCTGATTAGTTATTACACTAATATTCTATTTTCTTTCTTATTATAACACTCCAACTAAAGGCGACTATAACCTAATAATTACTTTGCTTTATTTTTTCATCTGTAAGTTTACAATTAGTTGTACCATTAAGTTAGAATGTTTATACTTCATTTCGTTGAAATAATTTTCCTTTACTCTATAAAATTTGAAATTATTTATTTTTTTCATTTTTCATTCTACATATAACGATATAAAAAAGATATCTATACATACATGATAAAAAGTATATTAGATTACTGTAAACAGTAGGTTTGATATCATTCAAGCTTATGAGTTCCAAGCAATTATTTGGGGAAACAACAGAAAGGCTTTGTCAATAAAGTTAGCAGGATATTACACGGATATTGATATGGTTTGACCCATAATCAATGCACATCAATATCCCAGGATCTACTGCAAGCAGCATCTAAGATATTGTAAACAGCATCAAGAACAATTTAATTTTAAAATTTTTGTTTTCTAATCATGAATAATAATATATTAAATATATACAGAATGTCAGATAGGGGTCCACTTCGTAACTTGAAAGTTTCTCTTGAGAATACAAATAAATAAGAATAATAATTAAGACAAAGAGGATATTAGAAACTTAATGTCTTTTGAAATAAATGTTTTGCTTTAAATAATCATCATTCAGAATCGTACTTAGCAATATCATATTAAGACAGCATGTGGGTTAGTTCTTTGTACTGCAGTATTGAATTGCTCATTAGAAAAGTGATGAAACTTTACTATGTTTGCAAGAATTTTTAAGAAATCGACGGACATCAAAAAAGCTTAACACTTTTCAAGTTTTAGGACGAGAGAAGCAATGATTTATTAGTGTATCCTTCTTTATGGCATACTTCTCTCACTTAGTATATTATTCTGGTACCAACAATTTTCGTTTTTCTCTACTTCATTTGGTACCTAATATTTCTTCCTGTTTTCCTCCATTTTTTGGTCTGGAATTTCTTCAATATTAATTATTAATTTTATTTATTTATTCTGGATTGTTTGAATTTTTAAACTAATTTAGTTAATTATCCTTATTAATGTGTTTTGGTTGTCGTTGGCTCTACTGTAAACCCCGCCATATTTTAGCTATCTGAATCTACTGCGCGGTAGCATGCCCTTTGATTATTCCTATACTTTTTAACTATTGTTTTTCTGGAAACATTATATGCGTATTTAAATATTATCATTTATTATTAAATAATATTAATGCAATGGTGGGTCACACATTTATTTACTGAAGTAAGACTAGAGGTGTGAAACAATTTCATACTTTTCTATCATTTTGGTATATTTGTTATACGACGATAGGTTATTTCATGATAACCTAAGTAGTAAATTATTCGACAGGTTTAAAAACAATAAAAGATTTAAACAAATTGTGTATACGAACTTTTCTGTTAGAATATTTAATGTAACTATTTGATTCTGACGTCAACAATAACATTACTCCGATTTACACAGAAGTCTCTATTTTCTACCATTATTTGCTGTTATTGCTATTAAACCCAGCACCGTATGAAATGTAAGTGGTTACACACAGGTTGTTACTGAACTAGCCAATTATAGAAAATTTAACAATACATAAATAGCCGATTATTTTGTACATTTCGTACCTTATTTAGACTAATTTTCCAAATATAATTACAACAGACTAGTTTCCACTAGAATATATAATTTATGAATGACAATCAGATTTATATACATTTTTATTGATTGCTGATTAACTTAAATATTAAAAAATGCTATCAATATCTGGGAGGTGTAAATGTGCCAAAAGGTATAAAAAAAGTAACTATATTATAGACGCGTAGAAAATGTATGTAACTAATTTATTTCATAATTAATCCAATACTCATGACCGAAATGTATTGGGAGACTTCAAATTTAGCGTAGATTAAATGACAATAGGAAGTTGAATCAGTTTAAACAATTTTTTTTTTTTTTTAATGTAAACTTAATTTTATAGAATGAAAAAACTGTAGAATGAAATTTGTGGTTTTGTATACCATTATTATGATCAATTTATACCTTCAATATTTGATGAAACCATGAAACAAAAATAAATAATTGTTGCAATAAATTTTTTATCATTTTTACAGAATAAACGCTCGAAAAACAAAACAAACAATGATTCTACTCTTTACAAAAAACTTATATGTTAAATTTGTTTTTACTGAGAAATATAAACAGTATTAACTTTTATGACATAGGTAATCAAACTTATATATATATATATATATATATATATATATATATATATATATATATAGTATGTCATAACACTTACAAATTCTTTAAAATAAATTACTATTATAATTCATTTAGAAATTAAGACCTCTTGGTTATTCAAAATTATGTTTTAGTATCACATATTTTCCTATTTTGTGAAAAAAATTGGAACATTATTTAACTCGGCCACTGGGTAAAAGTAGGAGAGAATATAATTTTACCCAGTAGTAAAAGTAGGAGGCGATGTCCATTTTTCTGATTGGTCTTAACTTATCGTTATACATTATTTCATTTTTAATAATTCGATAGAAAGGACATTTATTATTACTTATTGACTAATCGGATATAAATATATCTTTAGTGGTTGTTATGCTCTAATAGCTGAATTTTAAAGCGATAACATTTCAAAAAATTGCTTGAGTACTAGGGTCTAGATTTGAAGTTCTAAAATAAATATAATTATGTTCTTACCTAACACGTTTCATATATATTACTTTTATTTTTTTCTGTTTAAAAGTAAAATAATTTGAAATACAAATAATAAACGTTATATCCTCTCTCCCTCATAAAGAACCTCTGGAGGCAAGGTGTATTACTTGAAATACTTTTACAATTTCTTTTGTGTGTTGAAGTAAATCCATTACACCGATGTTCTCTGTGGCACCGAAGTCTTGAATAAGACGTTACTCTATTTTCTTTGTATAACAGTATATTAATCTTTTTGTTATTTCCTTAGTATAAAGGTACAAGAAAGTACTCGTAGTATATACTTCAGAGTTGTTGAAGTTAAGGGGCATGTTTTTATACTGTGATATCCATACATTAACGAAATGACTTTAACTCCATTATGGATTAGTTTCAATTTCATTTACTACAAAATCAATTCCTCGTGCAGCTATTTATTTATTTATTTTCATAAAATAACAATTATACTGAATAATATATTTTGTTAAGCGATTAAGCCCAGTACACTTGAATAAAAGAAGTTTAAGGTTGTTTTGTTTCAATGTACTAAGATGTAATTCATAATACGATATATTCAATACATTTATATTAAATGCAAATACAAAAAGAGTTTTTACAGACTTTGTTTTTTCTATCCATTGCGTTTAATTAAAATCAATGTTTAATTTAATTTTCAACTCAAATATTCATTTGGGAATTCTTCCTATTTATTTAAACAAATTAATTTCAACTAACGTGGGATGTTAACGGATTTAAATTAAAACAGAATTGTTTATTCTACATTGTTTAGTCTACGTTAAGATAGCACATTATTGAAAACAAAATAAGGTTTTTAAACTCTTTCGACAATATTTTCTTTTAAGAACCAAGTGAGTTTAATGTTTGGTTGTATTTGGAGATATTATTTTTGTGATATAAATGTGAGTTATAAATTCTCCCTTTGAGAGAAATGTAGAGAACAATGGACGTTTTAAAACGGAAGTTGATTTTATATTAGCTTAGGGCTGTTCTAAAAACCAATATGTAAAAATTTACGGATGTCTTCCTTTTCGTTGAAGTTCTGTTGTTGTATCTACCGATTTTTTAATGGATTTGATTTTTTCGATAGGACGGTGTTATGATCCATACAATTGAAAAAGTTTTTTAATCAAATAATTTGTTTCATTCTTTTAATATCCAAGACGTATTCACAGCTCGCGCTGCAAAAGTAATTTCAACCAATATTTTTTTCAGGGTAGTTGGCCCACTAAGGTTTCTCATTGTTACATTTTTACTTATTTGTATTATGTTACCAATATTATGTACAGTTTAGTTTTTAATTAATATTAGTTGTAAATAATAGGGATATATTTTGAAAGCTTTTCAAACGTTAAGTATAACAACAATGCCATGTAAAGTAGCATTAAAATAGTTTCAAAATTAATAGCTTTATAATTTATAATGAGTTCTGTAAAAATAAACATATTTTACTTAGACTAACTTCATATTTCTTGTGATTTTGGAACTGTGTACGTGTTTTTTCACTAGTTTCTGTATAAACGAAACCGAATTTACTATTACAATAGTGTTTGACTTTTTACATTTAAAGAAGTCTATTTTAAATATCTATTTATCGATGTACATCAAACTACAGAATTTAAAATAATTTAGTAGTTTTTGGAGAAAATGAAGTTTAGAAAGTGAAATTGTTCAACAAAAATACATTTCAGATTAGAACGTCTGTTTGAAGGTTGCATAACAATGTCTTCACTGTATCCACAGAGAATAATTAATTGCCCTAGACTTATACTAAACGTTTTACTAAATTAAGTTTAATGTTAAACATAATCTAAAAAAAAATCATGAACAGAAGTAAACTGATAGTATAATACAATTGTATATAGACTTTTTTTCACTTTTGAGAACTGAGGACACAATCAGTAGTTACATACGAGTAGAAACTAAAAGTTACGGACAGATAATTAATTACCTATGAAAAAAAAACGGAAATAATGTTTACCGATGAAAAATATAAATGCAGATGTCATAAATCTGTATAAAAACTGAAGTAAGACGTTTATGATATCGTGATTTTCCAGTCAAAAATTTGTATTTTAAGCACGCGATTCACTTTGTCATAAACTTAACTGATTTAATGTTCTTGTCTGTTAGCTTTACAAATTGGGTCGTTTGCGTTGGCACAACTTCTTGCATGCAATCACGCTCTCTGCCTTCAGTTCAGTACCTACAGTCTGTTAGGTACATCTATTGAACAGATATACCGAATATGATTTATATCAATTATTATGATCGATTAATATGAAACTATTTATCACATCAACTATTTCGTCATATGACTTGTTTTTTGAAATGATGTCGTGTACACACATGTTACGTGAATGAAAGGGTTGGTTTTCTTATTGGGACGTCCAACCAACTTCAAGTTACAAGATTATTATGGGTATTAATTCATTTTATTTCCAAATTTCATATTAATCTTGAATTTAACCCAATAGACAGTTAAAATACTTATGTTAAAAGAAAACTAAATGATTGTCACAGTCCCTTTATGAATTGTACTGTGTGCAGAATTGTGTTATAATTGCCTTTAAAAAACTAGGCTTCTATAGCTATGGTTTTGGGGAAACAACTTCAAAATTAATCCACCCGTTTGGACTATATGAAATATACTTTTTATTTTATTTTTTTAGATTTGATTGAGAGAACTTTTAAATAAACCCTTAGGGCCTTACTTATAATGATTACAGGGCATCGAATATTGAGGGATCCCACCTGGACCTACAATTTTTTTAATTTAGTCTTGGGTTGGATCCATCTCGCTCAACTTTCCAATCAGGTATCCTTTGACCAAATCGTTTTCCCTTCTGACCTTGATGCTGTGAGAGTAATCAGAGTCTATGAGTCTTTATTATATATGTTTTTTCATTGCGTTTTTTTAAATAAACAATAAAAAAGCATTGAAATTAAATAAAATTAAAAAATGTTCTTTCTTTTTTTAAATTTAATCGTCATTTTAAACCAATCGAAAGCAGAAAATACGTTGCTAATATTTTGAAGTAACCACAATTAAAATTAAAATTGTACTATATCTCTAAATTATTATAATTTTAAATCAAGTGCAGCTTCTACAGAATTAAACCCTTAGAAATTATGGCCACCATATTGAAAAAACTCAAAGTAATAAATATTTTTATGATGTAAAGAAGGGATAACGCCATATTTTTTTAAGATAAATAATTCATTAATCACCGAAATTGTTAAATTAGTTCAAAATCAAATCTGTTAAAAATATCTATTTATGAACAGTTTCTGAGAAAACATATTTCTTGATCGGTAACTTTAATTAAATAATTGTGTTTGTGTTAAAAGATTCAAAAATGTAAAGCATAATTTTTTTTTTTTTTTTTTTTTTTTTTTTTTATAATGTCTCAACATATATGT
Source organism: Aphrophora alni (assembly GCA_963513935.1). Taxonomy (NCBI): domain Eukaryota; kingdom Metazoa; phylum Arthropoda; class Insecta; order Hemiptera; family Aphrophoridae; genus Aphrophora; species Aphrophora alni. The sequence continues at coordinate 130,945,173 of OY740768.1, read as the reverse complement.
AGTCTACTATATTTTAAATACTCCAATTTTTAATAATGAAATAATAAACATACGTTGAAAAAGTTTATTGGATAGATTTTTACATAAAACTGATTGATTTGAAGTGATGAATTTGAATTTCAAACTAATTTATTGTCTTTCTCTTCTTCTAATAAAAATTTAAAAATTAAAATATTGACTTTTTGTTTACCCTTTTTTTATAGTCCCCCCTCGCCTATTCCCAATATAAATACTACCATACAACTAACATAAAATTGCAAGAAGAAACAAATTATATCTAGATGGTACATTAAACAAACAATTACTTTATATATAAATATTTCTTAAAGTGATCATTTCAAACTTAACGAACATGTTTTTGTAGTAGGACCTATGTTGCTAAATCATTTCTTTGGTTACGTTACTTTTTGGGCGAAAACTAGCAGAATTCGTTATCTGACCACAAACTTGATAAGTTGATTCAAAATCACTAAGCTCGTTTCATTTTTGCAAACTCGTTGAGCTCGTTTCTTGATTACAAAACCGCTCATAACGTTTTCAAACTACAAAATAAATTAACACGCAAATTGTCTAATGGTCGCTTGTAGTCTTAAAATATCCAAAATATTACTTTGATTCTCCTCATATGTTCTACATCTTCCAACATAGATAATATATATTCTCAATAAAGTGTGTGTATTTCCAGATGTATAAACAACATGTGTCAAATTTCAAACACAATAACTAATAGTTCTATTGAGAAATAGAAACGGACGATATATTACACAGCTTCATTTAAGTTAAATTGCCTATAATTATTATTTCCTCCATATATAATCTCCACTTTGTTTACTTATTAAGAGCTGTATGACATAAATTTTAGTAAAGTATTTTATTAGAATAAAAATATTTCATTTCAAGATAGTAGTTAATTTAGTTTATAAGTGATAAATTTACCAGTAAATGACATTTTATATTATTCTAACGTTACATTGTCTACAATCTTGCTAAGATCTCACAATATATTTAAACTCTTAAATGAGTGACAAAATGAGAGCCTCAAGTTTCACAAAGATATTAAACAAGGCGTAATTAAGAGCAATTATTTTGTTCAAAGTCTCTTCTAATTAGCTTATATTAAGATGAAACTAATAGAGTCCTAATAAGCTACTTAGCTGAAACTTAATATCAGCTTCTCTATCCTTTTCTATATATTTATTACAGTGATAAGTTTAGTTTATATATTATTTTAAAATTAAAGGTTATAATGTGTGTAAGTCAACAATTTATGTGGAAAAACCAAACAAACACACTTACTTTTTCTGGATTACAAACCTTTTGCTGTTCACACTAATGTTATAATAATCGATATTATATTATAGAGAGTTAAATGTGAAAAATAAAAGAATATTTAATTATTGTAAAATTTAAACCTACACTCAGAGGAAGTCATTAAGTAAAAAGGAAAACATACAGGAAAGAACTAGTAAAGAACTCTTGGAATAAGTAAAGCATTTTTAAATGATTTTACTCTACATAATTGGTTACAATATAAAATTGTTAGGATTTAGGACTTAATGTTAAGTTAGATTCGAAATTAAGTTAAGTTAGAAGGCAGTAGACAACGTTTTTAAGTTCATGTAATAGACCCCAGAACATAAAAATGATTACGAGAGAATACAAAAAGTTACGTAATTGCTTGCCTTGCAACTTTCTTGTATTAATTCCACTAATACAACATAGTTCTTGTATTAAGGCGACATCTATTTGTTCCTACTCAAGCAGCCTCCTTAAGACAGCGGTTGCCGCCTTACTATGATGAAGGTTTGCTTGAACTACCTTCATCCTTCTTTGGATTGGAGATGTTCCTCTACTACAGGATATTTCGACACTCCCTGAGTGCCTACGTTCTGCTGCAGAGGTTGGAGAGTAGATTGCACAGGGGTGTTCTTAACCCCTATTTCCCCTACCTCCATCTGGTTACTTCTCCTTGAGCTGTCCAAGGTCATCTACTTTTACTGGTTTTATTGATGTCATAAAAGTCACACGAGTAGCAAGAGAAATTAACGTCCTCCTATTCAGACCCCCGCATATTATGTAAAGTTAGGTTGAAACTGGAGATCGCCTGGTATCCAGAGAACGTATATTTACGAACAGACTCCCTCTGACCACGAATCTAACCATCTATGATTGGGGGAATAAGCATATTGTGAAGATAGTTGGAGTCAAGAATAATAGAATGTTCACATTTTCCCAGATCATCTTGAGACAGAATCAGAAAATAAATAGGAGAGTAAAACGTGAAACACCAGCTAAATGGTTAGCTATGCTAAGTGTTTCTGGTTGTAAGAAGGAAATGGGTAGGAGAAGGGTAAATTGTTCAATTATACCGTTAAACATTCCGTGACCAGAGCCTCGTCAGCGATAACAGGGTAATCTAGCAACCACTAATAGATCAATAAAATGAGATAAAAAACGGTTTAGCTGTTTAAACTAGACTTTTAGATAAATTGTCAACATATACACTAAACCGTGGACATTCGACTTCCGCATAATTCTACAATAAAATGTTATGTGTTAAACACAATTCACAAAAAAAAGAGTAACATAAAATCCTAATACAATTGAACTACATGCTATTTAGGGGCAACTACTAACAAAACGTGTCAAACAAGGGTTATGTATCACAAATTTAGAGCTACATAATGCAAACAAACGATTTACATTATGATCATCATTTATCTCCGTTTTGAGCTTTTGATTATAATTTAATTAAATATGTTAATTTTATCTGTTTATTAATTTGTGTATATTTCCGTTAAATAAAATTATAATTTTTTTTTTTAAACTGAATATTGAGGAATTTTTATTTTCAATTTATAATTATGTTTTTATTAATGGAAACCTTAAAGGAATTATGTGTACATTAATTTTGATGATAAGTTTGTCCCTAGCTTTCGATATGAAGCTACTTATTTAAACGATAAATAACTCTATCCTCATACTTAGATCTAACTAACATCTACGAGCCAAACACGTGTAATAATACGATAGTTGCTTCTATTATTAAAATTTTAATTATAAACTTAAATAAATATTATTCTTCTAATAATGTAACATCCGTAATTTTTCGGTTAATTCTTTACAGAAAACGACTACAAGGTCACACTCAAACCTAGAAATAATAGTTATGTAACTAACTCTAAACTCCAACTAACTATGTGAATGGTCTCAGTCGTGAGTGATTTACTTTTTAAATCTCTATTACTTGATTATTTTGTTATCGTTATTTCATTTATTATCACTCTTCATTTATTGATTTCGTTGTTTTCTCTGGAGAATGAAATGTAAATGTGTTTAGTTTTTATAATTATTCTATATCTTGTATAGGTTATTTTCATTTCATATATATTGTATCTATTCTATTATTTGGTATTTTTTAGCGTTCTGTAGTACTTTTCTTTACTATTTATGTATTATAAAAAATGTATTTTGTTTCCTGAAGTTAAGTGTATGAGAGGACGCAATGGTCTCAACATGATTTCATTAATAAAGATTTTTATTATTATTAACCTCCTTTTCCTTAGCTAGCCAATGAATCTTCTTGGATTAACTTTGTATTTACACTTTTTGAATATGTCTATAGTTCTGTTGACTTGGGACTTGACTGATGACGTTTGCATTAGCCTTGCTGTAGTCGTGGATTCCTTTACAAAGTTAGTAGTTTTATTTATAACTTAGTCCTATGCTACTAATAAATTATAACAACAGTATTTTGATAAATGTACTATATAAGTTGAAAATGTTTTTCAGCAATGTTTACAATAATAATATATTTTTTAAAGTAAACATTTTTAAAATAAAATTATATAACCACTATTGTTATTATTTTATTTTATTATACGTTTATTAAAATAGATGAGTAAAATTATGACTTTTAGTTTGAAGTAAGGTAGTAAGTAAGTACTGATAATGACGTCACCAATTCCAAGCAATGAATACACACATTTTTCAATTCGTTGTTTAAAGGCGAAAAACTTTGGTCGTCGCTTTTTAAACAAAGAATGAAATAGACATCAAAAGCATAAAGACTCTTAGTTTTTTAACGCTCTAATAGCGCCAGGGTGAGAAGAAAACAAGAATTGGTTAAAAAAACAAGACCTGACATGAAAGATACAAGAATACCTAACTAGCTCTACAAAGAGTAGGTCCAGCTAGAATCCCTCTGATTTACTATGCATCTATTCAATCTAGGTAAACTCCTGAGTGGTGAATATATTAAGACTTTATATGAAATCAGTCTCTCTGATAGCCTTGATATATAATATAAACAGAACAGCAATCAAATTAATAGTCATTACTGTGCCAAATAAATTAGTTTTTATACCTTCAAAACATTTAGATATTGCTTCTGTTATACGAGTGCTTCGTTCTAGCAACCTCTCTTCGTAGTTTAATTGTGCGTTACTTTTCGTAATATGACTTTATAACCCGGTTTAGTAAGTGTGGTGTAAGTGCATGAACTTACTCGTGTTAATTAAATTAGCTGAGAGCATGGATAGGACAAATTATATTATTGAAAAGGTTAGTGTTACTAATTTGATAGTGTTTATTAACATTTAGGATATGCAGTACACATGGGTCTCATACATAACGGAGACGTTGGTAGTGCAGGTTCATACATAAAATACGTAAGATAATGCTTTTGTTACATGTTATTATTAAGTCATATCATTTAATCACGTTTTATACGAGTAGTAGTAAAAGACTAATTAACTTTTTTATACAAATGTTTAAAGTATTACAAATACATTTAGAAATATTTCAGGATCTGTTAAGTTTGAACTGAATAGTAAAATATTTTCAGTATCGTTATTGAATTACTTTTCTTTTAAAGTTTACATCATTTTACGATTAACTACATATTTTGTTTACCTGTCATAATAAGGTTTTTGTTTACCTGTTGTAATCTATATTTAGTTACAAATGCAACAAATACCATTATTTTCTAATTAAATTCCTGCAATAATAATACGATTTTTATTTCAAACCATGAACTTACTCTTGTTAATGAAACTAACTGAGAATTTGGATGGGACTATTATCATTGGAAAGCTTAGCGTTGTTAATTTGAAAGCGTTTATATTCTTGAAAGCAGTACACTTAAGTCTCTTATATAACCAACAATATACGTAGGTAGTTATTGTACAGAACCTACTATAAAATATCATGTAAGATAATGCTTTTGTTGGGTTTATTCAGTTCAAAAGCTTATGCATTACGTTTCTACAGTTGAATTAAGACTTATAACTTTAGTTTTAATAGAATATAAAATGTTTTTTCTCATAGTTTAAAATTACTTTAAATATTTCTAGTTCAAATTTCATCCATCTAAGTTTAATCTACTGATTAAAAAAACTGTTTACAAATTTTACAGTTGACATTTAATGGAAGATTCTTAATAGTCCTTTAATTTTTGTTTCAACAAAATATGTTTCCCTTCATTAAACATTAAAACCGTTAAAACTCCTATATATATTTTAGGATCATTCATTCTTAAGCATTTAATTTACGCTTTAAGAACTAGAATTTAAAAAAATCTCAACTTATTTAATCTGAGTTAACAAGATTTATTTTCAACATCACATCATTGGCAGTAGTATTGGTTTGCGTCAATTTGTAGTTAAGTCTAACTTTTAAATATTAGAATAAGATAGAATTTTAGTGAAAATTCAACAATTTTATTGAACAAGTGTATAGATAAGCAATGTATATTTATTTTCAAAATATGAAATACATTTCAAATTTTAAGTAATCCTGTTTTGTCCAACATGTATTTCTTGTTAATTAAATTCAACACCGATCCTATTTCAGATGTGATAAATAAAAAATGTATTTATTCAGCTTTATGCCATATCTAATTGAATGAATATATTATCTTTGTATAATTTTTCAGCAAACCGTTTTATCCTGTTAATGTTAAGTTAGCGGTAACAATTTTTAAAAAATGTGATATAATTGTATTTAAATTTATTTTATACTTTTATTTCTTCTCTTACAAACACAGCTTACTTTAAAAAGTTATAAAGTTTAAATGGTTTTGAAATACTAGAACTAAAATAATTAGAATTAATACAATTAATTGATACCTCCCACTGTGCTTTAAAATACAAGTTCTCAAAGTTTAAATACGTTAGGTTTCTGCAAACCTAGTTATATGTTATGTCCCTAAAACCAATTGAATATAACTCACTGATTGCATACTAAACTTTAATCTCATTGGAGCACCTAGTAGAGAAATCAAAACTAATATTATTATCATTTAAAGTATATAAAGGAAAAAATTTGTTTTGATATATATTTGTTTTTATTGGTTGTAATTGGTGTAACAAGTGGTAATGAATGGGTTCCAATAAATAAGAATGTCAACTTCATTTAAGGGGAGTCAGATGGCCCTATCTTGGTAATGTTAATTTGAACAAATGCATGTACTTTTTTCTCATGAAAGTAATAATATACAAAATATATTTATGTATATTTATATATATATATATATATATATATATATATATATATATATTGTTTTATTTGTCATACTTGGGAAGTCATTTTGTATGTTTGGATACAATAAACTGTTTAAATCTATAAGATATAATAAATAACCCAACATATAAAATGATTAGCTAAGTGTGACAAACGAAACAACAACAATATATATAAAGATATTTTTATGGTTCATGGGAAAAGGGTACTTTTGTAAGAAGAAACGCTGTTTTTCAGAAATCACGTTAAAACATTGCCTTAGGTTAGATTACAATGTATTTACACTTACTTTAAAACAATCCAGCACCATAAAATGTTTCACTTTACATAGGTGACAAATTCTTGATACACTCTAATACATAGGTTAGAAAAATGCATCGGTTATATGATGTTTTTTTGCTGAAATGAAATTCAACTTGAAAATTGTTGTTTTCTGTGCAATTTCTTTGAAACCAACCCCATAAACTTCCACTCAAGCCAACGACCGTTAATTTATAGCGAGCCTCTCCAGCCACCGTACCACAGGTTGGAATGAACCAAACTGTAAAGAAAAACCTTATGTTTTGGTAATAGAACTCCCACAATCTTCGGTACCAATACTTGATCAAGGCGCCTCAAGTCTCCTATCAACTAAGACACTGAGGTATAGTTAGTTATTTAACAACACTTGAGTGGTGTCAGATTGCCTATCCTACCCCGTAGTTATATCCTTAAAATGATTCATCGGTTCACCATTAGGTATCGCTAGTCCTGAAAAAAATCAAAGTCTTCTTTTATGTGTGTTGAGAAAAGTTTACACAAAACTTGTACTTTCCTAGTTAAAAAAAATAATGGGTTCACGGCTCAGATATTTGAAAAAAGGTTTTGGAAAGCAAAATTACTTGTACTTTAGCCCACATTCTCCAATTTTGTTTAATTTGTTTTTGGATAACTATTTAAAGAAAACAAAAAATGTTTTTCTTCAACATAACATAGCATACCGTATACAAATAATGAACAAGCGTTAGAAAATTATTAGAACTTGTAATAAAAGTTTTCTAGTTACGCATTCAAAAAGTAAGCCACAAAGAACTAAATCATATGAAACTAGGTCTATTATATTAATAAACATACATAACAAATTAAATTTCCTAAAAACTGTTCGTGCACTAACTAAAACAAATGCTTATAAATCTAGTTTGACTCAACAGATTTCAATAAATAAGGTCTTAAATTAATCCTGAAAAAACACAGAACAAAAAATAATATAAAAAAACAAAAATCAATTTTTTTTTTATTTTGAGCCACCCAAACTGATTATTAGCAAATTCTAACTTTATACCTAAATGTTGAATATCTATTCAGAATGTCAACTATGTATCAATTCCATATTGGATGGAATTAAAATTAATACAAATTAAAGGTAATATCGTCAGCCTTTTTAAAATAACTATAAATTAGAATAAATAAAAACCGATTGCCACAATGTTATATATTTTCAATATTATAAAATATGCTTCCATACAACATTTCAAGTTCTGTTTTTCACTAAATATAAGTTTTTTAATCAAAGTGGAACACTTAAATGGATGTGTACAGATAGGCTGTGTTAAATTATTCGATATAAACAAAAAATTATCTGTGAATGGTAAGTTATACAGAAAATAATTTCCATTTGAAAGGGATTGAGATACATTAGCTAGGTATGAAATCAATATGTGGTTAACACTTTTTTTTTTAATACATTACAGACAAACTTGTAATTTCATACAGACATGAATTTCAAACATATCGCTTGCTCCTAACACAGTCAATTTATCATTGTATCTTTAACAAAAATTAACAATCTTTAACTATTATCATTATTACTGCAACGTGTTTTAGTAAAAAGAGAAGAATATGTTGGTTTCAATCTCTAAGGATGATTCTGACTTTTACCTCAGTTTGGCACTTTTGAACAATTCGATTAACATCGCTGCACAACCCATCCATGCAACTGCTACAACTAGGTATCCTAACCAGTAACAATTGGTTTGTACAACATAAAATAACTGATTTACTAAAGCTTCTAGGTCCAAATAATTGTACAGCATATATGGCTTTTATTTATAATTCCTCAAAAATCAATATATGTTCTGCATTGGATTGTTATAAAATATTGTCTGAACCTTTATCTGAGTAGGATATGTAAAAGGAGAGTTGGAAGGTTATTGTAAAATTTACTATACATACTAAACTAGTGAAATATTTTTATGTAATCCTGACATTTTATAATAAATTCTTGATATACCAAACAAGAAGAATGTTACAGTGCTTGAAAATATATCAATAAACAGGGATTTTTTTTGAATATTATTGAATACTCAACAAATATTTTTTCACTGAAAATATTTTTTGTTCAATTGGTGTATAATCCAGGGTTGTAATTTTCGTTTTTTATTGTAATTTTATAAAAAGCTCAATTTGTGACTCTTTCTAATTATAACATATTTAGAGCTGTTACAAACAGAATTTAATTATTACTATCGGTTATGGTGGCTTTTATTGTGAAAACAACGATAATTGGTAGCAAACTATAGGTATTATAAAAAATTAGGTATTCATACTTTGTTTTAAATTTAAAACTAAACACAGAATACATTTTACTTTTAATAAAAGAAATAACATCATTTTAAAAACAACTGTTTCATTTTGAAACAAGTAATGGTTACAATTATTAGTGCCAGTGACATATTATAGCAGTAAAAGAAGCAATAATATACTAAAGTCACAAGTAATAAAGCATTTTGACAATAATGTTCAACTAACGTGCATGCAGAGCAGCTGAGTGGACTGACGCGAAAGAATGGTGGATTAGTACAGAGTGAATACATTAATTCTCCTCCACATTACCGATGGAAAAAAGTCTTTAGGAAAATATATTTGAAATGTTAATATAACTTCCATTTTATCTCCTTTTTCTTGTGCTCTTTTCAACTGAATCACTCGTTTTCCATTTTAAAAGAAATGGAATCTAAATATATAAAATCAATAAATGTTCAGCGTTTCTCTGAACCATTATCTGAGTAGATAATTTACAAGGAGAGATTACAGGTTATTGTAAAAATTATTGAGAAAACTAATCCAGTAAAAGGTGTTTATCTAATCTTAATATTTTACAACATTTTGTAATAATATCTCTATATTAATAAACAACATAAATGTGATGTGATAAACAACAGAAATGTTATAGTGTTTGGAAGTATATTATTAAACAGAAATTATATTTTTAATAAATTATAATCTTTTTTTTTTAATAAAAAATTCTTTTTAAATTTTAATACACTATGGAGTTAAATTTCGTTTTCAACTGTGATTTTATAAAAAGCTTAATTTGTGGCTGTTTCAAGTTGTAACACGTCTAGAATTGTTACAAACATAATGCGATTATTACTAGCATTGATGGTGGCTTATATTGTGAAAAGAACCCTAATTCGTAGCAAACTGTATACAAAAATGAGGTACAGTATTCGTGAATATTATATTTTTACAAATTTGAGAATATAACAAAAATATTTTTAATTAAAATGGAAGAAATATTATCGTTTAATATATAACTGTTTTGTTTTGAAACACTTAATGGTTACAAGAAAGGGCGCCAATGGCATATTATAGCAGTAACAGAAGCTATAATAGACTGAAGTCACGGCCAATAAAGCAATAGGCAATCAAGTACAACGGACGTGCAGAGCAGCTGAGTGGACTGAGGCGAGAGAATGGATGATTAGTAGAGAGGGGGATGCATTAATTCTCCACCATATTACCGGTGCAAAAAAAGTCTATAGAACAGATGTTGTTAAATGTTAGTATAACTTTGTCTTTATGGCTTTTTTTTATTGTTACTTCAACTGTAACACTCGTCTTCTATTATAAAAACAATAAAACATGGAATATAATATCACACACTTCTTTAAAATGTTGAACCTAGTTGAGAAACAAATTTTATTCCATAGGGTTTAACTTAATATTTATTTTATACTATGTGTTTCAAAAGTATGAGATCCTAGTTTTTGAAAATGAAACTTTGAGAATGTCTTTGGATAAAAAGGACCTGCTTTAGATAAATATCTACCCTAACCCTCAATTTCATAGAGACAATTTTTTTATTACCATAATTCAAAATAATTTGAAAATACAACATAGATCCCATACTTTTGGATCATTCTATACAAATATGTTTAAATAATAAAATATTTCCAACAACGGCCATTACATCAATAAAAATTTTTAGAAGCTACAATTTAAATCTTTGCCAAAATTTTGAAATTTTAATACCAATATGTATTTTTTAACTTTTCTGTATAATACAATTTTCATTTTATTATCATATTACATACATTTTGGAAAAATAAAATATTTTGCACAAAGTGCCTTTCTTGTACAGTAATTTCCACATGGTATTAATACAATTTCAAATCTTCACAAAATATTAATAGATTATTTCGTTTTTTATAAACAAAGGACGTTCCAATCTGTGTGAGTAACAAGATCATCTCTGAAATTTATTTTAAAAAACAGTTAATGGGTGTTGTAAAAAGGTACACACTACGCACGCACGCACGCACACACACACACACATATATATATATATATATATATATATATATATATATATTAACATAGGTATTCATATAAACACTGGGGTTTGTATGATCTTTGGATAAATAAAAATACTCTACAAATTTCTTACATACTAACATGATTTATGTTTTTTTTTTATCCGAAAGTTTTTCCTCGCAAAGCTTAGTAATCAATATAAACCTTGTCGTCTAGATATATCAACCATTATTGTTCTGAATAAAGTAATTATAATTATTTAATATATTTTCACATCCTGAATTTGCCGTCTTATTTTCATAAATCGTACTGTTAAAATATCAATATGAACTATTTAATGCAAAAACTTTTATTTCGTACCAATAGCACTAATAGCAAGTGTATGATAATTTGTACTAAATTGTCAAGCGTAATCCACTAGTGAAGTAACATTTCATTTCATAACCAAATTTAAGGCCCATAATTGTAAATGTCTATAACAAAACATCTTAATCTTTATCTTTATCTTTATCCCTGACAACTAGAGACGAATACATGGCTCAGATTTTAATCACATAGGGTAATAATTGCATCGTTGGAATGTAGGGTGTAATAATTTTACGTATAAGATTCTCATCTCTAATTGCTAAAAAATGTAATTCAAATGAGTAAATGAGATAAAACTAGATCCATTCAATATTCGTGAAACTATTCAATTAGAGTCAAGTATTCAAATTATTTTATTCTATAGTTTAAATAAAACTCCTGTACTAAATCATGACATGAAATGTTATTCGCTGCAGTTTCTGCCATCTTTTTATTGTTTTTGTATATGTGAAGTTTGTAAGTGTTAAATAATTTAAATCATTAATTATTAATTTTTTTTACGAAATAAAAAGCATCCTTCTATGAAAAGGTTGAAGCAAAATGCCTTTCGTACTAAACAAGCATATCAAATAAACCAATTTTATAATTTTATGAGTTCTAGTCAAGTATAAAGAACCTATAACTTTGAAATCATGAATTGGTTCTAAGAAGTTTGCTGAATGCTGATTGTGTTTGCTCTATGAAGGTCACCGTACTTTAAATATATTTAGTAATGAAGTACTTAATCAAAAACTGAATAATTTTCTAGAATAAAATAAGAATGTATCATTATAAAAACAAAACATTATGGTTTTTAAAATATGTAGTTACAGAAGATCAATAAAATTTTAAGTAAATATTTAGAGAAGAAGATTCATTTATAAGCAAAGAGGAATTGTAGTCATATAAAAATAAAACAATGGTTATTACACATTTTATTTTAAAATTACAAACAGTACATAAATAACTAGGAAAAGCCCTGTTTAGACAAAATACCCCCTTTCATTATCGCTGCTATCGCCCTAGATTGTACTTTCATACTGTATGTTCTTTTTCCTTTTCTACTATGACGCTATTAGAGTAATCGAGGGCTAGGTCTTTATTTATAAGAAGGTTATTTATTTTATCTTTTTTTATATAAAGCGATAATGACCGACAGGTTTTTCCTTCAAACAATGAAAAAAACATGTGTATACCGTATATTTATATGTATGGCTGTGTGTAAGTAACTACATAAATATGTTGGTTTAATATAGCATATTGTGTATCTTACATAGTAGTTGCTCAATTTATGACCACTGAAATATTTTTAAAGTTTTATTAATATTTGATAACCGTCAAATTTTATATTAGTTAGTTGTAATAAGTTTCTAAACTGGTGCATTTCAAAATCTCAAATTAAAATATTTCCGATATTTAAAATATCAAATTTTACGTTCAGAAACAGCTACACAAACTCGTGAAATTAGATTAGATTGTTAACATTTATTAACTGTTATTATTATTTATGAATTTTTAAAATAATTCTATATGGTAAAAAATCTCCTAAATAATTAGGTAACAGATGTAATAAAATTGACATAACTCCTATAAATACTTGTGTATACGAATTGCTATGTCGTCTTTTCGTACTCAAAACTGCTTTAATGAGTACAGTTTGAATCGTCAGGGATTTCAATATCATGTCTGGATTTACATACATGTAGAAGTTCAGTTCCTGCCGTCGTAATTCGATAAAGTTTTATTAAATTCAACAGCGTGTGAAATTCAATAACTCCAAGTTTGAGCTACTGGGGCGTTAAATTTTATAAAATGGTGACGTTCCAACTCGAATCTTGACACAGTAGGTAAAAGAAAATAATTATAATCGTACACAACAAGGGTATAGTTGTGAATACGGGAAGCCTTACTGCACTTATACTGAAACTTGGATTGCTGCTAGTCTCCGCCCTCTTCAACTTCCTCCATATATCATGATATCAGAATTAAAATACAACATTATAATATATTTAAAAAATGTTTCCAACTCATTGACTTCGACTTTCAAACTTGAAATATGTTTTAATTGACTTCAACTTCGAAGAAGATTACGTATTATATGTATGCATGTAATTCAAATAATATTGAATTCATGAAGAGATAATTCAAATTAAAAGTTTTAATTCAATTAAAAAGTAAAATTAATATGGGGAATTGACGATGAAAGTTTCTTTGATTTTTTCTTCTTTTGACATCAATTCGATTTGTTAAGATTGGTAAATGATAAATTGCTAAAATCAGTATTGAGGTGACACTTTTGATTTAATATGTTAACATATACCAATACAGTAATCCGAAATGTGTATACAACATTTTAAAATTTAATACACTTTTCAACGTTAGTCGAATTCATTGTATTTAAACCTATGAAATTTAAATGACATTCCAATTAATAAAGAGCTAACATAAAAAATGCATTGGGATTATATTTAATTTAAGAGAGAACATATGTGATATATATATATATATATATATATATATGTAATGCCATAAGAAATCAACAAAATGAGTTTCTTCGAAAGTATTTATTTTGATTTCATTCATTTTAAATTATTTCTTGAATAAAATATATAACATCTAAATTAATAATCATTAAATTATTTATCTCTATGCAGTTCATAAGTTCTAATTGTCCTTGAAAGGGTTTATCCCTTTCACCAACATTTCATATTTTGTACTTTGCAAAAACACAACCACTTTATTATTATAAATTAAACTGAATAAATCTCTTACTATATTAATTTTACTTAAAATATTAATTATTTAATACGATAATTTAGTCGTAAACATTATTAAAATTATTTTAATTATTTTGTAAACTTACAACTCTTCTTCAGTTCATTTGAAGTTCATAAAAACTTAAGTTTTTTTGAATATTGTTTTTACCCCTACAGAATCTTCAATTAAATAATTAAATACCATAGACTACTGAAATTGATAAATTATATTTTGCGACATATGTTTTTTTTATAAATTAATTGTCTAAAGGGTTAGAATTAATAACTAAATTATTTAACGTGGTAATAATTTTAAATGACATGTCTGTTTATGTAAACTATGTGTTGAAGTTAAAGTTTAATTGGATGGTGAGTATACATACTTTAACAGTGCTGACATGCAGAGCTTGACCAATATAGGAAATTTAATTAGACAACTTTAATTGTATAGTTGACTCTTAAACGTGACGAGGGCACTAATTGAGGTTAGTTTAGTTCTATAATTTTCGGTCTCTAAATTACATTCTCTCATAAATAATGTTTTCTAATTAAGTGTTTTTGATTCTGTACATATTATCAAGCTTTTTGTAAAAAAAAAAATGTTTTATTTATTATAAAGTTCTATTATGAATATTTTTTTTAAATGTATGTTCTTGAAATATCTTAAATGATAAAATAATTTGAAAGTAAATTAAAATATTTCACTATATGCAAAAACTAAACAATTTTATTTTATAGGCAATAGTAATAATATTCACTTTGTCTCTCTATTACAGTCAATGACACTTTACTGCTACAAAATATCTAATCTCACTAAATCGCTTATTTTCCATTACTTTTAAAACATACTACCAAATTTGCTCACACATACTGAGAAACCTAGATTAGGTTACCTAGACCTAATAGTACAATATAAGTACATACTCTAAAAGTAATTGCCAAAAGTTTGTTTTTGAGGGTTTGTGGAAAAGGGTTCAATTGCATTAGTAGATCAGTGATCTAATTGTAATTTTTACGATTACCAAACTGACCCTACACTTCATACACTGAATATGTAAAAAATAAATAAATAGAGTACTTGTTTGGAGTATAAAAACTATTTTGAATAGTTATTATCGAATAATAATAATATTAATCCATAATCAAATATTTACATTGTGTGTAACTTTATTGTAACACAGTTTTTCATGTTCATTTAATTAATCTTCTTCTATTTGTCCGGAGATTAATATAGTAAATAGTTGAAAGTATAGGCCCTACGCAAGTTAAAAAAAAAAAAAGGAAAAAAAAAAAAAAAAAAAAAAAACGAATGTGTTTTTTATAACTTTTAAAAAATGGTAGCTACAGCTGGTGTGCTAAAGATATGGACACCCGTATATTTTTTTGTTTCTTGAAAGTTATTATTTGTGAAAGCATATTCAAATCCTAACTTCAACATTTTGTTTATCAGAGATAGAGATTACAAAAGCATCAATTATTCATATCACTGAGACAGTCATGGTTAATCCATAGCAAGCACATTATTACAATATGTTTATGTATTGAATCTTAAACTGTCTGTTTCATTATAATTATATTTTTTTACTAACGTGAACTTCCGTGGGGTTCTTTTTGTTTTAATAGTGCAACAAAATTGAGGTAAGGATATGTTCAGACAAAACAGTATATTTATTACAAGTAATATTAACATTTCTCGTGTTGTGTATAAATGTACCTAATCACCACCAGGACTACAAATTCTTCCACCAAATATTTTAAGATGACAAGATTTAATTAATGTCACTTCATGAGATATTATTGCATGTAGGGTTCGACAGTTGAAAACCCTGTCTTAGTGTTAAAATTATCAATTTTGAGTCTCGTTAAAACTGTCAAAACAAAAAACACTGACACCAAATTTGTTTTTTTACATGAGTACCAAATATTCTGTAGAGCCATATGTTCAGTACGGAGATATATTGGTGTCTATTACACACCATATGAGGTAAACGTCTTAATCGTCAATGAAAATAGACGCTAAATAGGTAAAACCAACTATTTGCTTTTTTACCAAAATGTTGCAATAGTTAAATATTATACTAGTTAGGTCTGATAAATTGTACTTACTGTATATGTTTAAAATTTATTTTAATATGAAATTTAAAGTTTTCCACAATCTAAAAATGCCTTTAACCACATATTGTTTTAATTTCCAGCTAATTTGTGTTATCCCATATTTTAAATCAGAATTATTTTCTATAAGACCGGCTAAATTTTGTTAACATCGGGTAAATTTTACATAGCCTATGGCTTTATACTTTCATTCATGTGCTCCACGTTGATTTTATAACGTATATATAGCTGAAAACAATATTTGGAATGCTATGTACAAGCACAACTAAAACATTTTGGAAATAAGTTAAATGACGGGAACATCTTAACTTGGTTCTATTTATTCTGATATATAAATCTTGGTTTAAAAAGCCTAACGGTATCATTTTTAATAATTACTATTGACATCAATTCCATCCAATATCGAATTAATACTTAACTTATATTCCGCCTAATACTACTAAATATTCAAATTACAGAAATAAACTTTTGACATAATTCTATTGTCATAAAATTCCTTAGAGCATGCATAAAAAATCATATTCAACCATTAAAACAATTACATATTCTTTATTTAAACTTATATTAAAGATATAAATATTTATATCAGTGCTTTTGGTTATTAGATCATAAATCTAATTTATATGGAAATTATATTAGTTATGATTTTACTACAAGGTGGTGAAATAACATTAAAGTTTAGTATGGAATCACCGAGTTATATTCAATTGGTTTTCGAGACATAACCTACAATTAGCGGTGCCGAAACTTAAGCTATTTAAACTTTTGAAAGTTGTATAAATTAAAGCACAATTATTATTACAGTGCCTATTATCAATTAATTTATATTATTTACCACTATAATAATCTGTAATTCGATTATTTCGTTTAGTAAAGTGTATTATTAAAAAACTTAAAGTGTGTATACTTTAATTAAACTTCATTGTGCAATTAATCCTAAATTATATTTACAATTTTAATTGTTTTGTAAAGGAAAGGGAAGATGATAGTTTGATAGAATATTTAAAGGTTCAATAGAAAGTCAACCGATTAAAGAAAAAAATCTTTTTTGAAATGTCAACGGTAAACTTTTAAAGGATTTTAGGCGACCTGATAACATACGAAATTATGGAATTGACCAGGTATATTTTAAGTTACTTCATACTTTGAGATTGGCATTGTATGTATTACATTATTTTAATCTCAAGTTAGATTTTTTTTAAATTCTATGCTATTAAAACATAAACTATATTGTTAAATAATTATAGGGATTTATATATTTATAGGGAGTTAAATAATTATAGGGATTTAACAATAGGATATGTTAACTTTGTATGCATAATTAAATACATTAAATCGAATTTATAAACATTGTTAGGCATAAAAATATTTGTAAGTATGCACTTACTAACTTACACTTTGTAAAACTTAGATTGCTAACAACTAAAAATATAGGAATTTAAAATATAACATCTTAACTTTCCATAAATTAAATTAAATTTACGGTGAGTTTATAAATAGTGTTGTATATATATATAAAAAGTTGCAAGTATTCACACCGTAGACCAAAATTGATTTATTCTATACTTAAAACCTATAACAAAAACCTTAAAACAACTATAGAAACTTTGAACATTAGAACAAGTAGCTGAAGCTTGTTTTTCTAATCTTTAATGAAACATAGTAATTTTTGTGTAAGACTTTCTTTACTTTATCAAAATCGATATCACAATGCTTAAGTGGACATATATAACGTTAGATGTCCTAATTGTCCTGAGATCTCTTTTCATTTTTAAAAAACAACGTAATTTCTTGTACAGATGTACGTAAATGTAATGATGTATTAATATGTATACAACATATGCTCATTCCTGTCAAAACACACAAGTTCTCTTTAGTCAATTTTGAGATAAACAAAAAAATTGACTTACGTAGCTATTTTTTTTTTTTTTTTAATCCAATTCTCGGAAATACAAATTTCAAGAAATGAACTAATAAATATAATGTTCAGTATTTAAAAATCTTGAATAATTTATCCTCAAAATTAATTCATATTTAAGTGAGCTCAATTATTTCATTTGTAAAGCAAAATAAAATTGTTCAAATATATTGAAAAATAAAGTAATTGATCCCTTTTATTTATTGATAAATTATATTAACAAATTTCAATAGTTATTGTTTAAACTACGAGATATAAATAGATTGTGATGTTATGACGTAATTTGATCTAATTACGTGTTTGACATTTGCAAATGATCGTTACCCAAATTAATCTAAATTAATTATAGATGGTAGTTCTAATAATAATTACAGAGTATAGAGATAATTTTAATGAATGCAACTAATTACCTTAATTACAATGAAGAGAATAATGTGCCTCATTACAAAACCTCGATCAATAATAAGTCAATATTATTACATTTATAAGCTTGTGAAAATTTTACTTATGTTGTAGAACAATTGGTTTTGTTCATATAAATAACTCTCTTATGTATTAATAATTCCCTTATGAACTTCTCTAACAGTTATTAAATAATCACATGATAAGTAAATCAAAAATTAGAAGAAGATTTACGAGAGCATTTTTGAATATTAGAAAATCTATTATTAATAAAATAAGGGAATCCATTTGTTAAGGTTTTATCAGGTTTTAAATATTAAAATTAGATTGTCAGGATCAAAATGAATAATTGTGTTAAACCACGTTAAAATTTCTGCATTTGTGATTTTCATCGGTGATTAGGGTGACAAGGGTGAGTTTCTGCCCTTGTGTAAATTGGTGATTAGTAAATGTGAGATAATGCTTCATTTTGTGCATTCACGCTCCATAAACATCTTGGTATTACAATAAATATTACATAGAAATAAAGTTCTTGTACGACTCTAAAAAATAAATTATCAGCAATTAAAATTTTAAAATTTCCTTTCGGTGCAAAGTAACATATCGTCTAATACTTTTAATGAGTTTCAAATTATAGTTGATAATTCTGAAATAACACTTACTAATAAAATAAATCAAAAGTTATGAAAAGAGGAAAAGGAGTGAACAATGTCATGTGATTTAGAAAAGTCATGTTAATAAAGTATTTTGAGCATTATGTTTTGCTGGGAAATAACCATGTATAAGCTGTTGTAGTATTTTTCGTTCGATTTAGTAAGAGATAATAAGATTTTACAGATATTTGGTTTTATTTAATATTAAAATAATCATTTGGTTGATGTATTTTTCCTAACTAGTTTTGTGATCACTGCGAGCGATATTTTCTTTTCACGTTCAATTTGTTACAATCGTGTACGTCATAATCCAACAGTTAATTAAATAATTTTGTGACATTCTAAATCAGAACTCATTATTTATACTATTTATGCTAAAGACCGTAGGTACAAGAATTCTTTAACTTGTATTTTTTTTAAAGTCCTTGACAATGCCTTAACTAGCGAAACCATGGTCGGTAAGTTTCAATTTAAATATTGTGATTTATACTAAAAAATTGTTGTTTTAATTTATTTCCCATTATTTATTTTAACTCCTTGTCCAATATGATTTTTACCTAAATTTGTAAGGACTACTTTAAGTTTTCCTATGTTGGGATTTTTCTATGTTTCAGTAGACAATTTATAGATTTCTTACAAAACGTTTGTTCTTTGTTTCAGTAAATTATAACTTCTGACAAAGTAATTTGTAAAACTTTAGAAAACCATTTTTATAATAACACTGATTGAAGTTATATTGCTGTAGAAACAACAATCTATCTGTGTTATCACAGAGAATTATATAAGATCAATTCATATCACAATTTGTATTCAATAAAAAACTAGGAGGACGTTATATAACACAATATTGCGATTAGTCAGAATCTACAATTACAACACGATTATAATTATTTTTATTTCTTTTTAACCTAAAATAATATAAGAATATTAATAAAATGGAAAATTACTAAATCAAATGTGGCTACTCTTAGAACCAGTTAAGTGAGAAGTAATTTAGTTTAATCTCTGTAGAGAATTTTTGTTATATCACAAAGTTTGAGGTAAATAAAGTTTATGATGATATCAGGAAGCCTGGCTACTGAGATGAGTAAGATTAACTTTATTAACAAACTTTGAACTAACTAAGCCAGTGTTAAGATAGCAATTTACTCTTGTATTAGGTAACGTGATGAAAATATAGAATACTTCAAAAATATTACGTCGGCATTAACACTTACGATTGTCGTTATATTAAGCTGCTAACAGCAATTAATTTTCTTTTCTTTTTACTACACTGAGCAAGACTTGTGGAAACTTCAATCGTCAATTAAAGTAAACACAATTTTTCACAATTAACACTTTATTTGTAAAATACACAACGTAGGATAAAACTAAACACTAAAAAAACAAAAACAAATTAAAAAATTAATGAAGAAACGATATACTCCCAAAAAATAAAAATTAAAAACAAATTAAAAAAAGAAAATTAAAAACAAAATAAAACAATAATTAATTTTTAAAATTGTGTTAGTTACACTTGTGTTCAATCTAATACATTTGAAATGTAAGTTCTTTCACACTGAAACAGTAGTTAAATATTTGTGTTATTTGTTGTAGAATAAAATGTTTGCTTCTAATTTTATATAAACTTTGTTTATATTTCGCCTAAGCGAAATAGAGACCCACAATGTTGTACCTTTAACATTCATGCCACGCATAAAAATGTGTTATGTATTTTCGGTTAAAAGTATTATTATTTTTACCATATTTAAAATATATTAGAAGTAACACAGTTTAAACGAGCATAATTGTTTGATGGTTCTGATAAAATATTTGTCACAGCGAGTGTCAAACTTTGCAGTTCCCTTAAACTTAAGTGTAAAGTCACAAAGTCTTGAGAAACTTCGTCAATTACAAAGTTTCCTGTAATTCCACAGGGGTTTAAACATAGTGAGAATTATTAGAGTACTGACATATCTCAATTATATTTCCAGGCAATTGAAGTAAATCTATTACATTCAACAGAAATTAAACTGTTTAATGTTAGATGTTTTATGAATATTTATATTGTATATGTAGAAATAAGAATAATTGTAATGCCAACAAAATATATTTTAAAATATTGGCATATTTCTTATCATATAAAAAAGTAACATTAACTCTAGAGTATAGTAAAAATGAAAAAAAAAATCACCCAAGGCGAATAATCAAACGAGCCATTTGATTATTTTAACTACATTTGGAACTGCATTACATTGTGAGGTTTCAATAGTTTATATATTTCAGTTTAAACTTCTCTTGTTATTTTTTTTTACAATAGGACCACATTTAACCATTTTTTTAAATTGCTATCTATCAGTGAGATTTTTTCTAGATTATTATATCAAGAACGACAATTTGTAATTATTCAATATATTGCATAGAGAGTTGAATTATAAATTGTGTTATTCCTTATTAAATTGCTCGAATTTTGCCAAACTCATAGCACTCGTGTCTAAATGTATGAAAATCTAAATTACTCATCCTTTTTATGAAAATATATATATATATATATTGGATAACCTAATTAGAAATAGAAATGGTTCTTACACTTTTGACTGAACTTTAATTTAAAATGGACATTTTAAGATTAAGTTATGGACCACATAATATCAAATTTTGTTATATTTGATTTTTTGAGGAAGTGGGATAGAATGCGACATCTATTTTAAATAACGATTACATAGTATTATCATATTCTTGCTTTGTTAGCTAAACCTCCAGACACTTTCAATGAAATTTCGTATTATTCATTAAGCTATGTGCATCGATTCAAACTATTAGTGAAAAATTAACTCGGGCGAGATCTTCTATAGCCCGGATGAACAAAGGCGTTCTCCTTCCATTTTAAACATTAACAAGTACGATTTTGTAATACAAAGTTTAAATTTTTGATTTTTTATGTTAAATATATTTTCGTTTTATTGAAGTAAATGATATTTTTACATTTTTCATTGGTTGGTTAAATTATGTAAAAACACTGCAATGAAGTAGAGTTGTGATTGTGATGGCCAACAGTTACACAATATTGATACAAAAATGTTTCTAAATGTTTTCAGTGTTTGAGATCGGTAATCACAGTTTTGGATGTCATCTATTAATATAAAGAGGATAGAAAAATAATACACATTCTGTACTTTAAACAGTTATTAAAAATTACAAAATTGTAAATCTTAGTTAAATTACCAGTTTTATTTTAAACCTAACTAAAATTGTTGATGGATTGAACATTTATATTTTTTCCAACATTTTCGTTGTGATATAATTAATTTTCCAATACTTTTAATTTGAATAATACATTTATCCTAGGAATCATTCAATGGAAATTTTAAAGTTTTATACAATGCCTATCAGTGTACCTGTTATTAAAACTTTTTGTCTAATTTTGTTATTTTCAATCATTGTTTTTTTGCCAGAATTACTGATAGACGATATATTTCCATACTTTGATTTAAATTATAAATATGTACAAGTCCCATACGATAGTTAAAAATATTGCTTGCAACTCTAACAAGGTCTTTCACCAATTATTGTGAAATATGTATCCAATTTACCCAGTGTCTGGTGCCGATTAGATTAAGGAACAACCGAATTATCCCTAGGACGTCCTATTTAGTTTCACCATCATATTAAGTTCTCCATATTTTTAACTTGTTAATGACATTTTCCTGTCTTTTCACTTATTACTTGCGATTAGTTTGCAATTTCATTTCTACTATCAAACTAGTATTTGTCACATAACTGCGTATTATAATTATTTGCTTATTACCTTTGACTTTTTGACCATAATTGTCTTTGTATATCAGTACACTTGTGTATCGAGAATTTATAGCATAACTTTTATTTTTATTCAACATAATGTATATTATTGACGTGGTAATAGGACATTTGACCTCATGTGTATAATATGTTTTTACTAATACACCGTTTTAATATTGTACATCAACTTTCATTATCAAGTGATACATATAGTAAATAAAAAGACTGTTGACGTCTTTTATTATTATTATTTTTTCATGTTTTTTTTTTTTTCCATGGTCTAGGTTTATCACTTGGGATAGTTGATTCGTACCGCCTAAACCTAGTTATTAATTTCAAATATTGATATATGATGGAAAAATTCTAATTATACTATATTAGTTACATGAACAATCAATTTTAAGTTTGAATTACACCATGTACTAACGGTCGTGAGTATAAATAAATTAAAATATGAAAAATCAGTCAGTGGGGACTTTAAAAAACCAATAACAACAGAAACTCTTTAAAATAAAAAGCAATAACAACAAAAACTCTCTAAAAGAAAGAACAATAACAACAGAAACTCTCTAACAACTGATTTTTTAAGTAAAAGGGTAAATATAATACTAGGCCAATGTTATGGTTACCATAACTTCTAATAAAAACTTTCCCTATATAGTAGATAGGACTCTACTGAATAAACAGTTTAAAAAATTGAATGCCATTATCCGATATAAGAACAAGAGGTAAATATCTGTGTAACGCCAAATATGATAAATCATATGAGGACTTTCATTAGGAAGAAATAACGCCCTACTGTGTTTATAAAGTTTGCATGTGAAAGTGATTTACGTTAGAATATCAGTACATGTTTCGGGTGTTTCCTAGAAGCAATTAATTCTCTTATAATTGGGAATACGTCATGAGGCAGTAGAATGATGAAATTTAGAGTTTATATCAAATCATTGTACAATTTTAAATTTTGTTGAATGTCTTATTGCTTTCGGTACATATTTTATTTTTATTAGTAAATAAAACAAATAAATTTAATATCATAAAAAATACCTAGAACGTGGAAGAAAATCCGAATACATCAGCAAAGCATTTCACTGTTTTTTTTGTTTTTTTTCTGCATTCAAGTTTCATAATTTTACACTTTAGTATCTTTTTTTATAAAACCTTGCTAATGCTACTCTACCTATTTTACAGTAGATAAATAAATATAAATGTTTGGTGTATACTACAGTATGTTAATGTTTTAAATGAATGACCCTAGAAACTTATTCATTATACTTATATTATTTACATTCTGGAATAGTTCATTACCAGCTCATACACACACACACACACACACACACACACACACACACACACACACACACACACACACACACACACACACATTTTTATTAAATGACTTAATCATTTACACTGCCAAGGTATATAATCAGCTGTTTAACTCCCCTCATACAAAATAGACTTCCCTTATTCATGACAGACCTCATTCATCTAACCTCACCGAGTCACCGCTGTTACTAATAATCTGTGTTTTAAATTTTTAATATATTTGGACAAAGCATCATTTTTTCTACTATCCTCAGAACCTCAAATCAAACTGTAGACTCCATTGCTACTCTAAAATTCCTCTATTCATATTTTTTAATAGCATTACTCATATTTTTTATTCAAAATCTAAATATTTCCTCCAGATTAAAAAAAAATTTAATTGTATTTTTAATGTTTATAGGATAATTTCCCTAGAGAATTCTAGAGTATCATTATCAAAATTTCCCATAGTATTAATAATTTGGGATTCTTATAACTCCTGTGAATATTATAAACTTTAAACGCCTTTGCAAAGTGCACAACCCAGTCTCCCGGCGCTATGCCAGGTTTAGTGCATTTCATATTAAGTGTTAAATTTTCTAAAGAATATCAACACCTCATTATGTCCCTTTGGAAGATACCTTATAAAGTTTCCTAGCTTGCTTTTTGTTCCATCGCGTATAAATTACCCTATACTTGCTTCTAAGTTTACAGAAACTTATCCTGTCCTCTGGTTCCCCTTGAGAATATTCCCTTCCGTTTCCCTAATTTCCATATAAATTGCACTCCTGATTCATTAAAATTTGTAACAATTTATTAATTCATTTATTCCATTTTTTTCTAAAAACATATTTACACTAATTGTTATTCTATCTTAACTAACAATTCAAATTCAAATTTTTCATAACAAGTACATTTTTTTCACTCTCTTTTACACTATGTTCTCGCTCATTTTTGTATTTTACCTCCCCCCTCCATATTTTTCCCATTTTTCCTTAATGCCAATGTTAACGGGAAATGGTGTAACGCTACCAAACGATGTAAGTGAAACTTAGATATCAACAATACACCGCCCTGGCATAATCCGCCACTATGAATGTAAATTCCTCTTCTTCATCATCATTAAATCTTAACTTTCAAGTAAAATATTTGAAATCTAGCACTTTATCATTTTAAGGCTCACTTTTTCTTTTTATATTTCTCATTCATTTCCCCTTTCTGTACTAATAGCATTAATATTTTCTCAATAATATAAAATCCGCTTATTCGTAAGTGGTACCTACTTCTCCTCCTTGTTCTGCTAATTTATTAGACAAATCTATATCTCTAACTCTGAATTGTGTGGTGAATTGTATTACTATCAATCCCATCCAATACATTTGTTTTTAATTCATACTTATAATATATTATCGATAGTATTATCGACATGTACCTTTTGAGATATCTAATTCTTTTTTCACGTTGTTCATTTGCTTTAATAAATTAATTTTAAGTGATTATAGGAATGTTGTTCATTTATACATTTTCTAAGTTTCCAATTTTTTTTTTTTTAATTCAAAGTATTAGTTTATTTAGATGAGTAAGACGCAGTCCGAGTTCCGAGGTTTGAAAGTGAACAAATCTATTTTCCATTTTTTGGAAAACATTTTCTATTAACTGAGGCCGAGATACTGAGTTTTCATTGACTATAGTGGAGACAACAGACCTACCCTGTAAAAACGAGAACCGATAACACAACAAAGAAGTCATTTTACCAGAACAATAAAATATGCAATGGAAGTAATGAGGTGAGTGAGTACGGTAACTAGGCTAGCTTAACTTATTCTGGCTGTATACAGTTTTTTGCACATCTTAAAACAAACGTTATGCACATTGTTTCTCTTATTTTGATTATGATAACTATCAAAATTACAATTTTTTAGGTAACTAATCTCATTTGTACAAAAATTTAATCTTTTATTAATTATTTTAATTTAGATAATTACACTTAATGTATTTACAGACAATGATAGGCAGAGAAACAGGGAACGAATTGTTTCTTCACAATGTTTATTTGAATTTTTCTTATGTTTTGATGATTCCCAAAGTTTGGAAACATTGAATTAATTTATTTGAAACTGTGAGACAATACAACGGCACCAACGTTAGTCTTAAAACGAAATTTTTAAAATAGTTGTTTTTGCCGTTGTTGAATATTTTATGTAGTTAAATACTTTAATCTAGATAAAGGTATTTAAGTTTCCTCTTAAGTACCATTGTGTGCTTTTATTTTATATTTTTTTAAATTACTAAAATTCTTTATTCCTGTCTTAATAATACTTTTTATGTTTCAAAGGAAAATTAGTTGGAAAAAATATTGCGCTCTTTCATAGTTAGGTAGCAATATGTCTTTTTTATACCCTCCAGTGTATCGTGGAACGGTACTAAACTAGGAACGAGGCAATTAAACTAAAACTATAAACAAGAGTTACTGACTACGTTTTATTTATTTTACAAATTTTACTTCACGATAATATAATGTAATACTAATTTATGTTCAGAATATTGCATTTAAAATAAACTGTTTGACGAAAGCCTAAAAATATAACTAATTAATTATTTTCTATTCGCTTAAAACAAAAGATGGCGAATAAAATTAATTCTCTCCAACTCTTGTTCTCTTTCGACACTCTGACGCTATTAAGAGTATTCGAGGGCTAGGGATTTTTATTTTATGCTCTTTTATTCTTTTTTTTTTATAAGGGATGATGACCGAAAAGTTGTTTGCCTTTAAACAACAATGAGAAAAGTTTAAGATGGTGTAATAATAGACCCAGATAGTCCAAATGTATCAGAAACAATATATGATCAGTATATGGACAGACGAAACGTGTCCTAGATTACGAGAAATATAAAGACCATCACCGGAATGTTTCTGAGATTACAGGAATATTAAATGTAGGCTAATGAAAGTTGATTAATCGCTGATTGTGTCCTCTGTCTTGCCAACACAGACAGAGATGTAAGAAGATGAATATAACTCAGCAAATATATTGAAGACGTAACTAATTTAATACTAAGTCTAAATGCAAATTTAGGTTCCTAATATAAGGAACTCGCAATCAATTATATTCGTGTATAACGGTGTGATGCTTAATAGGTACAGACTAGCCGTAAATCAGACGTTAGGAAACATTCAAAAATTGGTCACGTTGATATGGTTACCATAACACTTTGCTTTAGATCTCATTACATCAGTAGTATATTGAAAAGATATTGTTAGACTGCTGCCAAGGCCGGTTTATTATCGTTAACCATGTCGTCCTTTTTTCCATGAATGTGCTTGTATTTATAATGATGTATTATGAATAATCACATTATGTGACTACCGTGACACAATAGCAATATGTATTTACGCAATGATATTAATTAACCGAACTATTTATTTTAAAAGTATATTTAAGTATGTAATTAATATGATCAATCAGGTAATAAATTTATTTAACTTTCTACATGAACAATCAAAATCATGAATAGTTTTTAACTAAACTTTGGCAGGTATGTTTAATGTCTTATTTATATTATTGTATATTTAAAAGTAACAATTGTTCTGTAGCACTTCAACTATTAACAGTATAACAAGTTGCTAATGTCACTTATGAAGACAGATTGAATGACGCGTGAGGAGCCGTGGGACCGGAGTAAATTATCAGAACAATCATAGTACTTTGGAACTTCTTAAAGTTTAATGAACGGATAGTAAGAACATTATTCAGACATAGTCTGATCAAAAGTACCTAGATATTCTAGTTAAGAATAGTCTGCTCAAAAATGGCTTTCGAAAACATTAAAAAATGTTCAAGTATTATTACCTTCTCGAATTTATCAAGTACTGTTTGTTTCAATTACTAGAATAAAATAATTCTAAAAATGAGAAGTAATACAACCCGTTAGAAAAGTCATGAATAAATATAAGTATTCCATCTTAAATGTACACTGAATATTGGGGAAAAGAGTCTCCTATACTTTAATTATTAATCATTACAATTACATACCATTTATTCTAGTATGTTAATACTTTCATAAATCTCTTTACCTCAATTTCATATATAATTTAATTTATATCTTTATTGACAGTCAAATATCTGTGAACAATTATAGCAGATATTTTAATATATAACTAATTAGCTTTTATTTCATTCGACAAAATTTTCTTCTCAATTTTAAGTCTTTGTGACATTTCACAAATGCGTTTATTTTTACTTAAAACCAATATTGAAATTGCTTCTTTGTATTGGCTTTTAACTCCCAGATTGCTTTTAACAACAAAGAAACAAAGAGCGTAAGATTTGGAATTTTAAAATAAAACTTTTTTTTTCACAATTTTCACAAATATATAAAAAATATATTTATATATATTATACATTAGAATAATGGAATTTATAATGCGTCAAAGGCATTTTAATAAATAATATGCTGTGCCAAAAGAAATTAATGAACATTAAAATAGATGAGCTGTTGAAGTCATCATGAAATCTGTAATAACTATTCATTCCAAATGACATGTTATTGTGTATTATTGTCATATGACATATGACAATAGCTTCATTTAATTACTATGTAAAATAACACTTTTATTAGTCAAATTATACTTAATGGTGTTGTCATCTAATGGTGTTGGAACTCTCTGTCTTTATTTTGTTGCGTAAAACTGATTTTAATGTGAATGTTTTATAAAAGAAAATATTTCTGATTTGCAAAAATGTTAAAGAAATTTATTTCATTGAATTCTCTAATAACGTTCCACACTTTTTACAAATTATAAACTTACTTGAATTATTTTTATTGGGGTTTTACGACTGAAATTGTCAGGATTCCAAGAACTTACGTCTTTCTTGTATTACATAAACGTAGAAAAACAAAACATATATATACTTTTAACAAAATAACTATTTCTCAGGTAATACAATAAATTCCTTAAACTACACACTTGTACAAATCTCATAATAAATACAAATCACGACAACCTTAGTATAATAATAATATTTTGTTAACATAATATTTTAATTTATTTTTACTTCAGATCAATCTAAAATTAATGTTTAACAATGGTTAAGGGAGATATGGAACGCGTCATACTAGAAAAATAAAAACGATTGCTTACAGTGCCTGTGCCCGTTGCCATCAACACTAAACAATTTGTAAAATTGCAAATAAAAATTATTTTGGTTCAGAAATAATTGGCAAAAATCAACAATGTACCTTGACCCCGGCATTAAAAAACATTAAAATTACATTAGAAACTATTTTGATTTTTTTTTTTTTACTATCATAACTATCATATTACATATTATTAAATATTTCTTCATGATGGTGCGAGGGAACACATATTGGGCTTTTAAGTATATGTGAACACATTTAGATAATTAATGTTTCTCTCTGAAACTTAATTGTCACCATGCATATTTAAAATTATTGACTCAAATCAAAATAAGAAAAAAATGTATCAATTTACCAAATTCCTACCATTTTTAACATTTGAAACTACTTTGTTAAATTCATTGGCAAAACTTTATTTGTCGTCAGTAGTAGTTCTGTTTGCTTTCAATGTTCGCTACAGCTGTTTCGCTATTACTAGAGGTATCACCAGGCCCAAAATATGATTATTTTACACATGTGCTGACAAATATATCACGTGTTAAATAAGTCCACTGACGGCTTAATATTGTTTTAATTATTACATATAGAGCTACTAAGCTTTGCACATTGTTAATAGACACCAAAATCTATTTTAGTACTTATTCAGCTACCTTTCCAGGAGGACGGTATCAAATCTAAAATGAGAGAATAGGTCGAGTTGTACATCGAATTAAAGGTCTTTATGAGTAGAACACAATGCTGCAAACCCGACCTCAAAAAGTTCACCCTACTTTAAATAGCTTGGTTTTAAATTTCATATTAAATCAAACAAGGAAAATGGATTAACCATGATAGGCCTAAAAGATAATTTTTTTGTGACGGATAGTGGGTATTCCTGCAAACATACTTGTTATAGATGAAACAATCATCAATTGCTCTAGATTTACCTGTGAATTAATAATTAAACTGCCATGGACTTCATTACATTTACCTAATAATTGCAAATTTAAGCAATCTTTGAACGGTTGCCATTTCCGGCTCGATTGTCCGTTTGAGTTTGGATTTGCGGCATTGTTACTCTACTAATAAAGACTTTTAACGTGATCAACCTTGCTTACATTTAAGATTTCCTTTTGACTACTTGAGGGCAGTCACCCATTGGAGTTAAAGAGCCCGTAAGCAGTTTAAAAAAAGGGGGCTGTAAGCCAGATATTGATTTGCAAAATTTTCATTTCATAACCTCTACCTAGTAAACATTATTAAGTTGTTTTCAATATACCTGACGTTGTAGCTAATATGAACCTTAAACTCACGCTATTTTATTTAGAGGGAACCTTTTGAGGTCGGGTTTGCGGCATTGATTTCTACTCATAAAGGCCTTTAATTCAATCTACAACTCGACCTATGCTATCATTTTTAATTTCATCAGTCCACTGAATACGTACTAAAATAGGTTTTGGCGTCCATTTACAATGTACATAACTCTGTAGTTCTATCTGTAATGGTTTAAAAAATATTAGTCCATCGCGGGACTAATTTAACACGTTGTATATTATCAATTAAACATATGCAATTGCATACTAATAATTCGTATTTTTCATATTGCTCATTTAAAAGTTGCTCTTTTTTAGTTGTGTTGTAGTATTAACAAAAAAATCATTTTTCTTTTTTTTTTTAATGTGTAAAGATTTAGAATTATTCAATCAAATCAACATAAAAAACTCCATAAATATAGCACACTAGCTAGCATACGTTACGCCCAAACCTAACCTAACCCTTAATATTATGTGGTTCAATCTCTCCCTCTCTAAGAAATCAGTTAAATAAATGTATAAAAGTTTAAATTTGGAGAAAAGATGACTGAGCTCATTTAGGAGAGTTTGCATTAATAGTTTCATGTGGAATATACATTTATCCTTTATTGACATAAATATAAGCTTTAAAATATATCTCATACTGCGACTTAGCAAAAGTAAAGGAAGGGAGATAACAGAGAGATGGCGTGAGTTGAGGCTTATCCTTGTCTTATTTGTCTCCTATTGTGATTAAGGTATTTGCAGCCTTATTTATTATCACAGCATAACAAACAACATGACGGTTATAACATGTTCGTTTTATCTGTGAAAGTGTGAATTTCTCAGTGTGAACTCCAGCCAATATTTTAATTTTACATTATATATATATATATATATATATATATATATATATACTTCAATGTTTTATATATATATATATTATAAACTACTGTTATTTTTTTAAACAGTTTAAATAAATGTATGTTTTCAAAATATTTGTGGGATGAGCAATGGCAAAATCAAATCCTCTTAAACAAAATATTAGAATTTTCATTACTGATGAGACCGATGGTTCTTGGTGGAATTGCATGTTTAAAAATAATAAAACACATTTTTTTTATTTTGCAATATCCATTTTTTATTAGTCTAGCCTAATAAATAAAAGGCTAGCCTTTTCTAGGCTAGACTAATAAAAAGAGGATATTACAAAATAAAAAAATTGTGTTTTATTATCTTTAAAATATTAGAAGTTTAAAATTTGTACGTAAATGTATAAATTAAGTATACCTTGTTTGTATATAAAATGGGTACAGACAATAGTTTCTTCCCTCTTCTTACTTTGTAATTTTTAATTTGTAATGAAATCTTGTTAAATTTTTTAATACATACGTATAATAATATATACGAATTAATAATAATAACACTATTTAAAAATTAACTAGATTTCATTACAAATTAAAAATTACAAAGTAAGAATAGGGAAGAAACTAATTTCTGTACCCATTTTACATATATACTGTAATATGTAATAATAATA
The DNA here is from genome assembly GCA_963513935.1 of Aphrophora alni. Taxonomy (NCBI): domain Eukaryota; kingdom Metazoa; phylum Arthropoda; class Insecta; order Hemiptera; family Aphrophoridae; genus Aphrophora; species Aphrophora alni. The sequence goes on along the minus strand of OY740768.1, from coordinate 130,912,855 downwards.
ATATAATATATAATAATAATAATATATAATTATAATAATAATTATATATATATTTAATAATATATCGACATCGACATTTTGGAAAAAAAGAAAAAAGTAATTACAGTCATTAAAATTTAAAATAAGTATAAATATACTTTGAGAAAATAAATCTTTTATTTAAACTTCTTATGAAGACATAAATAAAATAAATTAAAGTTCAGATTTTACTTTAGGTGCTGTAATTCGCTATACTGGTCTATATAAAATTATCTGTACTTAATAAAATCATCAAAGTGTTTCACGATAGAGTAAAAACCTAGTTGTATTATCTAAGAGATAGCAACTACAAGACTAACTTGTTTAACTTCGTATCTAAGTTCTAAAGTTCTACTAGTAGGCTACATCTGACGGGATTAAAATGAGCTGTGTCAGTGATTCTTTGTACATTGCGATTTTGTATTTACTGAAAGTAGTTTTGCAATAAAAGAATAAGAGGAAAATCTAATTATTTAAATTTAGTTATAAAATCCAATGAAATTACGACTTTACTTCTAATAGGAGTTTAAAGTGTATTAAGTAGAGAAAAGCGAAGATTTCTAAGCTTCTAAGAAAATCTAAAATTTATAAAACAAAGTTATAATAAACTTAGAAAGTTCTATATTAATCTTGAAAATGCGGGTCTGTCACCTAATTTGGACAAATAGATACAGGGCAACACCGAGTTGGTACCAATAGTGAGAAGAAAATACGTAATCCTATATGAATACGAACTTTGGATATCAGATTACTACGTGCTTAAGAAGATTGGACTTATTTAAAATGTGTTAAGCAGCAGTTATATATGTTGAAACTAGAGAAGTATATATAGAGTCATGTATCCTATGTTAAAATCGGTCATTTAGGAATTCGGCATTATCTTGAAAAATTTTTTAGATCTTTAATTGTCTGATATATGCATTTTGATGTCCCCTGAAACCAAAAAGTCGTTTTGGAATGACGTCTGTCGATTGTCCAGTACTCTCCAGCCCAAACGAACGGGCTGAATTTAATGAAATTTAGTATTTTGGGATATTTTTAAGGTATCTTGGTAATTTTTTAAATCAAAATTTGAAGACAGCTTCCTAAAGGGAAAAACACGCAAATTAATAATTTTCTCAAAATTGGCTCTAACAATTTTGTTCAAATATTGCTTAATTGACTCATTAAAAAGTTTCAAAAATGTCAGGTTGTGTTATAGGAAAATATTTTAAAATAGGCCACGGAGTTGTTATAAAATACGTAATTTCATTTCCCAAAAACAGTTTTACCGATTTCATTCAAATTATAATGCAATGTTATTATTAATGACTACTGTGAATAATAAATATTTCGGTTCAGGAAAAATTGGCAAAAACCAAAATCAACCTTGATCGCCATCTTAAAAAAACTACTTTTAATCAAAGATGATTTAAGCGACACAAAATACGAGATTTAGGTATTTCTTTCAATACAAATACTTTTTTTTCAAACACGGCCTCCATTGTTAATTTTCATTTTTTATTAACAAATTTTGTACAGATAATTTTTTTTTTTTTTTTTTAATGTTGGTGAGTGAAAACGTTTATGCAAGAAGTTTTTTCACCATTAATTTTCAATATTTTTTTTATTTTCGATTGTGAATCAGGTTATGCAATTAATCGGAAAAAAAAATGCTAAGTCATTTTTACGTCTTTTTATAACGTTATTATTATAGGGTACAGAGAGACCGTGTGCACGTAAATTAACATCAAATGTCGTTGTGGCTAAGTTGACACAATATTAAAACTATTTAATGGTGTGGGGTGGAAGGATATATCTTGCACAACACTGGAAACATAAACTGTAATTACGTTTCACCACAAGCTCTGAATGCATTTCCACAAGAATTTATGTTTTTTTGTTTGTTTTTTTTCTTGTCTTTTTTATCATAAGGACATCTCGTCGCTCTATTTACACACTTACATCTCTGGGTTGAATTGCATTTCCATTCTAATCTGTTTTCTTGTTTTGAAACCTGCATGTTCAAGGTAAATTTATTTATGTTTTGTTTGCTTTGTAATTTGTTTCAAGATATATGTGTGTGTGAATAATTAATTATACAATAAATATGTGTGTGTGTGTGTGTGTGTGTGTGTGTGTGTGTGTGTGTGTGTGTGTGTGTGTGTGTGTGTGTGTGTGTGTGTGTGTGTGTGTGTGTGTGTGTGTGTGTGTGTGTGTGTGTGTGTGTGTGTGTGTGTGTGTGTGTGTGTGTGTGTGTGTGTGTGTGTGTGTGTGTGTGTGTGTGTGTGCGTGAGTGCGTGTGTATGTGCGTGTATGTTGCCACGTACCGAACCCCACGTTGGAACGCCACTTACCACTTACCGGCTCACTCGAACCCCCAGGGTCGTTACGTCACTTTTCACGTACCACTTTTTCTTTTAACTTTTTAACCCCTCGTTGGGAGTTCGAGTCGGTTCAAGGTTTAGCTTTTTTTTTCACCAAATATATTCACATATGTTATGACTTCTGTAAAGTGTGAAAAGTTGTTACGGCGCTAAAATGTTACACCTTGGTGACGAACCAATTTCTCAAAAATATTAGTTTGGAAGTTATGTTTCCAAAAGTGTAAATGATTACTGCATTATAAAGTATCAATATTTTTTTATTTCACCAATTAAATATATTTTATTTATGTCTATTTTTTGCCCACTGGACATATATTGCAACCAGTTTCCTCTGAGTTCTACTCTTTATGTGTTCTGCGGTCGTTCATGTGGTCTGCACTACTTTCCACACATGTGCAGGTGTATTTGATGTATCTATTCTATCAGCCCATTTCCCTTAAATCTCTTCTGTATACAATATTTCTTTGTTTCTCCTACTTTAAAACCCATACCTAAAGTGTAAAGCGACCCGTGTTAATGGCGTGAATAGTACCAGGTGAACCGTAAGGCATAGAGATCCCGTGGGATACTTGGTGACCTTTTACATTATTTAGTCTTAACTCACCAAGCCAGGTGGACTATCCTTTCCCTAATTACTCGTTTTATAAAACAATAATTTTTTGAATAAAAAAAAACTCAAGTCCTTAGTAGAGTAGGTGAAGTTATAAATAATCTTGTAAAAAGTTTGATTTTCCGAGTTAGAACTAAACCATTCATCTTACATAAATAGATTAAAACTTATAAAACTTTATTCTAGTTTTTACATGCATAATTCATACTACGCTTCCGACAGTCGGTCTTTATAATTATAAATTTGTTATAATTCAATAAAGTAGTCGTGAACAGTCATTTTCTATTTAAGTTATTTGGAGCATCGGTTTGGATGATAAGCTTTCATATTTCTTCAAAACTTGATCTAAATCCCTTTGATTGATTCTGTATTAATCTTAAATTTGATGTAAAATACTAGTATATGTATTTTTTTGGCAGAGATGGCAGTTATCCCATTTTGTTGGATTATTTTTGTTTCGTTTTTGTTTTAGTTTTTTGTTTTGTTGTTATTCCTTTTGGGTTAATTTCCTAACAAAATTAGAGATTATGTAGAATTTGAATTTTTTTTCTTAAGGCAGGTACTACATAATTTTGTAATACCCCCTCCTCCTCAAATAAGCACCAAGTTATTATACCAGATCAAGACGAATGTTTACGCTTAAGGTAGGGACTTGCACAGACGAGACAAACACGTACCATTTTTAAAATGTTTGTTTTGTACAAGGTTATATCAAAAACCATATTTCCTTGAGCATATTTAATTTGACGCTTTATAAAACTTGTTCACAGCTATACAGATTACGTATGGGGATAACTAGTGCTCACTGTACTATATATAAGTGATGAAATAAGAAACGTCCAGTAAATTAAAGTAACAGTTCAATGATAAAAAAATACGTTGAACTTTATAATAATTATAGAACGAAATAAGATCTGTAATAAACTTTATTTTGCCAGAACTTTACATTATAATTAAAATAGAATAAACGGGACCATCGTTGACTTTAAATAACAAAAAATGAATATTTCCTCCTCCTTTTTTGAGTAATTCAATGTTTTGTAACCTAAGTAATACGATAAAGAGGTTGTTACCTAAATCTATGAAATATACATGTGTTGCAAAATGGATATTTGGCCTTACAGCATGATACCAGTGTCGAGACCACCAATTATATAATAAAAAAGGAACTGCGTATTCTTGACGAATCCCCCTTCAAGAAAAAGAACTCATCTAGTAAAGAAACTAAATCATTTCTTAAATTAAAAATAGTAAGATATTATAAAAATACCAAAATACCTTGATAGAATAGTGTTTTAATTAGCACAAAACATCACCTAAAAAAAAGTGAAATATCCTCTTTTAAATAAATATATATTGCAATATTTCATTTTATAATTCAAAAATACAATATTGACTGGCGTTCACACTCATAAGTTCAAACATTCACAGATAAAACTAACATGTTATAAGCGTCATGTTGTTTGTGGTACTGTAAGAATGAATAATACTGGAAATACCTTAATCAGGATAGAAGACAACTAGGACAGGTAGGGTAAGCCTCAACTACCTCCATCCCTCTGTTCTGTCCCTCCACTTGATACGATAAGTCTTAGTCTGGGTTATGTTTCAGTGCTTATATTTATGTTATTAGAGGAAACGTGTATATTCTACATCATTTAACATGAAACCATTAATACAAAATATTTGAGTCGGACACAGTTACCTTTTCTCTAAATTAAAAATTTTATACATATTTTGTTGCACTTTATTCTTTTTATATAGAGTAAACCGCATGTAAATGACCAACGCTATTATTACATAATATGTTATCCAATATTGATGGTGTTTTTTTTTTACTGTGTTTTTTATGCATTGACTTGTATTATTATGTAAATGTGTTCAATAAAAATAAAAAACATAATACTATGAGTTTCCTCTCTCCATCATGTGGAATTCCTTAATGTGTAATTTGAGAGGAAAAATAAAAAATATTGTTAGTAATATAATTTAATTTTAAAATTGTTTTTAAAAGTTAAAAGTACATTGTTATTTTTTGCCAATAATCCTGAACAGTAATATATTTTATTTCTATTTGTAATTTTAAACAAGTGTAAAGCGTAATTAATTTTCACGTATCTCTAAAATTTGAACGAAATCGATAGATCGTTTTTTTTTAAATTACGTTTTTTGTAACTGACCCATGATCAATGTTGTTTGCATTTTACCGTTAACTTACGAACTAGCATTTTCGTAGGGGTGGAGACAAATTTGTTTTGTTTGGATCCTAAGAGACTATACCTGAACAAACATTTGATCAAAAGCGTTAATGTAATTTTGTTTTCTATTATTTTTAACTGCTACCCCCACTATTTTGATATCAACAAAACGAAAATACTTCCCAAGATATGGACAAAATATTCACATATAACAATTGTTCTAAAAATCGGCCTTCTCTTTTGGATAGGAGATCATTACCACCAAATGGTATCATTCAAAAAAGGATCCGAGAAAAACATAAAATCTATGTTTTACCTATCTCATAACTTTTCAAAAAACGTTTTTTTTAAGCTCAAAGGATCCGAGAAAAACATAAAATCGATGTTTTACCTATCTCATAACTTTTCCCGCACTAAGTACATACGAGAAAATGAAAACCATATCTGGGTATACAAAAAGGCATAAAAGTAGGTACATATATAAAAAATGTATAAAATTTGATACGGCTATACAAAAAGCCATAAAATTTGCTATAGTATACTAAAAGCCATCTAATTTTATACATCTAAAAAAAAGGAATATAATACGGATATTCAAAAAGGCATAAAATTTGATACGGCTATACAAAAAGGCACAATTTGATACGGCTATACAAAACGGGATTTATTTTTGATACGGCTATACAAAAAGACATATAATTTATATGACTATATAAAAAAGTATATAATTTGCTACTACTATACAAAAATTCATATTATTTGATAAGCCTATACAGAGAGACATATACGATATTTGACTCCATACAAATTCATTTGTTAAAGTCAATTACAACTGATTGAATAATAGACGAGCTGCCGAACTAGCTTGGTAGCTCCCAGGTAGGTAGGCAATTTACAGTGCACACAGACCAAGACAATAGCCTTATAGTTATTACATTCAACTACAGGTTTTTAATATGTAATGTTTCGTGGAAACGAATGTCTGCTCACTGGTAACAATGCATTCTGTATTTGCATGTACAATCTCCATCAATGTATCGAATAATGGGTTAGATTCTAAATTCTGTTTCTCATTAAGCAGTATTCCGGGTTCTATTTTGAATGCCTTATAAATCACGTATTGTTCTAACGAATTCATATCTTTTCCTTTATTACAGTTATGTAAAACAGTTTTTTTTTTTTTCGATTCCTTTATATTTGTGATTTGGTTTGCATTATATGTTCAGCAAACTTTGATTGATTGTACGCTATATGCAATGTGTTTTTTAAATCTCTTTTTGGATTATCGTTCTCTCTGCCTTATATTTCTTAGGGCAATCAGCACATTATGCTATATTGCGCATTGTCTCCGTGTTTGGCTCGGATTCTCAGCCAACTCTCCTGGTCATTTAACACTACCCAGGGGACACGTACAGCTTAAAGTATGCTGTGGACGCGACCAACTTTATCCCCCCTGGAAAAACAAGGGAAAGCCAAAAAGAAACGAGTGCCGGAAAGTTATGGGAAGGCCTGGCTCACGCAGTGCTGATACCACATAGCCTACCAAGAGTGGAAGCTGTTGCCAAATTCAGAATGCTTACGGGCCATGACTACCTGCAAGCCCACTTATGTAAAATAGGATTAGCAGCCTCAGAAATTTGCCCTCTGTGCAACCGTCACAAGATGGATGGCCCACACCTTCAGAACTGCACAGCCCTGCAAGACGTGGAAGCGCGAGGTCAGCATTGTCTCTACTGTGAGGCGAGGCGGAGAATGGCAGTGATGCCAAGATCTGGCAGTGGATAAAGTACAGTAAGTTCATTATGCTATTTGGTAAATTCCTGTTCCTTGTCTGTTTTGGTTCTGTAACTGTTAATAAATTAGTTCTTGTTTTGTATGTGGAGGTGAAACTTTGTTTTCTGAAAGTATTGCTTTTTATGTTATATAACTCTTGGTTGTATAGTGTTGATATGTATTTGTTGTCCTTATGTAACTTTGGTTTTTAAGTTTTTTTATTCCTGTTTTTAGAGTAATAAAATATTAGTAAATGATTTAGTAAATAAAATATTTTAGTTGCTCTGTAAAGTTGGTGTTGAAAAAAAAAAAATTTCAAGAAACGTCGATTTATACTCGTGATACACAAGTCAATTCTAAATACATAAATCGTATATTGTTGCCACATCAATCCAGTAACGCCCCTCCACATCTTATGAGATTGAAAAGTGATGTCGGAAACGAAAGAAATTTTCCGCGCGCTGCGACGCGGTGCATAAGCTAGTGGATAATTCAATCGCTTCTACTCCAATGCCACAATGTATAAACATCGATTTTATGCAATCACAAACCACGGAGAGACATTGTGCAGAAGCTAGTGCGCGTTTCACAAATATGTCCGTCAACAATCCGTTTGGTCATAAGAACAACTTATGTGATCGTCTTTCGATACAATTTTTATCCTACTTCTAACAACATCAACCACATTGAAAAGGAATAATTATTTGTTTTATTTCCTTCCTGATAGCAATGATCATAAAACGATCTCTTGGCGAATATTGTTCCTTTATTCATACAATACAGTCACAACCAGGTTTCTTTTACAAATACATGTTTTATTGAAAACATTTTTGAATATGATTACTTTTGAATATGATAAAACGTTTTAAACAAATTTAAAATATTTGTATTCCGACGTCTCTTTAAAATGTACACATTATTGTAGTATTTTGGTCTAACCTGTAATGCACATCGACTAAGGTGATGATACTTTGGTCGTAGTGAGTTGTTGAGTACAAAAATGGTACAAAAAAATTAAGCATTTGCAAAAAACTTAAACGCATTTTATATAAAGTATAACACATTTCAATAAAATCAATTGTTGATAAAAATTTCTTGTATTTTAAATTCCTTTTACAAATTATTCTAATACCTTTCGTCATAATACAATGGTGAAGAAACTATTTTTTGATTTAACATGTGTCTTGTTTTACGTTGTGTTGTGTTTTTTACATTGTAACGACGCTTATTACCTGATAAAATACATCATTTAATTGTCGAATTCGGAAATTTCAAATTCAAAAATATATTGTTGAGAGTCCTAAAAAAAGATAAGAATAAATTATACATAACATGAATTAGCTGCCTTCCTATCTGAATAATAGATAAGTTCGTTTGCGTTTAACCTAAACGGAATACTTAAAACTATATAAAATATCAAAATATAATAGATATTTAATAGACATAATGAGCAACCTTAAAAACTGCGAGGGTTATGTATACTTTCAAAGGAAATGAGTTATCTCAAATGAAGTATTTTAAAAAAAATGTAATGTAAAGGTAGCACTGACGTATGCAATTAACAACATTTAAGAATAGACTAAACAATTGAAGTTTATGACAGTTACGAACAAAATAAATTGTATGAAATCAAAAATTTGTGTAAATTAGCATACATAGGCCAAACGGGTTGTAAAGATAAACACAATTTTGAGAACACATTAAATCACATAATTATTAAATTAAGGGTTCAAATTTCGCATCCCGTCCGATAGAAAAGAAACACAACCCAAAAGAAATGAAGCATTTGAAATTATTGTATCACTGTAGAAACTATTGGAAATATTCAAAGTAAAATTAAAAGGATTTATATTATAAATGAAAAATATATATAATGTTGAATAATCTAATGTTATTGGATAAAGTTTAACTGAAATAACGAACTATTAAAACATAGCAGTATGGTGTCAACATAACAAATAAAGAAGAGGAGAGGTTACTTGGGTTATATAAGACGACTCCTTTATGCGAAGAAGCAGTTTGTAAATGTTTTTTGAAAATTTAATTTATCTGAAACGCTTCGCCTGAAGTTAACACAATACTAGTAACGCTAAAGAATTTACTCAAATTAATAAAGGTATTCGTATTAGTATCGTAATTTAGAAAAACTACTTACTACTCGTATTATGCGATTTTTGTAAATGGCAAAAATGTCCTTCAAAAACGATGTCACAGTTTTGTAAAACTTATATTGATTTTTATTATCCAGCAGTCAATACATAGTTAAAATTTGCAGAAATAAGTCGTTGAACCCGTTTTACTAGCGTTCTTTAACCAAAAGGAACACATATAGTAAAAAATACATCTGTTTTATGATTTATATTTTGTTTACATCGTCTTGGGAGTATGATATCATAAACATAAATAATGCACTAAACTAGCTGGTTCTACATCAGTTATTGTCAAATCAACTTTTGATTTGGGTGAATTAAAAGTTAAAATATTAAAAATCCGCCAATTCGGATAGGGGTAAGGTTTTTAATATTTAATTCTATCAACGTCTAATTTTAAATGCATAATTACTAAATATATTCATATTAGTATCGTAATTTGTAAAAATACTTTTATGCTTTTTTTGTAAATGGTAACAAAGTCCTACAAAAATTACGACACAGTTTTGTAAATGATTACATCACGTATTGACTTTTCACTATTCGGTAGTCAATAAGTTACTTCAAATTTACAAAAATGATTTGTGAAACCCATTTTATTGACTGTCTATAAACCGAAAGAAATTCATTTTACTGCTAGCAAAAAATACATCGTGATGTGTAAAAAATTAGATTAGACCAAATTACGTATTTTGTTAACATTTAAAATCTTAAATGTTGTCTGGAAAAGTAAGAACATAAAGTACTGTTAGTATGCACTAAACTATGGCAATTATCGTGAAAACTATTCTTGATAGGGGGCGAATTAAAATTACAAAGTTTAAAAAGCCCCCCAATATGGACTGGGATAAGGTTTTTAATTTTTAATTCTACCACCGTTTTATTTTAAATACAAAATCACTCAAATATTATTTTTAATTTAAATATGTAGACTATAGTTCGTTTTCTTGCTACCAATAGGATGGGGTGGTTTCAAGAGAATTTTAATTGGTATATGGATATAAACTCCTTATCTCTATCTTCGTAATTTGTTCGTTGTATTTCTCACTACAGCTGTTTCGCAGATAAATTCGGCATCATCAGGTGAAAATTACAGAACGTTATATAAAGTGTACGTACACTAACACAAACATTGGACACTTACTCGTAAGTGTATGTGTATGTTGTATAACATTCTTTTATTTTTAGCTGATGATTCTGAATTGATCGACGAAACGGCTGAAGTGAGAACCACAACAAATGAATTGCAAAGACGGACATAAGGTATATATATATATATATATATATATATATATATATGTATGTATAAGTATATTTAGCAATTCGTAAGCTTAACCGAATAATTTTAATATGTTTACTAATGTTGTCCCTCATCAAGTAACATGTTTACTGTAAAAACAGTATGCATTCCAGATAGAGTGCTGTATGAGTTCTTTTTTACACCCCATGTGTGTTAAATATTTCTCGGAACAATTAAAACATAATATTTGAAAATTAGATAAATGTCAATGTGGTATTTAGTACCTATGAATAATGCCTAATGACTTGGAATGATAACTAAAATGTAAACCATTGAATTGCAATTGTGAGATAAAAAACAATTAGTTTAAAGTAAATTTAAAACCCATTTTTCTGGAATCCTTATAGCACCATCCACAATGTTGTATATTGTAAATATTGGCAAACTGGAACGACCGTTAACCTAAATATAATAAAGGGTAAAGATATGATTTTTAAGCCTCTTGGCAATGTTCTCTAATTATAAAGCAATCTACTTTTATGTCTCATTGAGATTTCAATTAATAGATTGATGAACCCTTTGTATTCTTATTACATAATTTTACTTCATCTGAAGCAAAGAGGGTAATTATTTCAACTACATTGATCGAAACTTTTGGAATTGTTAGACAAAGTTATTATATATTCATGTGTTTCATTATTATTTGAAATTTGTGTATTTTGAAACATGTTGTTTTATCTATTCAATTATTACAGATAATTACGTAGAAAATATAGGATACGAGAAATTAATGTAAGCAGGAAAAGTCAACAAAGCTCAAAATAATTACATACGATATATATATATATATATATATATATATATATATATATATATAATTAATATTACATCATCAAAATGCAAAACAAAGCATTCTATATTTTGTAGTTTTTAGTAAACGTTTTACATTATTACATATATTTATATTATAATATTGAATGATGCAGATATATGTTGATTTCATTCGCTATTATTTGATTTAAACGAATAATTAAATAATTTATTAGATATATTTTTAGGAATGTATATACACAATTTATTTAAATTGCAATATTCAGAACATAAACAATGTATTTTGTTACATTGTTGTGAAATAAAAATTGAGAAATTAATGAAACGTATTTAGTAACTCTTGTTTATAGTTTTTGTTTAATTACCTCCTTTTATCTTATTAGCGTTACACGATACACTGAAGGGCATAAAAAAGATAAATTGCTACTAACTCTAGGAGAGCGCAATATTTTTCAAATAATTTCTTTTTGAGACATAAACATTATTACTAAGGAATAGTAAATTATAATAATTGTTGTAAAAAAAAAAAAAAAAAAAAAAAAAAAAAAAAAAAAAAAAAAAAAAACAACAACAACACCAACAACAACAACAACAAAAATGTATATAATTTATAAATAAAAGAACAGCATGATACTTAAGGGCATAAAGTATTTATTTATCATGTTACATAAAATATTCAACAATGGCAAATACAACTGTTGATTAAAACTTACTTTTTCGATTAACGTTGATAGGATTCTATGGTCTCAGATTTCAAATAAATTAATTCGATGTTTCCAAATTTTGGGACTCGATCGTGTCATCAAAACGTAAGATAAAATACAAATAAACAATGTTAAGAAACGCTTCGTTCCCTATTTATAGAACTTTGTTTGTAAATACATTAAATGTCAATATCTAAATTAAAATAATTGGTAAAAGATTTTTTTTTTACAAATGAGATTACCCACAGAACAAAAATTGTAATTAAGTTCAATTGTACAAAAGTTGTAGTTAAGCTAGTCTAGTTACAATACTCACGAATATCTTAGATGCAATAACTTCCATTGGATATTTTATTGTTCTAGCAAAATGACTTCCGTGTTGTGTTATCGTTTCTCGTTGTTACAGGATTATCCCGTTGTCTCTATTATAATCAGTGAAAAGTCAGTATTTCGGCCTCATTAGATGGAACATCTATTCCTAAAAATGAAAATAGTTTCATTCACTTTCAAACCTCGGAACTGGAATTCCGTCTAGCACAAGTAAACTATTACTTTAAACTTTAAAAATCGCAAACTTAGAAAATGTATAAATTATCAACATTGCTACAATCACCTAAAATTATAATATTAAAACCAAAAACAAAATGACAAGGAGTTAGGTACGTCAAAAGATACCCAGACTTAAGGTCACCAACATTTCTTTTCATATTTGAAGACAATAAAAAATAAACAAACAAACAAAATTTGACAGGATACAAATAATTGAAATTTTTCTTTTGAATAGGTAGATTAAATTAATTAACACGTGCATTCTAATGTTACATACATGTTAATTATTACAAAATTGAGACAAATTCTTTTTGCAATAACACAGTCACCAGATTTACAATATGAAGCACCTTCAAACTTTACCTGGTGTGTTCTATTGAAATTGGTATATACTTGGTATATTGGTATATTGGTATATAGTTTTCGTTCTTAAGATCATAAAATTGAATTAAACCAGTGCATTTGTCTGCTTAGAACTATTGCAAATTTTCCTGACAATTAAGTATCTTCATAGCATAGTATAACATTATCAGCAAATTCTGTCGAATTACACTTTAAGTGTCCTTCCCATAAGTAATTAATATATGTTACAAATAGAATTGTCCCCAGTACCGACCTTTGCGAAAAGCCACTTTAATATATTGCTGACAACCCATCTTAAGTAATTCCTGACCAATTTGTCAAATAATAGTTCATGATTCACGGTATCAAATGCTTTTGTGATGTTTAAAAAAATATACTCTCGACATAGCTGTTGCTATTTAACTTATCGGAAACAAGTTTACATGCCTGTAATAAGCCATCTTCAGCCATTTTACGTTCTCTAAAGTGAAAAACAAAAATTGTATTATTTTTAAATGAAGTAAGAAGTTTCTTAATATGTTTAAATAAATTGATGTTGAACATCTCTTATTGACCGAAGCATATATGCCTACATGAAAAATAAATCACCAATTCAAAAATTTACAACAATATTTTTAACCTCCATTATTAAAGAGAGTAGTGACGTTTGTTAATACGTTATTATATAAATTGTATTATATCAATATATATATATATATTAAATAACGATAATAATATAATAAGAATTTGTGAGAAACAAATTGTATGTAGTTTTGATTAAATTGTCCCTCCATGTGGACTTAACTAATAAAACTCCACTTGGCAACAGACTCTGGCAACAAGCTAAAAACAAACATTCGCCCCAAGTTAATTAACTCTACGTTCATATATATGGCCATTGTTGAACTATTAAAACCTTTTAATCGCTTAGAAGAAAATCAGAGGGTCCTAATTCCACTGAATATTAGAGATAAATCAATACATTGTTTACTCTTGAAGTTATTCTAAAACTCTGTAACAATTCTTAATTTTATACATTTTTATTTCTGTAAGAGTTTTATATATATATATATATATATATATATATATATATATATATATATCAAATACAAAACGTTACAAATATTCAGTTTGTTTTGTTTTTTAACTTGACAACATAGGTCATTCTGTACCATTATGTTAAAATAAATGAAACTTTAACGGGTGTAACTATTTTGTAAATCATTAAATTGCAAAATATATTTGAAGTATGTTTTATTAGACATTGGATCGGTAATTGAGAGATGTTAATTTATGACCTTGTCATTAGATAAGGATTCTAAACACTATATAATCTCATATTATCACTTTCTTTACTATCAAAATATTACTAAAAATCTACATCATTATGAGTCTTATTTCTTTGAAAACATTTTATAATAACTATTTTAGTTACATTTTAATTACGGGATCTGTTAGATTTTCTTTTTACGCTTAGTTATCTACCTCGGTTTTGACTTACAGTTATTTGCCAGTTATATTTTGTATATGCGTTATAAATATATTTTATCACGTGCAGTCAATTTCGTCAGGACAACTTAAAAATGACATCGTGAGTCGAAACTGCAGTCAGTATACAATCAACCACAATCAACAATTACAATCATAGAATTAAAATAACTATAACTTTACTTAACGTCATTTAATATAAGCAATAGGATAGAACTCTCAGATCACTTGTAGCGAATAAAAATATTTAAAAAAAAAAAACCCCGAGAAAACCTAGCAGGATGTAGTAGTTTCTACATGTAGTCTTGGGTTAAATCTCGCTCTTTCATCTTCCCTATCTCGTTCTTAAATGCTACTCGAGACCTCGGAGTCTTTATTTTCTTCTTTTATAAATTTACCTTCTTCTTTTTAGGAGCCTTATCTTGTTCTGTTTTTAATACAAGGTGGTGAATATTTGGTTAATGAACTTGGTAATAATAACTGCCATTACTGTTGTTAATGAGACCAAATAAGTTTTGGGTTTCAGTAGCAGGTTCCTAGTGTTTCTTTTTTCATTTCAATTACTGTATAATTTTGTTTCTGTTATACAATTAGGTTTTTTTTGTTTGGTTTGAATGTTCAGAAAAAAGTGCGTTCGAGTTAGGGATGGAACAGATAAAGCATTCCATAAATTTAAGAGGTCAAGAAAACCAGGGGACAAGAGAAGTTTCTGTAAACTTAGGGCAATTATAACAGAATATAAAACGCGATGGAACAAAAAGGAGCTAGGGAACTTTATAAAGTATCTGCCAAAAGAGATATGGTGGGGGTGTGAACTTAATAAGAAATACGCTATACTTGGCATAACGCCTGGTAACTGAGTTGTGCATTTCGCCAAGGTGTTTAAAGCTTATAATATTGGAAGCGGGGTTAAAAGGGTCCTGAATTATTAAGAGCTTGGGTAATTTTGGTAATGATATTTTAGATAAAGACATTAGCATTATAGACATTTAAAACACTCTTAAGTTGTTAAACGTCTTTGAAGAAATGATGGGATCTTAAATCAAAAATGTAAGTAATCCAGTCATAAAAGAAGAAGAAGAAGAAATAGAGGAGGAGGAAGAAGAAGAAGAAGAAGAAGAAGAAGAAGAAGAAGAAGAAGAAGAAGAAGAAGAAGAAGAAGAAGAAGAAGAAGAAGAAGAAGAAGAAGAAGAAGAAGAAGAAGAAGAAGAAGAAGAAGAAGAAGAAGAAGAAGACGAAGAAGAAGAAGAAGAAGAAGAAGAAGAAAATTATGATGAAGAAGAAGAAAAGAATATCAAAGCAGAAATGGAATCTAAAGTTTCCCTTGGGGTTCTAAAGAGAGTAGGAAAAGATTAGTCATTTATAATGGATGTATGTTCTAACTTTAAAGCAAAGACGGTTAGTAATAGTAGTGACTCGGTGGATGTGAAGCGTATAGCGTAGTGCATGTTGTATGACTGAAACTTAACATCTGGATATATATTTTGGCAGTGTCAACGATTAAGTCACTTAATACGAACTAGAAATTGTAATGTTTTAAAGTAGGCGGGTGTGAAAGTTGTGTGTTAGTGAGTATATAATGATTGAACGGGATAATATACTGTTGAAATGCATGAACTATTAGAGAAGTTAACTGCATAATATTGAGAAAGAACTGATTTAAATATATGCAGAGAGAATTATTTACTATCATGTATTATTATTATTTATTATAATCTTTTGTTATTCTCTATATAGGTAGATAATTAGTGTACATCTGATCGTTAAACTATTGCCACCGATGTGAAGGATGTTTATTTATTTACTGTGTATATGGGTATATGTGTGAATGTCTATTAGTGTATATATTTAAGTCCATTTAAAATTTTTATTAATAGCAGAGCTTCGATGCATTTGTTTGTTTAGTTTTTAAGGTATTATAATACTGTAAGTATAATAAATAAATTATTAGGATAGGTTATTAGTTCAAAACTTTGTTAACATAGTGTAGTAAATATCAAAAAGTAATACTTAATTATCCACTGTAAAATGATTAAGATATGCATTAGCAGGGCCTTGTAAAAAAAGGAAAACCAAAATACAAAATAGAAGACTTCACTTCAGGTAAAGAGCAATCAACGAAATGCTTTGCTTATATATACGGATTCTGTTTTAAGTTCTAGTTTATTGATTTTTAATTTTATGATATCAACTGCATTTGTGTTATTTATCAATAAAATATACCGAAAGCAATAAGACATTCATGAAAGTTTAAAATTGTTCAATGATTTGATATAAACTCTAAATTTCATCATTCTACTGCATCATGACGTATTCCCAATTATAAGAGAATTAATTGCGGCTAGAACACTCCCGAAATATGTACTGAAATTCTAACGTAAATCACTTTCACATGCAAACTTTATAAACATTGTAGGGCGTTATTTTATCCTACAGAATGTCCTCATACGATTTATCATAGTTGACATTACACAGATATAGATGGTCTTTGTATATATATATATATATATATATATATATATATATATATATATATATATAAGTGAGTGGCATTATATTATCTAAACTGCTTATAGTTTCATAAATATTACTATAAAAAGAAATTGTTTAATACAAGTTAAAATAAACAGGCCATAGATTTAATATTATATGATCCTCTAACTTCAGCAAACAGTTATTAGAGACTTTCTATTGTTATTATTTGTTTTTTAACGTAGCCACTGATTGTTCATACTTTAACTTATTTATGCTCACAACCGTACAAGGTACAATTCAAAATTAAAACTGTATTCTCATATTATAGATATGGTTTAATCATACGTTTACAATCATTTGACATTTTTTTAAACTAATAAACCGTGTTTAAAGAATATAAATCAATTTTCTCAAGTGATAAACCTAAATCATGAAAGAAAATTAAAACGCAAACACAGCCTTTTTAATTCTCTAACTTTATCATTTCATAACGAAAGATGACTTATAGTCTCGAAGCGTATCATACACGTCCGGTCAATGTCCGATTAAACCTTGTTAATAACAATACATTATGTTGAACAGAAATAAAAGTTAGGCGATAAATTCTCGATACATAAGTATACAAAGACAAAAAGTCAAAGGTAATAAACAAATAATTATAACACGCAGTTATGTGACAAATACTATATTGCCCGTTAATACTAGAAATTAAATTGTACTATCTAATCGGATGTGATAAGTGAAAACACAATAAAATGTCGTTAACACGATAAAAATATGGATAACTTAATATATTGGTGACACTAAATAGGACCTGCTTGGGATAAATCGGTTGTTCCTAAATCTAATCGGCACCAGACACTAGGTATATTGGATACTTTTTGCACATTAATTTGTGAAAGATTTTGTTGGAGTCGCAAGTAATATTTTCAATTATCGTTTTTAAGGAATTGATCATATTTAAGTTTAGATATACATTTGTAAAATATATCACCCATCTGTAAACTCTGACAAAACTTACATTGGAATTAACAAAATCAACAATATTTGTAAAGGTAATTTTAAATAGTGTTATGCAAATAGCTTCTTACACATTGGAAATGTGTATGGTGGCTTATTGTATGACAATTTAAAATCTGCATTCAATGATTTCTAGATTAAAAGTATAATTCAAATTAAAAGTCGTAGAAGGTCAAATAATTATTTATCATCTAACGAAAACATTGGAAATAATATAAATCTCCAAACACTCAAAATTTAATTAGGTTTCAATTTAAAATGGGAAGTTAACTAAATTTTACAATTAACTAATTTTTAATGACTATTTAAAATACAAAATCAGTAATATTTTCCTATCTCCTTCATCTTTATTGACATCCAAAACCATGACTACTGATCTTAAACACTTAAAAAGATTTTTGGAACAATATATTTATTGTACAAGACTTGTGTCGGGCATTTTTATCACAACCAACTTAATTGCTTTGTTTTTACATAAATTAATCAATCAATGAAAAATGTAAAAATACCATTTAATCCCATATAAAATAAAATATATATTTAATATAAAAAATTCAAACTATGTAGTACACAACCGTACTTCTAAATATAGAAAATGCACCGATAATGTCTTCACCCTAACGACCTAACCTAACCTATCAAATATTTTAGTTAGATATCGGTTAAAAACTGTAAGTTAATTAAGTTTATAATTATCTAATTTACATGCCTATTTAAAATACGCAATCTGTTATAAATTTCTATTCCCTTCATCTTAAATGTTGACATCCGAAACCAAAACCTATCCGAAACCTTTTTGGATAAATCTATTTATATTGTATTAGTGTCAGCTATTTTATCACAACTCTACTTACATTCCAGTGTTTTTTTCATAAATTAACCAATCCATGAAAAATATTAAAAAATCATTTAATCCAATATAAACGAAAATATATATTTAACATTAAAAAATCAAACATTCAAACTATGTAGTGGACATCCATGCTTCCTTTATTGATAATGCAACGAGAATGCCTTCATTCATCGGGGGTGTAGAGAATACCATACCTTTAGACGACCTAGCGCAATTTAAATTTTGACAAATAGTTTGAATCTAAGTACATCGGCCCATAGCTTAACGAAAAATACGACATTTCTTTTGAAGTGTCTGCCACTTCACCCAATAAGCAAGAATCCTATGATACAATTAAAAATAGATTTGAAATTCTATCCCACACCTTAATAAATCAAATATAAAAAAGTTTTGTGATCCATAATTAATTCTTAAAATGTCCATAGGCTAAAGTTCATTCTTGATGATCGGGTAGTATGGAAACAATGTGTAAAAACAATTTCTAATATGTTATCCAATATATATTATATTTTTTATAAAACAAGGATGAGTAATTCTAATATTCATAAATTTAAAAACGAGCAATATGAGTATGGCAAACATCTAACAATTTATTAAAGAAATCTTATAATTTAACTCTGTGTATTGATTAATTCAAACTTTCCGTTCTTAATATATGTATGACTAAATCCCATAGACAGAATGATAATAATTAAAAAGTTGGTTTTTCTATTGAAAAAAAATTTGAGACAAGTGGTAACTGAGATATACAAACTTTTGAAGCCTCACAATATATTTGTTATTATGTAGTTAGAAATTAATAACTTTATATAATTTTAAAATACTTAATTCCATTGTTTGGTATATTGGCGTAAGATTATCCAAATTATGGTGAGCAATATTATATTAATTATTTACTCTAAAGTTAATGTTACTTTTGTATTATGATAACAATTATTCTAATATTTTAAAATACATTTTTCAAAATGGGTTTTTGGCATTACATTTCTCAATCAAAGTGTACGATGGAGATGTTCATAAAATATCGTAAAACAGATGCATTTTCGTTAGATGTCCTTTTAACTCCTGGAAATATAACTGAAATATGTCAATACTGTGATAAGTTTGTCTGTGTCTAAACCTCTGTGGCTTACAGCAAACTTTGTAATCGACGAAGTTTCTCTCAAGCTTTGTGGCTTTATAGTTAAGTTTGAGGATATTGCTAAGTTTGTTACTCACGGTGATAAATATTTTATTAGAATCATCAAATCACTGTGTTAGAATACTTATTATTTTTAATACATTTTTATTCTAAAACAAATATATATAAACTATTTCAGTGGTGTAAGAAACTACATTTCAAATATGTTAATTGGACAATAGTGTAACTAACACTAGTTTTTGAACTTAATTATCGGTGTATTTTGTTTTTAATTTTTAGATTTAAAAATTTCCCTATTTAATTTGTTTTGAATTTTTATATCTGAGGGTACGTTGTTTCTTCATTTATTTATTTTTATTGTAGTTTTATTTTTTTTTTTTTTTGTTTAGTTTTTACTTTATTTGTACTTTAGAAGTACTCTTGTGGGCAGTATGCCTCGACAACTATGAGATAGAACAGTATGTGCTCCTCCAATATCAATTATTGTAAAAAAAAAATCACTAAGAAATTATCCAAATTTAAATGTAGCAATGTCAGCCGAGAATAATCTTTCTAAAATTTTGGGAAATCCAAAAGATAAAATTCATGAACAAGATAAATCAGGAATTTATTGTATAAATTTTGAAATATATCCGAAGAAATATATAAACCAAACAAAACGAAATGTCAGGATAAGACCAAAAGAACACTTTGCCCACTTCAATTATTATATGCCTGATTAAATCACC
Organism: Aphrophora alni; assembly: GCA_963513935.1. Classification (NCBI taxonomy): domain Eukaryota; kingdom Metazoa; phylum Arthropoda; class Insecta; order Hemiptera; family Aphrophoridae; genus Aphrophora; species Aphrophora alni. The sequence goes on along the minus strand of OY740768.1, from coordinate 130,892,369 downwards.
TATGGGTAAACATTGTTTAGAGGAAATATATTATTTCAAAATATAAAACTCTTTTTTGTTGAAAAATATTACTAAATTAAACACAAGAGATGCGTGGGAAATTTTTTTATATTAACAAGTACAGTAATATAACTGTAAATAATTAATTAGAGCCCATACAAAGTTCTATATTAATGTAAAATATAAAATGTAGTGTTAGATATAAGATTAGTTCAGAATATTGAATTAGTTAGATGTTAACTTTAAGTTATTTAGATTGACGTGAGGCACTTGTTAACGTTTTAATATTAGAAAGTATGTTTAGGCCACGCCCCACTAGTTTCGTATAAATAATTTAGTTATTGTAGCTCATGTATCACTGAGGATGGCGACTTTGTCGTTGAAACGCGTTTATTTAAGTAAACTTATTTTTTGTGAGATCTTGTGTTCAAGTTTTATTCTATCTTAAAATAGTCTCTTCAAATTAGGTAAAGATCATTATGGACAAGAAGAGAAGTTCAACAATTGTTCTGTTTTCTAATTACAAATATCACAAAATAAAGATTATGACGTAAATTAATTGTTCCAAATTGCACGTAAAAGGAAAGCATCCACAATGATTACAAAGTAAGCAAAAATGTGAAATAAAATCAGATATCTATAACATCTATCTGATTAACTCTTACTAAATCGAACGTAAAACTACATAGACTTGTAAATGATTATTAACCAGTATAACATATTGCTCAAAATACTTTATCATCAAGACATTTTAAATCACACTTTCTTTGTCCTATTTTCATAACATTTAATTCATTTTATCATTGAGTTTAAGTCTTCATGAATTAGCAACTAAATGTTGAAACTCTTTAACATTTTTGAGGTTCAAAATTGACCACTATGCCGCCAAGAAACTTTTCTTTTTTTTTTCATTTAGGTATCGAATCCTACATGGAACAACATAACATTAAGAGACATTATATAAATCTCGTAATCCTAAAACATCTGGTTGAAGAATATATAGCCCTGTTAGTGACAGGTACATTTATATACAACAAGATATATGAAGATATTATTACTTTTATAAAATATAATGTTTTGTGTAATTCTGTTAAACATAAAGAACCTCACGGATCGAGATCATGTTCCGTAAAACTGTAATTAAAATGAAAGAGAAAGTTTAACGTTCAACACGAAACCACAATGTAATTATGTGAGTGCTACTTATTAATCTAGACTGCCCCAGTGATATGAAATAATTGATTGTTTTTATGTTACTTTTCAAAATTGTCTTCTTATACAACTTATGTATTTTCGTAAATAATAGAGATCGTAATGTGGTGATGTTTTTGTAATCTCTACCTATGAAAAACAAAATATTTAAGTTAGAATTTGCATATATATATATATATATATATATAAGATTTGGAATTATACAAATAAATATATTTATGGAACCAGTATTTTATGGGTTTTCATAAATTCGGCTTAATTCTCGCCCTGTTGGTACCATTTTTGAATAGTTATGAAAAACAAACAGTCGTTGTTTTTGTAAACACTATTGTATATTTCCACTTTCAACAATTTACTTCATTAAAATCTGGACAAATAGACGAGGAATTGGGGTTAAATGATCATAAAATACTGTGTTACAAAAACATTACACTCAATTAAATTTTGGATTATTGTTATTATTATTTGAATCTATTATTATTATTCTTTTAGAAATACTAATTCCAAATAATTTCTAGACTCCAAATTGGTACTCTGTTTCTTTATTTTACTTACAAAGGATATGAAGTATATGTATGTATGGTAATCGTCAAAAATTTCGACCAAACATTTTTGACTGCTCTTCACGTCTCATGACCTTGGAAAATGAAAAAGAATTTTGTACATGTCGTATCGTCGATAGGCGTCAGTGTCGTCGTTATAATAGTTGTCGTATGTACATAAGCACGATAGTGACAAGGACTAAGATATGAAGATGAAATTACTATAGTAGAAGACTATAGTGTGCTAATTTAGTGCCCTATTGTAATTCAGAAAAATCGAATGGAAATTGACAAAATGGTGGTCATTTTAATTAGTTTTTTGTTCATATCTCTTGTTATTCAACATATAACACTAAATTAGATTAAAATTTCCATATTTTAGTTCTGCAATTAATAATACAAACACCACATTTATATGACGACGAGAAGCGAAATAATTGTCAAAAATGTATTTTCGAAACCTGATCTAAGAAATAGTGCCACCGACACGACGTAGATAGTTGCGCCTCCTACGCATGTCATCATTGAGGTCTACTAGAGCCGACTGTCATGAGTGTTTCTACTAAACCTAGTTGGAGTCAAGACAATAGTGATAATTACACTTACGAGGCAGAAAACCTGTGTAGCAACTGTTTTAAACCAACTTATCCTACTGGAAAGACCACTTGATCTACCAATGTAATTTAAAATTGTCATAAAGGCATAAAAAACCAACTGTTGGCAATTACGTTTAGAGTATGTGTTTGTAATGCATTGCATGATGGGGCCAGGTAAACAAGCTGTATACATCAACTTTGCTGTTTTATAACAATATGCATGAGGCAATATAGTAGTATGTTTTAAAAGTAATGGTATTTTAAACGTTTTAGATGAGATTAGAGATTTTAATTATTAGATGATTTTTAGCAGTAATGTGTCATTGAGTGTAGAAGAGAGACAAAATGAATATTATTACTATTTCCAATAAAGTCGAATAGTTTATTTTTTGAATTTTCAACAATATATGTTGTTTTTATTTTTTATGATACTGTTTGAAATAGAATAATTCCTCTTTTAGCAAGAAGTTACTTAATTTCAGTTTTAAATTATCTAATCTTTATAATATTTTTTTTAAAAAGACTATTAGAAAAATAAGGCATTCATAAGTATTAATAAAACTTTATAGAAAATAAATTGATTTTTCATTTACAAAAGGTTTAAAATTGAGTATGGAATCATATCATTTAATCAGAAAATGTTATTATTGAGAGAATTTAATTTTGAGACCGGAAATTATAGAACTAACTAAAGCACAATTACTGCCCTCGTCACGTTCAAGAGTCAAGCATTACAAATAAAATTGTCTAATTGAATTCCCTATGTAGGTCAAGCTCTGTATATCAGCACTGCTAAGTATGTATACTCACCACCCAATTAAACTATAACTTCAAACCATAGTTTATATAAACAGACATATCATCTAGATAAGATTAAAACAACACAAAACATACTTAAAATTATTATCATGTTAAATGTATGGTTATTAATTCTAACGCTTTAGAAAATTTATTTATTTAAAACAATACACGTCGCAAAATATACAATTTTCAACTCAGTAAACTATTGTGTTTAATTGTTCAATTGAAGGTTCTGGTAAAGATAAAAACAAGCATCACAAAACTTAAGTTTTATGAATTACAAACGAACTGAAAAAGAACTGTAAGTTTAGAAAATAATTCAAATAAAATTAAAAACATCTAAGGTTGATTATTGTAATCAATAATTTTATATTTTAAGTAGCATTCAAGCAAGAGAGAGAGTTCGTCCAGTTTAAATTAAAATAATATATTGTTTGTGTTTCTGCAAAGTACTATATACCAAATGTTGGTGCTTTTCAACTGAAGGGATAAACCCATTCCAGGACAATTAGAAATTTATTTATTACAAACGATAATATTTAAGAATTATTTTAGATGTTATGTAATTTATTCTAGAAGTAATTCGAAATTAATGTAAAAAAAATAAATAACAACAAATACTTTTTGAAGAAAATCATTTTATTGTTTTAAGGTTTAAAGACATTACATTTGTACATCACATGCGTTCTCTCCTAAATTAAATATAACTCCAATATATTTATTATGTTAGCTCTTCATTAATTGTATGTCATTTAAATTTCATAATGTTAAACGAAATGAATTTCGACCACCATTGAAAAGTGTACTTAAATTTTAAAATGTTTTATACACATTAGAAATTATTGCATTTAATATATATATATATATATATATATATATATATATATATATATATATATATACCATATTAAATCAAAGTGTCACTGCCATACTGATTTCTCCAATTTAATATTTATCAATTCTTAACAAATAATCGTAGTATTAATCTCAGAAGAACAAATTATTTTCAAAAAAACTTTCATCTTCAATTCCCCATAATTATACTTTATAATTTAATTAAAACTTTTAATTTGTATCACATTCACGAATAATATATTACTTGAATTACATGTGATATATTCTTTCAAAGTTTACGTTAATTCAAACATATTTGAAGTTTCAAAGCTGAAGTCAATGACTTGTCAAGATTATTATATTATAAATCATATATTTTAATTCTGATATAATGATATATGAAGAAAGTTGAAGAGGGTGGAGATTAGCATAAATCCAAACCTCTGTATAGGTGCGGTATGTATACATGTATTCATAGTATATACCTTTGTAAACATGTTGTGCACAATAATTATCATGTATAATGCATACTGGAGCTTCGCCACTTTATCAAATTTAACGCCCCAGTAACGCCAACTTGGAAATGATTCCATTTCACACGTCGTTGAATTTAATAAAACTTTATCGAATTCCGACGACAGGAACTAAACTTCTTCATGTATGTAATTCCAGACAAGATATTAAAATCCGTGACGATTGAAACTCTATTCATTAATGAAATTTGGAGCACCAACATATTTTTTCTAATATATATATATATTATATATATATATATATTTATTTATTTATTTAAATACACACGTGTTTGTAGGACAATTAGTTACTTAATTATTAGAAGCTTTTTTACATATGGAAATTACATTGAAAATTCATAAATCACACACAAAAAAAGCCATTAAATTAACAAAATAAACTGATTATATGAGTTTGTGTAGCTGTTCCAGAATGTGAAATTGGATATTAAAAATATCAAGTAAATCTGTGTAATGTTTTATTTAGAAATCTTGAAATGCAGTTGTTTAGAAACTTGTACATAAAATTAAATAACATTATACACATTTGTATGTTATCAAATATTTAATTTTTTTAAATATATTTCAGAGGTTAGAGATTGACCAACTACTATATTTACGTAATATCCTACATTGAACTTTCATCATATGCATGTTACTCATACACAAGAATACACATAAATATCAGTTATACATATGTTTTACCTTTTGCAGGTAAAAACCTGTTGGACATTAGTCTTCAAAAAAAATACCCTTCTTATAAAATAAAGACCTACCCTTTTATAGTTCTTATTATTCTAATAGTTTCAGGGTCTCGAACAAAGACCATATAAACTTCCACTGTCAAGCGAGAGCAGTAAAAATGTAGGAAGGTCGTTTGACTAAGCAGGGCTTTTCCTTGTTATTTATGGACTATACAATAAGTATTTTAAAAATAAAGTCTGTAATATATATATTCTTTTATTTTTATATGACTGTAAACTCTTCTTTATTTATAAAGAATCTTCTTCTCTTAATATTTACTTTAAATTTTTATTAACCTCTATAACCACATATTTTAAACTCCATAATGTTTTTTTTTTAAATATATCATTCCTATTTTATCTTGAATCACACTCAGTTTTTGTTTAAATATTTTATTCATAAATAACTTTAAAGGAGTTCAACTTTCTTAGAGAAAACACAATCAGCATTCATCAAACTTCTTTAGAAAGAGTTCATGATTTCAAAGTTGTACGTACTTTATACTTGACTAGAACTCATAAAGTTACAAAATTGGTTTATTTGACAAGCTTGTTTTGTGCAAAAGGCGTTTTGTTTCAAACTTTTCTCTAAACGATGCTTTGTATTTTGTAAAACACAAATAAAGTATGAATTAATTTTTTAACACTAACAAACTTTACAAATAAAAATGTTTGGAACTATATGTACTATCTTCAAAGACTAATAATGTAATTAGTTTTTGAAGATAGTACATATAGTTCCAATATTTGTATTTGTAAAGTTTCTTAGTGTTAAAAAATTAATAACATTAAATTAGTGTTAACAAACTTTTTTAATAATCAAAAAACTAACGGAGAGAATCACATTTCATGTTTAATTTAGTATACATATTTTATTTAAACTATTTACATATTTTAATTTCTAGGACCTCCAACTATAGACTAACTGGACGATATGTAGCAGTGTAGAAACAAAGCAGTAATTACTTGACACAAGCAATCTGTTTACAAATGGCGGAAAACAAATTGCAAAAAGAAAAACTTGTGTAATTTAATGCACTGCTAATTCACCAATAGACATCTCCAGTTAGGCTACAGTTGGAGGTCTAAAGTCATAGACAGACGGACAGACACTAGGACGATGTTGGCTCCTTAGAGGATTATTCACAACTAAAAATTTAACTCTTGTACTACACGTTACTATAGAAATTATGTCTTTATTGAAAGTTCATTGTTGTAATGTTTGTATTTTCAAATATACAGAGTGGCAGAGTGTACCGATAAATGAAATCTGGCTATTCATTTTCGAATTATATACATTAAAAGAACCAAAATGTCAAATAACATATAGTCGAATTCCCATTCATTATCCATCCATTCGATATTTTTTCTTTTACTAAAAATATTATAACTTCAGAAATTGATTTGATATTAATCAAATAATAAGCTTTTGTACGTTACGTTTTACAAGTATACCAAAAACAAAGACTTTATTTTTCTAATTTTCAAAGTCGTGACCATTTAAACTCTTAACGTTAAATACCTCAAAAACCGTTAATTTTAAAACAAATTTTAAACTGCCGCCATATTAACAATTATAAAAATGGAGTCATTGTGTTTGGTGTACTTATTACACGTAATACACAAAGAGATTTTACCTAATATGAACACAATATCTTACTTATTTCTGGAGTTATAATGTTGTTTTTTCTTAAAAGAAGAAAATGGCGGTTAGAAGGATAATGAATCGGAATTCGACGATATATTATTTAACAACTTTTGTTCGTTTTTTTATATATAATCGCCAGCCGGTTCACCTTTTTAGGAAACTCTGTACTGAAATATAAAAAAATATATAACAAAGAATGTATATAACAAAGAAAATTCTTTGTAGAATATTATGTTCTACCACGAATGTTTTTTGTTAGATACATTCTTGAAAATCTATAGAGAGATTTTTTCGCCATCTGAAAGATGTTTAAACATGCAAAAGAGTTGATATGCAGGAAAGTAAGTTAGTACATTTATGGGCTGTTTTACAAACATATTAGCGAATAATTGTAATTTTATTATGTGTAAGACTTCGGTCGTTCTTTGAAAGGTTATGTTTGTTCATATGAACTTTTATGATTTCATCACTTTTGAAAATAGGAGATCCTTAAAATTAATATTTCTAGCTAGGCTGTGTTTAAGGTATTTCTAAAAGGAATAATCAATACAGAGATAAACTTGAATTTTATTATAAAATGACGTGTTAAAGGTATTATTAGGTTTTTGTTTTATCTAAGTATATCTCTATATATTTCTATTCTTATTTAAACACGTTTCATTCTAAAGATAATATGAATTTCCAAATTCTAAAGACAGTTTACTTATGCTTTTAAATAGTGCCTTTCATATATTTTATATTATTCTATTTATCTAACTTACGAAATTAATATTCCTTTGTTCTTTCCTTATATATAAATGCATATACAGTTCTTCTGAAAACACTTTATATACAAAAATACAATTATTAAAAAAAGAAAACACAAAAACTCTTATAAATTATAAACACTTAAATTTTTTTATTTTATTGATTTTTTTATTATTTCACAAAACATATACAAATCACTTTAGATGCACTTGTTTCTTTTTAATTTAAATCTTTGATTATTTTTATTTTTATTAAAGTTTAATGTTTTATTTTATTAATTGTCATTTC